>WBMW01000595.1:115653-146360 GCA_013396635.1 Penelope pileata
AGCAATTCTCCATTAGTGCTTCAAGACCCTTTCAGCAATCAGTGAAATGTTAATTTTCGTTCCTTTCCACACAGTCATAAGGAGGCTAATTTTCGGTGACAGGTTAACAATAAATAATTTAAAATTTTGTCAAGACTGTATGGGCTTTCTGACTGCCTACGTAGTCATTTGACAACTTGAGAAGCAGGAACAAAGCACTGGCAAATTTGACAAATCCTGTGGACGCAGCAAAGAATCAAAGAAAGTGCAAAAGTAGTCTATAATGATCTAAAACCAAAAGGTACACAAAACAAAATCAGATCTGCCCATCGGACGCAATTATACTGTACAGAAACCTGAGACAGGGCTTGCCTTGCCAGGCTGACATTGCAAGGCCATGAGGTTTTAGGATGCAGCTGGAATCTAGGAATTTGAGGCAATACACACCATAAATGTGTGCTACAGGCTACCTGATCACGAGGAGGAAGTTGATGAGGCCTTCTACAAGTGGCTGGAAGTAGCCTGATGATCCCGGGCACTGGTCCTTATGGGGGACCTTAATCATCTGGACATCTGTTGGATAAGCAACATGGCCAGGCCCACGTGGTCCAGACAGTTCCTGCAACGCACTGAAGATAACTTTCTGACGCAGGTGACAGAGGAGCCAATGAGGCGGAGCATGCTACTGAACATTGTTCTTACTGACAAGGAAGGGCTAGTTAGGGATATGAACATTGGGGGCAGCTTGGGATGCGGCAGTCGTGAGATGGTGCAGTTGAGGATCTTCTGTGGAAGAAGTAAAGCAGTCAGTAGGATTGCTATGCTGAACATACGGAGAGCCAACTTCGACCACTTCCCCGATCTACTTGGAAGTATCCCATGGGCTAGAGTGTTAGAAGGTAAGGGGGGGGCTGTGAGAGCTGGTCAACGTTTAAACAGCACTTCTGAGCTCAGGATCAGTGTGTACCCAAAAACAAGAAATCAGGGAAAGGTGGCAGGAGACCTGTGTGGATGAGCAAGGAGCTCATGCATAAACTCAAAGGGAAGAGTCTTCAGTCTTTCAGTCCCCAGTCTTCAAAAAGGGCAAGATGGACAACCCAGAAAACTGCAGCCTCACCTCTATCCCTGGAAAGGGGATGGAGCAGCTTGTGCTGGATGCCATCTCCAAGCAAGGGGAAGAGCAGAAGGGGATCAGGAGGAGTCAGCATGGATTGAGCAAGGGGCAATGGTGCTGGCCCCAGCTGGCAGCCTGCTGTGATGTCAGCAGCAGCTGGGAGATGGGGGGAGAGCAGTGGCTGTTGGGCACCTTGGCTTCAGCAAGGCGTCTGAGCCTGTCTGCCAGCACCTGGTTGTGATGGAGCTGAGCAAGTGTGGGACAGAGGAGTGGGCGGTGAGGTGGGCTGAGCAGTGGCTGAGTGGCAGAGCTGCGAGGGCTGGGATCAGCAGCCCAGAGTCTCGTTGGAGGCTGTCCCTAGCGGTGTTCCCCAGGGGTCGGGGCTGGCTCCGCTCTTGTTCCCCATCTTCCTCAGGGCCCTGGACGAGGGGACAGAGCCCAGCCTCAGCAAGTTTGCTGATGGGACACAGGTGGGAGGAGTGGCTGGGGCAGCAGAAGGCCGTGCTGCCACTGAGGCAGAGCTGGGCAGGCTGAGAGCTGGGCAGAGAGGAAGCTGCTGAGGTTCCTGAAGGGCAAGGGCAGAGTCCTGCCCCTGGGGAGGAAGAAGCGCCTGCATCAGTGCAGGTTGGGGGCTGAGGTGCTGGAGAGGAGCTCTGCAGAGAAGGAGCTGGGGGTGCTGGTGGGCACGGGGTTGTCCCTGAGGCAGCAGTGTGGCCTGGTGGCCAAGAAGGCCCCTGGGATGGTGGGGTGCATTGCAAAGAGCGTGGGCAGCAGGGCGAGGGAGGGGATGGTCCCCCTCTGCTGTGCCCTGGGGAGGCCTCAGCTGGAGCCCTGTGTCCAGTGCTGGGCTCCCCAGTGCACCAAAGGCAGGGATCTGCTGGAGAGAGTGCATGGGAGGGCCCCAAAGATGCTTGGGGGCCTGGAGCATCTCCCTTGTGAGGAAAGGCTGAGAGCCACGGGGCTGTTCAGCCTAGAGGAGACTGAGAAGGGATGTGACCAATGTCTATAAATATCTCAAGTGTAGCAGGCAAAGGGATGAGGTCAGGCTCTTCTCAGTGGTGTGCAGAGATAGGACAAGGGGCAATGGCCACAAACTGGAACCCAGGCAGTTCCCCATCAACATGCCTAAGAACTTCTTCCCGGTGCGGGTGCCGGAGCCCTGGCCCAGGCTGCCCAGAGAGGTGGTGGAGTCTCCTTCTCTGGAGATATCCCAGCCCCGTCTGGACGCCTGCCTGTGTGACCTGCTGGAGGGAACTGCTTTGGCAGGGGGTTGGGCTCAGTCTCTAGAGGTCCCTTCCAACTGCTACAATTCTGTGAGATTCTCTGGGTCTGTGACTTCTGTTTTACAGAGAAGGGAAAGGGTTGTAGCCAAACAACATCAGCAGCTCCTCCCAACAATTTCACTAGAGGCTCTCCTGCAAGATCTGTCATTAAGTATATACGATATTGCTGCATCACAAATCCTGGTATATTTTCTACCTGCTTTGAAAGGTATTTTTTCCTGTGCTGTGTAAACATGGGCTCAGTGGTGTAACCATTTCAAGTATCAATCTTCCCTTACATTGAATTCCAAACTACAGCCATTCTTTATTGAAATGCTAAAGATTTAGTCTCTACTACCTTTCAAGGCTTCTCCTGCAGCTGTACTGAGAGTCAGCATCATCTCTGTCGGATGATTCACATTTTGCTTCAGAGCTGACTCCATCCGTTCATAATAATTGATGTTTTATATATACAGGGCATCTGTTGACTGACTGGCAGAAACATTCATTTCTGGTGTCCCATGATGCGTATTTTTAAAAATAATTTCTCATATTCAAAATGAGCAGCTAACTACAACAATAGAGGAAAACCAACCATGTCACATACTACATTCTTTTTAATTAAAAAATCTTTGGATTTTATTGGAAGACCTCAGCATTTTCTTAACCAAGAAGGATAATGAGAATGGTTGCTTTCTTTTGTATAATTGAAAATATCGTGCTAACTTTTTCATATCTCTTTATCCTAAAGCACGCTTCTCTGAACAGGTCTACGAATAAGGATTTCAAATTTTATTCACACAAGCACATGCAACATTTTCTCTCTTTAATTATCAAATCATTCTCAATTTGGTATTTCTTAAAGCAGAAGTCTTCTGTCTTTTCACAGTCTCTGGAGATTTTCTCTCCTCTGCCATCATCTAATAATGTTTCAATCACTTTTAAACTCACTTGCACAGTACTTTTGTAGCTTGTGAAATAGCATGTGCAGAACCTGAAACTATAAGGTTCTGTAAAACAGTAACATCTGAGACAGTAAAACTGGTCACTGTATGAAGCCAAGCCCAGGTTTGTATTCACTACAACTTATCTTAACTAAAGCCAATATCCTTCCACTAATGACAGAAAAATAAAAATGGGCAATCAACACTGATAAACCACTACTTAGTTCAGAACTTCATTTAGAAGAATTTTAGTGAGGGAAGAAAGAAGTCTAACTGATTTTCAAGCCAATCAAACTCCAAGTACCAAAGCATTGATATGGTGCTTCATATTATATATTTTCTTGACCATGGAATCTTTCACCTACTCCTTGCTGCTCTTTTTTTCTATGAAATTCCAGTAAGCAGATAAATACTGGCAATACAAAAACACCTTTCTGAACAATGCAACAATTAATTGTGTCTCTTCTAGCATAGCTCGAAGATTTTGAAAATAAATTTATAGGATAAGCTCCACGTGTCGATCCAAGAGGACAAATTCTGAAGAAAGCATCCACACATCTCTGCATTTGTGTATATTATGAAATGCATTTGCATTTTAGAAATAATAGAATGGTAGCAATAATCCAGCAGGCCACTGTAATACCTGATGTGATTTAAATCATGGTGGTGGTGGCGTGGAGGGAAGTTATGGAAGAGAACTACATGTGGGACAGGAATAACTAGCTGTGCAAACAGATACAAGAACAACTGGGTAGGTATGTTCTACAGAGAAGAATCTAATCCATCATAAACTGCATATAAATCAGCCTGCTGTGAAAAAGGCACACACTCTGTCTGGACAGAGAAGCAGAGCCCTTCTGTGGCAATGGAAGGATCTTCTTAAGCAGCTCATCCTTTCCTCTCTGACTTTGCATTAAGACACTCAAGCAATGTGTCACTGCATCTCAGCTGGGAGATACAACTACCAGCAAAGGGACTGTACCTTCTTAAACTGCCTTTGGCTGCTCCTGAATATTTAAAAACTGCTGCTCTGTTTCAGTGCAAACACAAGGAGAGGAAAAAAAAATAAGCAACATTAAGTTCAGTTATTTACTTTTGGCCCTTTGTAGTTGAAGTTATTCACAAGGTAAGAGTTGATAAAGAAAGATTTCCTAAAAGCTTCTTGACTTAGACTGCTTGATTACTTTTCCAACCAGCTCCAGTGCAAAGTCAAATATGTAACCTGAAATCAACATTTTAAATTCACCCACTTGGCTTTGCACTGAAATTGTGTAAGAGGCTATAGCTGCTTAGAAGTGAGTGAAAGACTGGTAACCTCATAAATGACAGGAGGCTTGGGAATTCAACGTACTCCAGCTGCTGAGCCAGCTCTTACACGATCAAGGGTCTCCAGGTACGTGCTACAATTGGTCTGAAGTTGTACTAAGTATTGGTGTACATCTACTTTTAGCCCTCCTTTTGTATTCCCTTTTTCAAACTGTCCATTTTGGATGCACTTCTACGTGCTATTACTGGTCCTAAAAAGCAGAAGGAGCAACAGCTGAGATGTAAACTCTGGGAGGAAGTTTCTGAACTGAATATTGTGTTCTTGCATCTGCAACAATTTTGTCCCTAATGATACTAACCTCCCCTACAAAGCTACGAAGTCTCTTGGCATGCAGATTCTCTGTACCAGCTGTAAAAGACTTTTCAAGAAATTGGACATGAAGATTAGCAGCTACAAGATAACAGTACACAATTTCACAGGTACTCAATTATGACACCTGTGTATACGTATTTAACACTGTGAGAGACACCTTATTCTTGTTTTGATTATAAGGAATCAGCACTGTTCCAGCTCCTGGGATCACACACAGCTCATAGCCCATGGGAACGCCGTAAGCCTCATGCTCAATCTATTCAGTTGAACAACTAGAGCTTTGGCTCTGCAAATTGCTTAGGCTCCAATTCGGCATGCTGACTGGCCTCACATGACTCCTTATTCAACTGCAAATGGTTAATTAGCACTAACAACTTTACTGAAGCAACTAAACAAAATCATAAATGAATATTTACATTCACTGTTAAACTTCCAGGTTTGTTCATATAGAAATTATATTTACATTACCTTACATAAATAAAGGTAGAATTGGATATATCTCACTGGGGATGTATAACATGGAGCTTTGCGTATTGTCCCCCATCTTTTCTGGAAAATCAGGAGTACTTCCTTTTCTAAGATCATCAAGAACAAAAAAGAGCTGTCTGCACAGACAACCATAAGTATACAGTAATAAAGCAACACCAAAATACTCCAGTACTGCTTGATCAAAATCTCTGAGCCTGTTCACCTACCCGCTGCCATTTGCAGCATCATGTACTGGATGTGCACTAAAACCTTCTGAGAAAGGCTGAAATTAAAGGAGTTATTAAGGGAAAGAAGGGTTGTGATACACCAGAATGGCACATTATTTCTCTAATCATAAAATCAAAAAAATATTCACTTTGAAGAGTAAAGTAAAAGCCTTTACTTGGATCTGTCCCAGCGCCATTCAGGGAGACTTACAGTTTCAGACTGATTCTGAGTTTCTTTTCATAATGTGCTTTTTTCCCCCCTAACATTTGTATTTTCTTGCTTGACTTTAATTAACTTTGTTCTGTGCTCATAAACTTGGAGAGGATTTTCTCTAAGCTCTTACATCTCTAGTCTGTATTAAGATATTTTAAGCTTTAAACCTCTGGTAAATTTAATGGATTTAAAGCATTCTACAAAGACTGAAACATGCCAGCAAAATGCACCCAAGCTGAACACCGTTGCACAAACTTTCTATTTGATACAATTTAAAACTTATTTTAGGATAACTTAAGAACCTGAGCAGGTCCAATCACAACAAAAATGCTCTTTATTTCCTATTGAGTAAAATGAAGCTGGGAAAGGATGGGGAGTACAGGGGATGAAACAGGAAGAGCTAATGCTAACCAACGCATAAAAGTACTGCAGAAAATACAAGGTCTACTTCATAGAAAGAGCTTTTTGAGTCCATTAAACACACTGGGAAAAAAAACATTATAAACACAAATGTAACAACAGTAATAGTTGCATGTGATTGTTTCAAAACAAGCACAGACATTTCAGAGAAGAGATGTTTCTGTGTGGCATATGGTTGACCTGACCTAAAAAAATTCCTCTCTAAAATATCTGCATTACTATTATTTCAAAATATACGCTCTATCTGTAGTGACAGAGCAGTTCTTTTCTACTTGCTGTCTAATCGATACGGCACTAATAGTGCCTCCTTAAGCATTACTTTCTCTCCTAGAGATATTGGTTTTTCTAGACTATGACATCAGTAATTCCTGCAAATTCCTCTCTTTTTATCTGGTGCTTCAGGCGGACTGTAAACATGCTCCCTTGCTGTCCCTCCTTTCTGCTCACCTCCTCATCTTTCCCTGTACAGAGATCTCAGACAGGACAGACAAACCTTAATGGTGGAAATACCAAAGGAACATCTGGCATGAAAGATAAATCTTCCCTGCCCCAAGCGGGAAAGGAGAAAGATGCAGACCTTGAGGAGGAACTCCACACGCAGATTTGGAATCACATTCACCCTTCAAGCAATACTTTCAGCCCTTCTCCTCCTTGCAAGGATGCACTGCTCTTCCTTATTAGTATGCTAAGGCCTGACTCCCTCTCCCTTACTTTGATATCAACATTGATGAAGGAACACAAGTAATGCTGAAATGGAATTTGATCTTCTAACATCTCTACTCTCCGAGGTAACCACAGACAATTCGTGACTTTCACCTATGAGCCTATCATTTAGAAAGGAGCCATCAGACCATACTAATCCAAATGTTGTATTATGTGAGTATTAATATCTAACTTAAAATGTCACCTTTCTAAAAAACACACTACAGTTATCCATCTTCTTCCAAATGTAAAACTGACATCCTAAATCGAGCGACCTGGTCAGTGCTGGCATACGGGAATAAAGCTCTGTGCACACAAAGCAGCTGTGTCAGAGACGTGGAGGAAGGCGGTGCTACCTGTTCGAGCTTTGTGCTTATTTGGTAAGTCTTGTCTGTTATGGTAACTCATTTGAACAAAGAGTTCAGTGGTAAAAACACTGCCTCCTGAGATGACTCTTGTTACATTAAGGTGGTACCGAGCAGAATTAAATTTCTCAGGAATTGAAATGGACTGGCAGAGGATACACAGTTAATAATTTTTCTTTTTAAATTCTGTGAGCCTACATCTGCTGTTAAAAGACATGTTAGGATCCCGATTTCAAGACAAGAAAAAGAATCTGCTTTCTTCTCCCTGATCCTCTCAGATTTCAGCTGGTATCCAAACAGACAGAAGGGGCAGACCAGCGCTCCTGCTGATGCTGGTAAAGCTCCTGCCCTCCAGTGATACCACATGAAGGCTGGGAGAAGCCAGAAGCCATCGCTCGGAAACCACAGCAGGCTTTACGACATTTCCTCACAATTACTCAGCGAGGAGGCTGGTGCTCCAGACATGGCTTTTGACATGCATCAGTGCATCTCAGAGCAAGGTGAGCACTCACAGCTGAGAAGCCTACACCCTCTGCAGGGACTGCTGCTGGAAAAGACAAGCTTCAGCTTTCAGTGAAGGCAGTGGCTGACTTAATCATGGAGAGAAGAATGCATAAATGAACCCCCCACTTACGCAGCCTGCCAGTCCTAATTTGGTTTCTTCACAGTGCCTTTATGCCACTTCAGCCTTTCCCTCCTCTCTTTGAAAAGCAGTAGAGACAATGTCATTCTGGCCTTGTTTCAAGTAGATTTTTGAATGGGTCCCGAAAGCTTGCTGGTGTGAAAGCAATATGCCTTGCCCTCTGGATATACAGAGTTGGGGCTTTCAATCAAAAAGATTTGAAAGCTGTAATGTTGTTACTGTATTCTCACTGTAAGATCTCATTTAGCAGACCTATATAATTTTGCTCTGAGGGACCTCTGGGCTGACTCAGCAACAAAAGAAAAACTTTGTCACTGGCCTTCTATGCGGACACTTAAAGTTCCCAAGTTTGGAAATACGAGCAAGACGTAAGGACAAATAATTTCCACAGTTACTGTGCAGAACACACGTGCTGGCAGTATGGGTAAAGGGATACTGCCAAGGAGAACCAAAGAGAAATTGGAGGTAGATAGAGCTTTTACACAGATTTTAGCTCCAGCCCACCCACAGCCTCACCAAAAAATTCCTTTCCCCTGATGACCTGAAGACATTCAGTACAAGGATAGGTACTCTGCTATATTGGGAAGATAAAAAGCCACTTTTGTTCTGAGATTGTTGCTCACCTACAGATCCTCACCTCCACAGCAAACAGAGGTCTTCTAAGACTTTTCAGCTGGCCTATCCCCACCCACAGAAGCAGCAATTACTGTTTTGCTTTCACTGTTATCTCCAGTGGCATCTATGATCAGATACACAGCCAAAGGAAAGCAAAGATGTGTAAAATGAGTGCATTTGCATTTGTCTTTTTTCTACCCTTAAGAGGTATAGTTGGGTAGATAGCTCAAAAATCTCAAGCAGTGGGCACAGCATTTATTTGCCATGCCTTGTTTTGTCTATTTCTATATTAACTCAACAGCCTTTCTGACATCTCTGTATTATTTTCAAATTCACCTTGCAGGGAACTCTGCGTTCCTGCGCAATATTTGTGTTACCTTATTCAGATGGTAAGCATGGGACCAGATGCCTCCAGGAACTGCTCTCAGTCACTGGGCACACGGTACCTTTTATGTTTGGTGAGTGAAACCTCACATTACATCAGCAACATAATTACAGAAAACTGGCTGCTGTTAAAGAGAGGCAACTTGTGTGAGCAGCAGCAGTACTGCCATTCTGCAGCACAGAGTGAAACCTGTACCAGTGGAGAAGGACACTACTGTAGTTTTCAACACAACGTACCAAGCAGAGTACAAAGTATTCCTGGATGTTTTGCTGCTGGCTTGTACCAATGTGTCTTTCACAGTTGTCGCGATCTGTAATGGTAATCTCGGTCCATATACAAAGATATTTATAAACTAAAGCTGTCAGGATCGTGCCTTTTACAGGGTTGCTGATGGATGCAGATTTTGCATGTTGAACATGCTCTACAACCCTGATCCCTGGCACCAGTGCTGCAGTGCAGTGTCCCATGGCACACAGCACTGCCTGCTTTAAACACCCCTAGAGCTCACGACACTGCTGTGGAGGCTCCTCCCAACAGCAACCACTTCCAAATGGGAAATCCAACCAGGAAGCTTACCAGTTTTTCCATGTTCTCTGGACACAAGCAGAAGGGAAAGTAATCTTAAAACTACTATCTTTAGAGGACAATTCAAATGGGGAATAAAATAGCTAGGAAAGAAATAGAGATCTCTGCAGGTGTCACTGCAAATATTACGCTATTAGAGAAGCTGACAACCTATCTAGACCAGTGCTTTCCAACACCATCTGAGAAGAAAGGTATGTAACAGAAATAGCAAAGGTCCACAGAAGGGTAACAAAAATGACAAAGATGTTTAGTGGCCTTCCCCATGACCGCACTTGTTTCACTTCAAAAATTTTAATTTAAACATTTCTTCACAGTGTTCATGATTCCCTTGTGACATTCTGTGCCACAAGTTGTAAGAAAGATATGGAACACAGAGGAATTTTAAAACATTAGGTTAATTCCTTATTATGCTATTCTAAATAAAACCAAAGGATATTCAGAAATAGATAAAATGGCAAGGCATCTAGGCTAAGAAAAATTTCATCCAAAACTGCATCTCTCTATAATTTAATGTGGGTGGTTTGTTTTCTTTTAATTTTATATTATGCTTTAAAAAACACTTGACACTTTCTTACTGTCACAAAGAAGATCCTGGACTACAGTGACGGATACTAGTTACTGTGTATGTCAAAAAAGTAAAAATGAAAATTATTTATTTTCACCTACGAGTCACAGCAGTGCCTTATGCTCTTTTTTCTAAATACAGAAACAACAAACACTGGCCCAAAGAGTTTAGAAGGACAGAAAAGGGGCAAAACTGCAAAAAGGAAGAAACACCATGCCACTGCCCAAGATTAATGTAGGCCACAGTGTACCCAGACATGCCCTGAACTTTATCACCACGCACGCTATCATCAGGCATCTCCAGCCCCCTGCCCATGGGCCACATGCAGCCCAGCACAGCTCATACTGAGGCCTGTCCCCGGCTGCTGTCCCATCATGGTGGCAGCTCTGTCCCACCAAGCAGACCGGCCCAGCCCTGGGTGTGCACCCATCGCTCAGCAACAACCAAGCATCGGTGTGCAGCAAGCACTGAGCTGAATCCGAGAGAAAGGGAGGGCGCGGTGCAGTGCTAACTCAAATTATTCAAATAATCTTCAGCATTTTGATGTATTGGCTAAACAGTCCTGTGAACAGCAAAAATCATGCAGCCTTGCTTTCCATTTTGATAAAGAAATTTGATAATAAGTTTCAAGATTGACAGAAAAATTATCAATTTTTTTTAGTATATCTGCAACTCCATTTTCAGTCAACATAAACACTTTACCTGCAAGTTTTCAAATGGAATGTATAGAGCTGCAATCAGATATTCAACTCAAAGTAAAAATTGATCATGTCTCTCTACTGCACTGTTATAAGCCCTCTCTTACCAGAGCAGCACATCCCTTGCATCACAATCGTCTTATTACATCGTTGGTCTTTAGCAGTACGTACATTTGTGAACAACTTTTTTCATGGATGAAGCACCAGAAGAGTAGAATTTCACCAAAAGTCTGACGAACACCCTCAGAACCCACTGAGAACTGCAATTGCAACCACTTCCATCGAACCAGACTGATGCATTAGTTTCACAAAAACAAGGTCAGATATCACATTAATCATATTTTTGTTGCTCTTTTTTATATTTTAAAAAAATTAAAAAAATAAAAGAAGTCGTTAGTTAGATACATTAACTATATTATATACATATACAACTATTTATACATTAACTATATTGCATGCAGCCCAAGCCAATTCTCCTTCACTCAACACGGCCAAGGCAAGCCAAAAGGTTGGACACCCATGCTATGGACAATGCACACGTCAAGAAAAACCTAGCATTCTTTGTAAGTTACATTCAAAGAGTGAACCGATACAATGAACAAAGAAAGTGCATAGCCAAGCAAGTAGTACACTACTGCACCCAGCCACAGACAGAGCAAATCAGCCATCTTTGGACAGAATCATTTTTGTTAGTGTAAAACACCAGTTGCTTTGATTTTTACCAGCTTGATTAATGAGCATGCTGGCACATGGCATTCTGGAGGAACATCAGAAGTACAGGTTCTTACACAAATTGATTACCAGAACTTACATCTAGAAATTAAGATTTCAAAATACACTGATCTGAAAAACACGTCTAACCTATGAAGCACAACTAACAGAAACTTTAGTGCGGCAAAAGCTTACTTTTATTTTCGCTTAGTTTTGCTATGTACACAGACAAGTAAAAAGCCTCAAGCCCTGCTGCACGTATCCAACCCACAGACTTTTGGCACACGTTGGGGCTAGAAAATCCATTTGGTAGGAAATCTAAGATTAAACTTTCAGCTGTTCAAGCATTTGTTCGTTCAGGTGAGCTTTAAACAAGAAAACTGCAACTGCCCAGAAAATCTTCATTTGCCAATGCTTTTTCTCCTCGGAGATCAAATAGTCCCATGATTTTACAAGAGTTAGTAGTAAATAATCAATGTACTTGCCTACTATACACCTCAACTTCATTGACTTGCAGTCCTTGCAGAACAGGCTAACAGCTATTGTCATATTCCCCATACATGCTGCCATCTGTCAAGCGTTGTCTATTGGCTAACATTGGCTTTCCAAAGCTTTATTACCCAGCGGTGCTAATTATCCCTAGTGGAACTAAGCAATATAAAAGTTTTTTTATTGTTTTTATTTGGACATCGCTTCTCTACAACAGATTTTAAGCTGTGGGCAATGCTGTTCTCTGCTGTTCTATTCCTTTGCTTAGTTCCCACTGGCCTGTTTCTATTGTTAGCAAAGCAAAACCACAAAGATCACTGGCTACATTGTTTTATATAACAAAACCCAATCTACATTTTCTAACAGGAAGCGTATCCAATTACCTCTGGGTTGTCTGTATTGCGGTCTGCTACCAGATAGTTTCATTTCGCTCAACTCGCCCCTTGGAAATAATTTATAGAAATCTGTTCACTGATATTTTGTTGCCAAAAATCAGCATTCATTTCCTCCAGCGTTTAAGTCCACCTGTTTTTGGTTTTGTTCTTCCTTCTTCCAAGACCCTGGCTTTGATGAGATCCTGAAGTTTCCATTACAAGTCTACAAGTAGTGCATAGAACAAGCAGACTCCTTACAGATCAAGAGAGCAAGAGGCTACCTGTTACTGCTGTGCAAGCAATTACTCTCCTTGGACAAGCTAGTTCTGGAAAAACTTGCACATAGATATGAATGTGGTAAACACAAACATTGCTAGTGTGGTTTGTTGCCAGATCACACTACTTTTCTTCTCAGTTCTTTCTCTTCTCCTCCCACTCCAGTTCTTCAGAAGGTTATACCTCCCTGTAGGATAACTCAAGTCAACAATGCCATGGATTCTCAAAGACAATTATAATAATACATGAGAAAGAATGAACAAGATGTTAGAGAGTTGATAACCAAACTGAAGTAACTGACAGGCCTTTTATCTGTATATCACCACCTTCTCTTCTTTCTTGCAATAAAACCCAGACCTTGTAAGACTCAAGGCAGAGAGTTTAAGGAAACCGAGTTATGTTTTCACCTGCCTGCAGTCATGATCCATATCATAAATACACTGTTACTTGAATCTTCATCTATATTCAGCACTTCAATCTTCTCTTACATCCTCAAGCACTTTCTGCATATAATCTAAAATATTAACTCTGATAGGATCTTACTTTCTAGCTTTTTGTAGGGTGGCATGTGTGCATGTTGCTGACTAGAGCACTCTTTATACCACAGCTTAATAGGACTTAAGGCAACATTTGAAAATTCACATGTAGTAAGAAAAAACACAATGGAAATTACAATTTACATTACATTAGAAATAAAGATGTAAATTACAATGTTTTGCATTATTTCAAAAACTTTAAATAACAGGAGGAAAGAATATTGAATATTAATCCTTGTAAGTGCAGGAATTATTAAATCCATACTTAGATTAAATGTTAATAGAGGAATAAAGAATGTTATCAGTTTGGAAAATAAACGCGGTCAAAAATGTTCAATTACGTGGTGTAATCTAAACAGCAATCACATTTCCAGCACAACATAAAGTACGGACAGATATGAATGGATCTGAAGAATTAGCTTGTAGGGTTCTGGTTTTTGGTTTTGTTTGTTTTTTGAGACAAACAATTTTTTTACTTTTAAATGACAGCACATGGAAATTTCACACGTTCCTGTAATAGATTTCTGTGTTCTTATTCCCATCTGTGTTATGTGGGTTCAAAAGAGCGAACATTTTGCTTTGAGGTGTTCCTGCAAATGGTCTCTCCTAAAGTACTCCTAAAAATCCCTATAGATATCTGCAGGTAGCATCTACATGCACAAAATGATACAGCAGCATCTCGTGTTCCATTCTATCTAGTTCTGCTTTTAGACATGTAAAAAGCAGAACATTTTAAGAAAATTAAGAAATTCATTTTGAAAATATCTTTTTCCCAGCAACAGAATGAGACCTCTGGACAAAGACACAAGATATTACGGAATTCGATGCGTTCTCCCATCTGTGTTTCTGCAAACATGACGTACTTAGGAATATTCTGCTCTGTTTGATCTACGTAGCCTACAGAGGGTTCGGAATTAAAATTCAATAAATCAAAATAACACGAAATACACAACAATGAACCAAACATGGCTCAGTGTGGGAATCTCGGACAAGCTGGACTCACCCAATCCCAAGCTTAAACCATCAGTTTAAAGGAAATATTTTGCTCAAATTTGACAACTTTACGTTTCTCTTGTTTTCTCACCTTTGTACAAACAAGTACCCGACAATTTTTTCCTGACTTTCCTTCTTTAATCTCAGCCATGTTTGGTAGCTCTTACATGTTCAAGCATTATGCGAACTTCTGTGCCAAATAAATTTCTCATGACCTTGTCTGAAAAATTCCAGAAGGATGAGTTAGTGGACTGAAGATATTCAGTATATCTGTAATTTTAAATCAATGGGACTTATATTAACTAACTCTTGGTACACTTTCAGTACTGTATATACTCTGTATCCTGGATACTCAGGTATCCAAAGCCAGACCTCTCACCTTCTGCTGCAATCAGCTCTTGACAGCAGATTTCCTAACAGATGCCAGGCTATTCCTATCGGTCTAACCCCCACAGGACTTTTTCGTTGACCATATTAATCTCACCAGATGAGATGAGAATACGCTGAAGGTACAGCAGAAAATATCAGCTGAATGTTTTCTTTGAAATACTAATCTGCTGAAAGTAAAGACACCTGCAGGGCTATTTTGGGTACAAATCCTGCTCAATAAAAAAACAAAAGCTTGAAGAAAGTTTCTGAAAATGCTGCAACTCCTGCCACAGGAGGTTCCCTGTTCTCAACCTTCAAACAGAGCACTCAACCACTCAGCTCAACTTTAGGTTTGTGCCTCACAGATCAAACTCACTGTTTTCATAGTCTGACCCTCAAAACATGGAGGAAGGGAAACTGCAAACACAGATTACATCACTTCAAAAGACAAGCCGAGGCCCTTAAATGGGGAAAACATCCTCTGCTGTGCAGAAGGTGAATAAAAATTATTAGTCTCAACTGGAGGTCTGTGATCTCTTCCCATCTACTCTAAGACCTATTTAGAAATGGAGTTTCGCTGCAGTTTGAGATTTAAAGGTCGACTTCTCACATAACCTTACTTTAAGGTTTGGCATGCTTTCATTTAGCTTTGAGCAGGGTGAAGGAAGATCACTCCAGTTTCTTACCGCCTAAAGTGCCCTATTATCAGATTAAATGCAAAATACAAACAGCAGCACTTGGCTGAATGCTGACTTGACTTTTACTTCGTGAAAACTCAAAAACCAAACAAATGTGCAGAGACATATTAGGAAAGAAAGAACATACAATAAGTTACTTGTGATCTCCGTTATCTGTACTTGGCATCTTACAACAGTTAGTGGACTTCTAACCTCAAAATTGTGACGTGAGGAAGGGTAGCTGCTATTTGAAGGGATTGTTTCCAAAGACAAAAGTTTCAAAGGCTATATAAATAAACTGAAAGATTTAAGGAGAAGAATTCAGCCATGGATAATAGCTTAATGTAGCTGCACAACTTAATCCGCTATAACTACCATGCTATACTGCTGAAGATCAACTCCGCTGTACACTACAGCATCCAACTCAAGCTAACCTGACTGAAAATACTAGCATATCCTTAAGGGCTGATGGAGAAACAAACCAAATCCAAATCCAACAAGCTATTTCTCAAATGGTGAGGGTTTCCAAGAGTAAACACCAGATAAATTCTAAGGTGCACATTACCCAAACAGTAATGTATTCTAAGCAAAGAATGTGGTCCAAACCTTTAACACAAACACTCCGTGAAGCTTTACAAATGCATTTGGTATCCACCCCTTAACAAGGCTTGAGAAACTCACTCTTAAATGTCCTACCCCTCCTGATTTCCAGGCAAAGTAAAAGATGTCAAGGCTACTCTCTGTAATGCCTTGGGACAGCTGTCAACAGACCAGTAACTACCGGATTGTGTTTTAGGTAACTTCTCAAAGCTTGTTACACCATGGGCGATTTCAAATTATTTTCTGTTGGCATAGTAACAAACAAGCAGTAACTGCTGATGCCAGCAAGGAGTTCCAGAAGGATGATGGAGAACACAGGCTGACAGATTTGAAGGATGCCATGGCAGGATCTATGGCACTCTTAGCTCTCGGATTCCCTCCTTTCATTAATCTGCCCTCACCAGCCAACCTCGTTTCCACAGCCGGCCTGTGCTCTGTTTATCTCACGCAAGAACATGTGCCCAGGCTCCTCAGGGAATATGCAGAGGCATAAGCAACTATTTCTCATTCAGCAAGCTGCACAGAGAGCCACCTTCAACTCATCTCCTCTTCCCAGGCTCCCATCTCTGGCTCCATCTCACAGGACTCTATTTCCAGTCCCATGTCCCTTCCTTTTAGGCTGCCCAAACCCCCATTCCCTCAGCTGGTGGAAGCAATGGTCTGGCCCTGCATCTGCATTGCGTTACTTACTGTGGAACTGCAAGCTACACGAGGAATTACCAGTGTGCCAGAACTCATGCTCACTCTCCTCTTTTTAGGATTTTAGGACTTTTTAGGATTTGCTCCTAATTTTATAATGGAGGGGAAAAGATCTTAAGAACAAACCAATTACTTCCCTACGATGCATCAAACAATGGGCTCAGGGCAAGCTCTATATTTTTCCTTTGGTTCCTGAGCCCTCTGCCTCTGCTGATACATACATAAACAACAGCCTGCTCTATGAACAGACCCTTACTCCTTGCTCTAGGTACTGAGTAATTCCAAACTGAGTCACCAGGCAGGTGCACAAAGCACAGGTATTAAATAGCTGCAGGGGTCATGGGGGAGTGATAGTAACGCAGAACACAGATTGGAGCAGCTGCACTTTCCATTTTCCGAACAAAACGACTTCCCATCACCATCAGCACAGAGCAGGGGCTGCCAGATGGCCACTGTGCAAGGCACAAAACAGCGGGGCAGCTCCTGGAGGGCAGCTGTCTCACAGAGAATTTGAGAAGCATTCACATACACTCTGTTCCACGCTAACTCACGGCAAAAGGAAACATAATTCCCTTTATAAGACGATTGTGGAACACTCCTGAAATGGCCAAGTAATTTCCTACAGGAGCTCCACTGTGTGAATGCAAGCGAGAAAGTGAGCCTGAAGTACTGCCCTGCATTGCCGCTCTCTAATAACGCACAAAGAATCCAAAATTGGATCTGGAGGTGTGGCTGACCTGCTGATTAGCGATGGTTTTGTACCCTACAGTCTCTACAGTATCAGAAAGATTACAGAAAGACATTACTGAGCCCAGAGATGCAGACTCCTGTTTCTCTGGTATGTCCATAAGCATAGCAAAGCAGCTAACTTTTTTTGGTACCCATCTTCAGAAAACAACCAACGTAACACTTTCCATGCATAAGAAAGATGTGAAGAAATCACACAAGTAAATACTCAATTTTGTTACCAAGGATACAAATACAAGTTGGCTCAGCAAACATGTATACTTTCTCCAAAATACTTTTCACATGTAATTAAAAGTTCCTGAATATTGCAATCAAGTAAAGACTCTTAAGTAAAGACTCAGAAAGCAAAAAGAGAATGGATGTTCTTAAAAGACGTTACAGCTGCAGTGAGACTGCTTTCATTGGATGGCATCTCCCATTTTGATTTGTCTTGCAAGATATTATCACCGATGAAGGACAGTGAAATGACAACAACCTTAACTCTCATCTCAGTAAGATTCATAGGAATAGTTAAGTATTTTTTTCCTGGTACTAAGTTTCTAATGTATAAATTTGCGTTAAAGCAAAGAGCATTAGTTGACAGTGTTCTAAAAAGATCATCTGGTTTTCTATCAAAAATTGTTACACCATTTAGATTAAGATAACTTTCCCACTGCTGTAGCATTACTGGATTGCTTTGTGCTTCTATGTTGCAACAGGCACAAACCTGATGGCTGACTTTTAAAAAGCTATTGAATAACCACAAGAACAAAACAAAAGGAAAAACTCTATCTAAAGCTGGCATGAAATTAAACCACTCAATGCAAAGCTGCTATGACATTATAATTCGTGTTGTAGGGATATGTTCACCAGAAATTTCAGCGACAGTGAACATGAGCCTCTAGGCTTATGCATATAAAGCAGTTGCTGTGTCACCTGTTAAGCTTGTTGTATTAGGCTCCCAAGGAAGAACTGAAACTCATACTTTGCCAGCTTTAAGCTGGAATCCAAGGATGACGTTCTTTTCTTGGTTTGTTAGTTGTTTTGAGGGAGGAATTAAAAATAACAACAACAACAACAAGCACATTCAGAACATGATAACAAAACAACCTAGCGACCTGGATCCACAAGCTGCTCCTGTGACTGCCTGCTGTGCAAAAGGGTCTTGGAGAAAGCAGGATGTGACATGGCGAATATAACTCAAAGTACAGTACCTCAAAACAAAACACATAAAAAGGGACAATTAGAGTCTACTGTAATGCTTTTATTTCAGAGAAGGAGTTTGTATTTTTTTTCTTCTGAAATGATATATTGGCCCTCTACGACACAGGGAGCCTGAGGGAACAGACCTTTGTTTCTGGAAAACAGCAACAAATACTGGAGGAAAATAAATCATTCCAGGGTTATTTTTGCTGGCTAAGCAACACTAACAGAAAACTATCCTACCACAAAAGACTCATGGAGCAGCAGGATCACAAGTCTGTGGTGCACAGCTTTCTTTTTTGTGGCCAGTAAGGGAAAAGAAGCCAACACTGTAACCTGGCTCCTCTCTTTAGGACTGTTTGCTTGTTGTCTGTGCTTGAAGAGAAGGATCGAGGTGCTCTGTGCTGACCTTCACACTATGAAGAGTGGGACACAGTGCAGCTCGAAGTGTGCTGATGAAGGCTCTGTTACTGGTTTCTAAATTCTGTAGGAAAAGCTTGTCTATGGATTTGGACCAGTTTAATCTAAAGAATAACCCAACAGAACCCAGCTGAAGTATAAGACAATTATGAGACTGAAGGAGGCAGGTAAGAACAGTTGCACTCATATAAGCACAGAATTAAAAATAACAATGTAAAGACTACACTCAGATTGAACCTGCGCCAGTAAAAGAAAGGAGAATATCCTCAGGTAACTTCTATTGCAAATATACAATCCTACTTAAACCCTACTTCTCAAACATACTAACATAATCATGTACTAGAGATGACAGATCTCATTAAGAAACAACTGATCTATGAGGGCTGCTCTGGAAGTAATGCCTCCTGCTTTATCATGTTGCCCTGTGACATCAGAGGCAGATGTTGGTGCTATGGCAGCAGAGGTGGAACCTTCCCACCAACATTCCATGCCATGTTGTTGCCGTGTGACAGATGGCAGCAGTGGGGGCACTCCGACCCAATGGTGGCTGTCACGGGAGCGCAGATGAAGCAAAGGGGTGGAATTGAATTTCTCCATGCACCCACCGACATTCATCAATGCTTGCTGAACACTTTTGGAGACCAAAGAGTGGATGTGAGCACAGTGATGGGTGGGTGGTGTGTTATAGCAGTGACAACAGCAACATGAAAGACAAGCCCCATTCTGGATGGCCATGCACAGCTGCAAAATGAAGAGTATTTTGATCAGCTCATCCACATGAATCGGCAGATTATGACCAGGGAACTGTGCATGGAAATGAAGATCAGCTTCAGGGCATTGGAAATGATGGTGGAAGTGTTGGAATACTACAGAGTTTGCGCCAGGTGGGTCCCACAAATGCTCACACAGGAACAGAAAGAACACTGCATGCAACTTTGTCAGGACCTCTTGAACCAATACAAGGTTGAAGGTGACAGTTTCCTGGTTTGCATCATTACTGGTGACGAGACAGTGTCACCACTATGAGCCAGAGCCAAAATGGCAGTGCCTGGAGTGGTGAGATGTGAATTCCCCCCATCGAAGTTCAAGACGCAGCCTTCAGCAGGTAAAGCGCACTGGAATACGAAAGGGGTGATCCTTCCAGATTTCCTGGAACCCGGTCAAACCATCAACTCTGATCATTACATTCCAATGCTAAGCTGAAGGCTCTAACTTCCAGAGTCAGGCCAGAGAAGAAGACAATCTTTCTCTTGCAACATGATAACACCTGGGCCCATACAAGTTTGAAGACCGCAGAGTACATTGCTGATCTTGACAGGATTGTCCTATCACACCCAATGTACAGTCTGGATTTGGTGCCTTCTGACTTCCATCTGTTTGGGCCAATGAAAGATTGACTGTGTGGGCAACATTTTCCTAGCACCAACAACATTACAGCAGCTGTGAAACAGTGGGTCACCTCTGCTGGTACAGATTTTGACAAGCACAGCATGCAGGGTCTTGTTCATGGATGGCAAAAATACATAGCTAATGGTGGTGACTATGCTGAAAAACAGTGTTTTGTAGCTGAGAATTTGCTCTATCAAATAGTGTTATTGTGCTCTTTGGATCTGTTGTAGTTTACATGAAAATAAATAGGAGGCACTACTTCCAGAGCAACCTATGTAGAAATTAAAGCAAGGTATCCTATTAAGAAGGTTCTGTTAAAATACAGAACCCCCAAATCCAACAGTTTGATTTCTGATGTTTTCTGAAAGCTTGGGACACCAGAATCATTGATTCAGAATTATTAATTCACACAGCAGCTCCTTCAAATTCAACATGGAAGATGCGATGCACCGCCCTCAAACAATAAGTACACTTTACAGGTACTCCCAAAAATTCTTCCTACTACAAAGATCCCTCTTAGTTCAAGTACTCTTCCTTCAAACAGTACTTGCTGATCAATATAAATCACTGCGTTGGCTGTCTCACTGTGAGCTATCATCAGTCACAAGGCAGTTATTTAAGCCACACTTAGGCTAATCTATTAAATAATTGAAGGTGATAAACGATTCAGTGGGAGGAATCAACAACATAATGAAAATGTGCATCATAAAACAGTAGCGTTTGCTGTACAGTATTTCAACAACTGCCTAAATGTACTTTATATCATTATATAGACTGTGAAATCTCTTTCATGTTTTTACATGAGCTGACTTGCTCTTAATTAGGCATTTCCTGGCATGCCTTTTACAAAATATACCCAGACACATACCTGAAAGCTTTCCTTGCAGATCCTTCCTATAACTTTCAGACCTGAATGTATGTGGCCTTGCCACAGAAGGGAGATAGAACAAATTATTGTTTTTAACACTGCATAAAACTGGTCCAGATGTGGATTGACTTAACAAGAGACTGAAATTTATCTCCACAATAGTAATGCTGAAATGGGGAAAAGACATTCCTGTATGTCGAAATTCAAAATAATGCAAAAAGCCTAATATGTAAAGTTGCTATTTTGTGCCAATGTATGACATCTAAGCTGCCATACATACACACACACACTTAAACGTCTGCTTTCCTTTCAGTTTTCAAAAACTACCCACTCTTAAGTTAAATAACAACTGAAATTCTGAATATATTAAACTGCACTGAAACTGGAACAATGTGCTTGGGCTACAATAATTTATATTTCATAAAAGAAAAAAGGTATTCTGTACTCTCTCTAGAGCTGGTCAAAAAGAGAAAACTATGTCACTAGTATGGACAGTTTTAGCACAACTTACTCATATTAAAAATGCATTTTCTCATTCAAACAATATCAGTGAAGTGCTATTTATTTTGGTAGAAAAACTGCTTTGGAATATTTAGCTTTGTTTGCACTGTTCACATCTTTCACTTAAACCATACTTTCTCTGCGCTCTGATAAGCTGTGGCACTTCACCTGCTTTTTTCTTTGTACTGAATAACAACAAAACATCAAATAGAAATATTGTTGTTTAATTAAAATATTGTTATTATAAAAGATTTGCAATGTTCTGACACAAAGCTTGTGCCTCACCAAACAAGAGGTATTCATCATCTGGACACCCTCATCACCAATTAACATCAGTATTCTGGGCATCCTGCACAGGAAGAGATGAGCTCCATTACAGAAATACACTCCAGTGATATTACAACTAAGACAACAGAGGCATGTCTACATTGCAGGCAACGTATGCTTAATGAAATTCAACACATCACAAATGCAATAGCGAACATTAACATCTCTCATCTGATAACTTTGCAAACTTGAACACATGAAGGTACAGTTCTGCCATCACTGCTGTGGTCTGACAATAGAACGGATGACCACGATTCCTCTCTTTACATTAGCTAGACCAGACAACTTCCAACAGTTTGGTAAGGCTAACCTTGCATATTAAGGCTCACTACATACCAAGGACAGGTTGTCCAGAGAATGAACAGAGAATTTTGGTTCTCATCATACCGTGCTTTGCAAGATATCAGCTCAGACAAGTAATGCAAACACAGTCCTGACTTCGCCTAACACTCTCCCTGTTTATTTTTGGTAACATTTTCCAGAGATCTGACGCTGAACAGGCGGTTTTGATGAGCTAGCTACAGAAAAGGAGATTCCTTCCTTCTCTGAGAGGAGGGAAGAAGTTATGCTTTCAATTCCAGATGAGAATACATAGGGTGCTCACCGGTGGAAATGTGAAGGGATGGTTCCAACCAAAAGTAAGTGAAGAGTTGGTATGAGTCTACGAGAAAGCTCACCATTAGGATATTTCCATTAAGCTTTTAGCACCCATTTTCAGATCATAAATTGAATTTTAGTCTCCTGAGAAATTTGGCATGCATCATCTTGAATACTTTGGAGGGTTACACAACTAACAAATGGCCAAGAATTTGTACAATAAAACATTACTTAATAACTCATATGCTCTAGTAGTTGCTAGGATCATAAGATTACCAAACATTAAATTGAAGGAGAGCGTTTGTCATACAAAAACATCTCATCTCATGCAGACCATGGTGTAATAAGTTTGTACACACAACAAACTAATGGTCAGCTTTCTTGTACTCAGAGTTCGCTCACCTCCACATGACCTATGTAGATGAGCTCTTCTCTGCGTTGGCAATACCCGAGAAATAATCCAGTGGCTTTGGCAGGCATAAAACTGTAGCATAAGTATTATCAATCATCATACTAACTCTTGTGCTTTTCTTCGATAACAATTTTTCACACAGAAAATTAATAAGTAACCACATGGAGGAAACTGTTGTAATGGAATGAGAGGTGTCTATATTGCTCCAAATGGTAACATCTCTATCATCTTTAAAAAGGAAATTAGAACTGTTTCATCAGCAACTGTGGGCAATTCACTTTCTCAAACTATTGAGATAAAAAAGTTCAACTATCTTCCTAAAAAAAAAGTGTATCATTTTCTTTACATCTAATTTGAATCAAATAGCACAGCAGAGCTATTAAGAACTCCAAAGAAGCACTGGTAACTACTGCAGTCCAGCAAACACCTAGTTAGTTGTGTACCATTAGAATTACAATGCCCAAAGAGGCTATAACCTACAGTCAAGTAGAATAATTAGCTTGAGAAGCAGGACAACATCAGCTATTACATTCAAATGACATTTGGACTTAAAATCCATCACAGAAAGGAAGATTTGCATTATTGAGACATTTCTCACAAGAAAAACTGACCCAAATTAATCTTGTTTCATCTGCAGAAATAAAAGCTCATGCAATTTCTGTGACACACTCCTTCCTTTTGAGCATATTTCAGTCTCCAAAGTGAAAATAAATCTAACAGCCTCATACATATTCCTCCAAATGCGCATGAAGTTTATTTCCTGTAGAGCCACGAACTCACCTCTCTGAGTATCTGTTTTACAATTGAATTTTGGCATGCTTTTTCTGTTTAGATGGAAAGCAATCTGAGCAGCAGTACATTTCCGCTGCCTGGTACAATTACAGCTGCTGCACTGTGTGAAGTCACAGAACACCATAGCCCTGTCTCACCTCTGACATCAGCCAGCAGCGAACATCCAAGGAAGAATGAGACAAAATTGCAGATACAGAATTCTTGTTACCTGCTCCCAGTAATCTGCAGCTTGGGGATTTCTTAAACTGCAGACATAGGAAGTACATAAGCACAGTGATTAATGTTCGCCTGCACGCTCTCCACAAACACCTCTTTCACCTGCACTTACTCTCCACTACCACGTTTTACTTTTTGTGTTTATATTTTAGTCCCAAGGACTCAAATTGCATAACTACGGTATGTCCAAATATGGTTTGTTTTAAATCAGCTGCCTGCTCATTTTACTAGGTTGCCACAATGCCTTAATTCCAATATCAGTGAGAAACCATCTTCTAATTATCTTGTCACCCCCATAATGATTTTATATACCACCTTCATTTCTACTTCCACTCAATTCTTTTTCCAGGGTGACAATCCAGTCCAACAGCTTCTTTCCCACTATTGTGCAGAAGCCATGTCAAATCCTTCGCCTTCTCTACACCTTTCCTATTTCTGCTCTACAAACAACATTGACTGCATGAATCTCTAATAATGAGTAAAACTTTTCACAGAAACCGAGCAGAATCTAGAAGTGACAGCAAAATCATGTTTCTTTTTATTCCTTATGAATCCCATTTATCCTATGTTTGGTCCTCCCAAAGGCACCTTGCTTTGACAAAGTCCTACCTTTCAAGTAAATAAGAAAAAGCAGGGATAACAAAGATAAAAGAAAATGACTTATTCACTGCGGACAGACGATTAGAAGAAAACTGTATGTCCTGGTGATACACCTTCTGGCCTCAGGCTGGCACAATTTCCTAACTGAATTATGACTAGTCACATTCAATGACATACTCATCTTCTGCTTCCTTTCAGTAGTTTCTCACTTGCTTGTTCTTATAATGTCTATTACCCAGAAATACACTTAGTAGCTCTGCAAAACAGAAAATGCCTAACATTCACGGTTAATAGCTTTGACATGGAAAAGACTGTTACCAGTCTCCTTTCCTTTACTCTCCCTAACAGCTGTTTCCTTTTTTCCTGCAATCGTGANTTCTCATCATGCAAAGAAGCTCGGAGATATAGGAAATCTGCACCCTCCAGCTTGACTCTGATCCCACCTATGGAACTGTCACAGTTGAAATATTAGGTTTGAATCACTGTCACGTATATGGAACCTGCATCTCATAAATGGAGCTGTGACACAAGGTGTGGGAACATAGAGAATTTGCAATATTTGAAGTAATGTTTTGTTTTGCTAGTACATGAAGTCTATGGAGCAGAGTACAGAGAAGGCATAAGTCTTGCTCAAGTCTCATCCTTGATAGGCTCCCTGTGGTACAGAAACCTCTCCATGGTTTAATGTTATTCCACAGTTAAAACCAGTGTGCTTGAACCACGGCTTTTCTAGAAGAAATAATGCGTTCCAACAATAGGTGTTCTGCATCTCAAAACCTGGAACTTAAGAGTCAGAGAACCACAGAGTTGTTGGAAGGGACCTCTGGAGATCACGGAGCCCAGCCCCCTGCCAAAGCAGTTCCCTCCAGCAGGTCACACAGGCAGGCGTCCAGACGGGGCTGGGATATCTCCAGAGAAGGAGACTCCACCACCTCTCTGGGCAGCCTGGGCCAGGGCTCCGGCACTCTGACAGTACAGAAGCTTTTCCTTGTGTTATTATGAAACATCCCATTGCCTCTTGTCCTATTGCTGCCCTATACACTAAAAGCAGGCATGTCCAACCCAGGAGCTGCATGTGGCCCAGCAGACCTCACCTCACATGGCCCATCCCCGGCTGCCGCACTGTCATGGCAATGGCACTGCCCCGCTGAGCAGCCTGGCCCAACCCTGGGCCCACACTCATTGCTCAGCAACCACCAAACATTCCGCGTGCCACGGCACTGTGTGAGCTGCAGCCGGGACACGGGGAGGCATAGGGCAGTGTAACTCTGCCTGTCGCCCCACCACACGCACTCGGGTGCATCGAAACCCACATGCATTCCACATGGCACGGCTTGTGCTGCTTGTCAAGCACAACGCAGTGGCTGCTAACAGTAATACTTGAACCCACCTCATGGGGTCTCAAAAGAAAACAGAAGCCAAAAAAAAAGAAAAATCATGGATGAAAGAAGAGCGTTAACTGAAAAATGGACAGGTGAGTACTTTTTTTTGTCAAGACAAATAATGCGGCACTGTGCTTGATTTGTAAGGAAATGGTGTCACTTTTCCAAGATTGCAATGTGAAAAGACATTATATGCAGAAACATGCTGCCACATGTGATGCATATCAAGGAATGCTTTGTAAAGACAAAATGGCAGAACTGCATTTTTGGTGGATTTGACCACTCATTTAAATGAGTTAAACATGCATCTTCAAGGTGAAAATCAGATTATCTGTGCTATGTTTCAAACCATTACAGCGTTCAAAATGAGACTTAAATTACAGCAAGCTCAAGTTATGGCAAATAATTTCATGCATTTTGATACCTTGGCTAAACACAGTCCTGTGAACAGTGAAAAATATGCAGCCTTGCTTTCTGTTCTGATAAAGGAATTTGATAATAGGTTTCAAGATCGCCAAGAAAATCATCAATTTTTTGATATATTTGTGACTCCATTTTCAGTCAACATAAACACGAGCTGCAAATTTTCAAACGAAATGTACAGAGTTACAATCAGATACTCAACTCAACGAAAAATGTGATCATGTCTCTCTGCCAGAATTTGATAAGCCCTATCTTACCAGAGGAACACATCTCTTGCTTCACACTCACCCCTTATTCACATCATCACTTTTTCACAGTGCATACATTTGTGAACAACTGTTTTCAAGGATGAAGCACAGGAAGAGTAAACTTTCATCAAAATATCTGATGAACACCTTGAGAACTCACTGAGAATTGTAACCACTTCCATCAACCCAGACATTGATGCATTAGTTTCACAAAAATGAGGTCAGATATCCCAGTAGTTTTATGTTTTCATTGCCGTATTTTTTAATGCTTTATTAAAATATATAGAAAAAAGAAGTTTTGTTAGTTAACTACATTAACTATATTATATATTTTATATGTGGCCCAAGACAACTCCTCTTCACTCACTGTGGCCCAGGCAAGCCAAAAGATTGGACACCTATGCCCTAAAGCTTCTGTTGAGTCACTATGTCCTAAAGCTTTTCTCCTTTGCAAGGATGCAGTGAAGCATTACCATAGGGACTCAATTCTGTTTTCAGCATTCAAGTGATGGGATAAAAAACAGAAAGTCCCTTCCACTAGGCTGTGAACTTCAGCATCACTCAAAACAAACTACTCCACAGACACTTTTCCTTATTTCTGTACAAAAAGTGTCAAATGCAATTAGGAGATGATTTTCATTTTTTCCTGTTCGAACTAGTTCACCCCTATTTATTTCTTACCTTTGACTATTTATCTCCTTGTGCTTGAAACAGCTGAAACACCAAGGCTGTTTCACACCAAACCAACTTGTGATCATATCATGGAACACAAGCTGTTTGCAGACATATTTTGAACTTCTGCTACGAGCTCACTGGCACGCTCTTGCTCTCTAACAGCAACACATGCATTTGCAAATAAGCCATACAAAGGCTGTAGCTGAAAAGGAGTAGATGACATTCTTCATAGTATGTTTAAGTTGGCAGCAAGCAAATCGATGTTTTGATTTAATGAGGTTGCAGTTTCACTCAACGCAAGCACAGCTGACTCCGGCTAGCAGCTAGCTTAAAAGAAATTTGCACTTCTTTCCTGTTATATTACACAGGCACAAGTTTAATGAAAATGAAGTCAAAATGGTGACTTGCAACGTTAGTGAAGGTGATTAAGGTAAGCAAGAAGTGAAAGGAAACATGGAGTTACAGAACTGCAAGGCATTGAAATAACTCCTACTAGTAATATAACTCAGACATGATTTTAAAACAGACAAAGTCCTGAGGCAGCAGCAGATAAATCAAAGATGCTACAAGTTCAAAAGCTAACTCTGTATATATGATTCAAAGACTGCATGCTGTCAAGTATCAAGAGTGTGCAGTATTTTTGCAATAATATGGCCAAAGGGTTAATGTAATAAATGGAGACAAGCTCACACAGCCAGTACGATGAGAAATATAGACTCAACTTTGGCCTTAGATGCACGCCTGCAACTCTCATTAATGTCAGCCAGAACTAGATGCAAGCACCTACTGTCAGAATTTGGCATTCACTATCAGAAAATTTTTTGAGCGCATTTCCTTTATTACTATTCCGTCTTCCACTCCGGCATGCATAATCAGATAGGGCAACGTCCTTAAGCACTATGGAAAGCTATCGTCTTCATTTGTTTATACAATTATATTTGGCTGCTTCTTTTAGTATGGAAGGGAAGTTGGTATCCTGAAGCTCAGCATAATTTTTACTTCACTGTACACTGGCACCTTAAGGGTATTTGAGAGCTACACAAACATATCCAACATACATTTGGATGTTAATCCATCGCATGATCAACACCTAGCATCTCTGTCAAGTGACAAATGCACATACATGCACCACATCGAGGGGGCTGGTGGGTAGCTACCAGCTGATAGATATCCATCTGCTCTGTGAAGGAAGCAAGCCCCAAGGCTTCTGTAGCATAGCAGTAGGAGCTTTCTATCACTAACTGATACTAAACTGAGCCAGACACCTGCTTCACTTTTAAAACGAGCTAAGACAGATAACAGGCCTTCCAGGAAAAAGTGACTTCTTTGCCACAACTGTTGATGAAGAAGCAACATAGTTGCTTCTCCATAGTTTTCCTAGTGGTACTTTAGGAGGTACCATAACTACACACAATTCCTTTTCAGTAGGACTGTGCTGGCATGGTGGAAGGGAGACAATCTTTTTACCTCCTCTCAAGACGTACCTTCACACTGAGAGGGACAGCACGTGATCATTTTACTTCAGCTAATAATACTGCACTGCTGGAAATACTCTTCTCAAGCTGCAGATGTTAACAGCAAAATTTGGAGAGATGAGAACGTCCAGCATAGCACTTCCCTGGAATTATGATAAACTTGCCAAAGTGCAAGTCAACAAAAGCTTATGATGCTTACTGAAGTCAACGCAGGAATGGGATTACTAATAAAACCTAGTACTGAGACATTTGACAACTAGCTGATTGTGCCAGCAGGTAAGGGACCACCTTGCTGTCTCTGTGCACTGCTTCTAGTGTTCAAGGATCTCACTTGCTCAGCTGGACACTACACCACACTAAACAAAGCAAGTGACACAGACCTGACTTAAAAAAGAACAGAGAAAAATCTGCTAAAAATAACTGAAAGCTTCCCTAATGCATATATGCTGCTTATTTTTCTCCTTATTACATAGAATTTGTTTCAAACAGTGACATGGTGCTTGCTGGTGAGAAACCATTCTTACAATATCCAAAAACCTACATAGCTGCTCAACCAAATGGCGCATGAGTTGTCCTGGTTTCAGTTGAGACAATGTTAACAGCACACCCATGTTTTGATTGCTGCTGAGTGATGGGTGCGCTCCTGGGGCTGGGCCAGTCCCACTCAGCAGGGAAGGGCTGCCACCATTAGGGTGCAGCAGCAGGGCATGGAGCCACGACAGCTGGCATGGGTCAGACAAGGGTTTGTTCCATACCACATGGCATCATGTTGAAGGCTACGCAGGGAAGTTGGCTGGGGGCTGGCCGCTGCTTGGGGATCGCTGGATCATGGTGGGTGGGCAGTGAGACACCCCCCTATTAACAGGGCAGTCAGCAAGCAGTTGTATCACGAGCTGGGTATTGGTTGGCAGGTGGCAAGTAGGTGCGTTGCATGTATATACATATATATAGCTATAGTTATCGTTTTTATTATTATTATTTTCCTTTTCTGTCTTAGTAAATAGTTCATCTCAACCCACAGGTGCTATTTTGTTTCCAAATCTCTCCCTCATCCCACTGCAGGGAGTGACTGAACAGTTGTGTGGTGTTTATCTGCCTGCCAGGTTAAACCACAATAAGGTGTGCTGTTTTGAAGGGGGATCCCTCACAATTTGAATCTGAAAGTTTCTAATTTAACCCTCAGAAGCACACCCAAGTTTTCAAACAGGTTTTCCCTCTATGCATAGAAGAGAACATTTCATAACAAACTGTACCTTCCAAGAACTGCTAAGAGAGTTATTTGCAGCAGGAAACTTTGGAATGAAGCTAAGTAATAAATATAAAATGAAGCTAGAGCTGCAGGAGAGGAAATGAAACACTTGCAAATACAGAAGAGAATTATGTGCCTAAAGAAGCAAATATACATTATAGATTCTTTAAAGACTTTGTTCTGTCTGTGGAAAAACAACACTGCAAATAGGTCATACATGCCAAGAATGTTCTGTCCAAACAGGTTTGAATTTTTATCTGAGTTTTGTATGATTTCCAAAAGAAACCACTGTAATCTTTTAGTCCGACCTCCTGCTTAAAACCAGTCAATTTCTCCAGCTCATCTGTGCATCAGAACTACAACTTGCTGTTGAAAAAAGGCTCTCTGGAGAGAAATCCATGCCTGAAAGACTTCAGATGACGGAGAACCAATCACGTTCCCTCGTAGATGCAACTGTTATTACTCTCATTGATGAAAAGGTGTATCCCACTCTTAGACCATTTGTCTGGATTTAGCTTCCAGACTTCTGAGCACTGTATGGCATTACCTGGCAAATCTCTTATCAGAAATCACCCCCTATATGGAGAAGCGATGCCTATATGCAGGCAGTGATTGAATGACTTTCAACATTCACTTGGGTGAACTACATTGCCTG
>WBMW01000595.1:146410-169798 GCA_013396635.1 Penelope pileata
AATAATACTGCACTGCTGGAAATACTCTTCTCAAGCTGCAGATGTTAACAGCAAAATTTGGAGAGATGAGAACGTCCAGCATAGCACTTCCCTGGAATTATGATAAGCTTGCCAAAGTACAAGTCAACAAAAGCTTATGATGCTTACTGAAGTCAACGCAGGAATGGGATTACTAATAAAACCTAGTACTGAGACATTTGACAACTAGCTGATTGTGCCAGCAGGTAAGGGACCACCTTGCTGTCTCTGTGCACTGCTTCTAGTGTTCAAGGATCTCACTTGCTCAGCTGGACACTACACCACACTAAACAAAGCAAGTGACACAGACCTGACTTAAAAAAGAACAGAGAAAAATCTGCTAAAAATAACTGAAATCTTCCCTAGTGCATATATGCTGCTTATTTTTCTCCTTATTACATAGAATTTGTTTCAAACAGTGACATGGTGCTTGCTGGTGAGAAACCATTCTTACAATATCCAAAAACCTACATAGCTGCTCAACCAAATGGCGCATGAGTTGTCCTGGTTTCAGTTGAGACAATGTTAACAGCACACCGATGTTTTGATTGCTGCTGAGTGATGGGTGCGCTCCTGGGGCTGGGCCAGTCCCACTCAGCAGGGAAGGGCTGCCACCATTAGGGTGCAGCAGCAGGGCATGGAGCCACGACAGCTGGCATGGGTCAGGCAAGGGGTTGTTCCATACCACATGGCATCATGTTGAAGGCTACGCAGGGAAGTTGGCTGGGGGCTGGCCGCTGCTTGGGGATCGCTGGATCATGGTGGGTGGGCAGTGAGACACCCCCCTATTAACAGGGCAGTCAGCAAGCAGTTGTGTCATGAGCTGGGCATTGGTTGGCAGGTGTCAAGTATATACATATTGCATGTATATACATATATATAGCTATAGTTATCGTCATTTTTATTATTATTATTTTCCTTTTCTGTCTTAGTAAATAGTTCATCTCAACCCACAGGTGCTATTTTGTTTCCAAATCTCTCCCTCATCCCACTGCAGGGAGTGACTGAACAGTTGTGTGGTGTTTGCCTGCCTGCCAGGTTAAACCACAATAAGGTGTGCTGTTTTGAAGGGGGATCCCTCACAATTTGAATCTGAAAGTTTCTAATTTAACCCTCAGAAGCACACCCAAGTTTTCAAACAGGTTTTCCCTCTATGCATAGAAGAGAACATTTCATAACAAACTGTACCTTCCAAGAACTGCTAAGAGAGTTATTTGCAGCAGGAAACTTTGGAATGAAGCTAAGTAATAAATATAAAATGAAGCTAGAGCTGCAGGAGAGGAAATGAAACACTTGCAAATACAGAAGAGAATTATGTGCCTAAAGAAGCAAATATACATTATAGATTCTTTAAAGACTTTGTTCTGTCTGTGGAAAAACAACACTGCAAATAGGTCATACATGCCAAGAATGTTCTGTCCAAACAGGTTTGAATTTTTATCTGAGTTTTGTATGATTTCCAAAAGAGACCACTGTAATCATTTAGTCCGACCTCCTGCTTAAAACCAGTCAATTTCTCCAGCTCATCTGTGCATCAGAACTACAACTTGCTGTTGAAAAAAGGCTCTCTGGAGAGAAATCCATGCCTGAAAGACTCCAGGTGACGGAGAACCAATCACGTTCCCTCGTAGATGCAACTGTTATTACTCTCATTGATGAAAAGGTGTATCCTACTCTTAGACCATTTGTCTGGATTTAGCTTCCAGACTTCTGAGCACTGTATGGCATTACCTGGCAAATCTCTTATCAGAAATCACCCCCTATATGGAGAAGCGATGCCTACATGCAGGCAGTGATTGAATGACTTTCAACATTCACTTGGGTGAACTACATTGCCTGAACTTTCCAACCTGTCTGATGATTTTGGTAAACCTTTTCAGTGTTCAGAACAGAACATATTTCACTGCCAGCATCATAAACAGTTGCAAGAAAATAATACCACCATGCTCTTTCTATACGCTATTCCTAGTGTTCAAGGATCTCATCAGCTCAGTTAGATATTGCACCATGTTAAATTTACGTTCAGTTAAAACCCCATGATCTCCTTCACTTATTTCCAGTCTTTTTTGAAAAAGACTTTCTTTTTTCAGATATCCAACCTAAGAAATCATCTTAGATTTTGAACTGTGTTCAAACACGCTCAGCCAATTAAGACACATAGGATCAGATGAGTAAGAAACAATGATAAATATATACCTTATTCGCAAAACAAACTCTAATTGCCAGACTGTAAACAGAAATTTGAAATCTCAGAAGGAAGATCTGAAATCCCTGACCTCTAGACAGAAGCAACCTACACCATGCAAAGCACTGCCATATGGCAGCACCCCAGTAGTCTGTGCCTCTAAACACTTTGATCCAGAGCCCAGAAGTCCCTGTGGAAGTATTTTGTTATTCCAGAATATTACAGGTTGGTCAGTGCTTTCCCGTTAAACCAGAGAAGTCAGTAGAAAGGCAGTAGGACAGGGCGCTGGATTCCAGTGACTGTTTCACTGGACTATTCACTTTGGGTTTCCTAGACGTGCCAGGAGAGCACAGCCTGGAAGCCAAGACTGCTCCCGCCCCTCTCATCCATGCTTTCCAGATTAAAGCCCTATGTAGCATCTCTTCAGCTCCTCTTTTGCCAACCACATGCTTTCTGAGACATAACATTTGACATCTTCACTACGCTGATGCGTGGCTTGGTAAGTTGGAAAGGTTTTAATCTCTTCATGGGCCATGGTACTACATTTGCTTTTGTTTGACAAAGACATCCTTTCACATGGAACTACCCTTTTGCTGTGTTCCTATATCTGTCAGTAACGGTACCCATAGGTCATAAGGTCTGTCTGCTGGGATCCAAACTTGAAAATACTAGTTGGATTCTTAGAAGCCAATATTAGTCAGCAATTACAAACCCTACAGGGTGCCTTAGATAATGAAGAATCTAATTTATTTCTTGCTTTTATATTAAAAGTGGGTTTAGTATACTTCTCCAAACCAATACTCCTCTCCCCTCACAAAAAATAAAAACTAAAACCCAATAAAACAACAAAAATTAATTCCACCAACCAACTATCAACTCCCACTTCCTTCTGGGGAAACAATGCCTTTATTTACCTCTGAAAATTGTTATACTGAGGAAAAAAAAAACAACACTGTAAAGATACAGCACTAAAAGGACTATATTAGGCGTGGCTAACGTGCTCTGAATAGCACACTCAGTTATGCAGAGAAAGGCAATTTTCATGAACTCTGACAAGGTCCTTTCCCTTCCCTCTAAGAATCCTAACAAATATGGGTATTCGTTCTAACGTAACAGCTGGGGGTAACCACCACAAAAAAAGAAAATCAGGTTAAATATGCGTTGCGCAAACGAAGAAGCGAGATCACTTCAGACAGATTTCTTCCAAGCCCAGGTAAAGTACTGAATAGCTTAATGGTCATAAACAAGGGTAACAAAGGTTTTGGACTTACATAATGGTGATCCTCCACCAAGATAATGACACTTCCCCCGAGAGCAGCCAGATCCCACAAGAGAGATGTTTTCCTCTCAGTAGGTGATTCTTAAATGAGCCCAGGGCAGCCCCACCTTGGGCCCCCCCCCTCCCGGTCATGGAGAGGGGGCACAGGTGCTCCCTAGGCCAGCCACCGCCCTTCACCAGGTGCTCAATCACTGATTCAGGCCATGACCTAGTGTTTCCCTTACAAATATGCTCATGAGTTGAACTGATATTTTTCTATTGTTCCTCTCATTTCACTGGTTCAATGTCGCATTTGTTTGAAGTCCTTGTATTAAAATTGATTAAAAACATTCCATAAGTATTTTGTGACTGATTATGGCAAACATCCTCAGATGATAAACAATGCAGTGAATTTCTGAAGGATCTACTTTGCTTTTGGATTCTTTGATGTAGTTTTGAACACAGTTTTGTCACAGGAATCTATCACTTCGAAACACTGCTGCTTTTGTCTTGTGTTACAAACATGAATGGAGTTTTGGTATTTGCAAAAAGTTTGGAGTTCTTCTCCCTTTAGCATATCACAACAATTTGAAAGATCTCTTTTCCTGCTAACATTTCAACACTGAACTGAAATTATGCAATGATTTAACAGGATGTAATTCAAGAGTGATAGGACAGTACAGTTATACTGCTATGGCAGTTGTCTTTTTTTACTTCCTCAGTTCTTTCTCTTTTGTTTTCTTAAGTTTAATAACCAGCCTTTGCAATCTGAGTTCCTATGGATTATGTCTTGGTGGTGAGTGCAAACTTTACAAAGTATGTTTTGAATTATTATTATTAGAGGAAAAAATCAAAAAACAACAACGAAACAAAAAAAAACGCCAACTTCACGCAGATTTTAGGAAATTACGCTGTTTTAAGAACTAAAAACCTCCTTCCTCCAGTATTACTGCTAAGATTGAAATATCACAATAGAACTTGTAATTTGCTAACCTTAAATGAAGCAAAAAAATGGACATGCTTCTAGGATGCCCTTTGGCATGCTGGCATGCTCTAGCAGCCCATGTGAAAAATGTGACTGAAATCATTGAACTGTTTATGAAATAATTATAAGCTAAAAATTATTTGCAGAAAACACTGGGGGGGGAAGGGACAGTTAAGGTAATGGACAAAATCAATAAAATAGAGTTGTTCATGGAAAATCTCTCTCTGGAAAAGAAGAAACAGCTCAAAGAAACTACTAGCAAAGACCTATTTGCCACTTCAAACCATCAAAAGAGGAAAGGAGCAGCAACGGCGTCAGATGTTGCTTGAGGAGATCAAGTACATATATGACTTGGAAAGTTTAGTTAATACACTGTGTAAGAATAAAAAAAGATAATTGTTAATCCCCATTTCAGCAGACATTTAATTGTCCAACCCTACTAAAAGGACATAATTAGATTACATCAATAAATGCAAATCTCTTCAAAATAGCTCTAAGCAAATACATGTGAATAGATGGTTTCCAGTGAGACTTGATGAGAGGAAAGCAGATGGCATTGTGAAAGACCGCAGTTCTCCTGTAAGCAATGCACTATAAAAGCTGTGAGAGGTTTATGTTTCAGGTTTGGTAATCCCAGAAAATACCTTTAACTGGCAATCCCATGAACAAAGATTGCTGTCAAAAATTGATACTTTGCATCCTACCACGATATTATTCATTTGGTTTAAAAATGGCTTTTAGATCACAGTTTTGTCAGATAATAAACAAACGTTTGACCTCCTTGGGGGAAAAAAAAATTCAAAAACACAACTGCCTAGTGTGGCAAGCTTGTTCTGCCCTTTAAGAAACACACCTACAAAAACATATGCTCTTCGTCATCTCACAACAGATTGTCTCCCTGTAACAAAGGCTGATTACCACAAGATATTTGCTATATATATTTAAGAGGGATCCCTGGCTCTTCCTAACCATCTTTCTCCTTTGGTGAGCAAGGAAATAGAAAAGCCTGTTAAACCACCTGTGCAAATTTCAGTGAGAACTTAGACCTGTGTAGTGTGGGAAAAAAAAAGACAAAAATGAAAGAGAAAAGAGGCACCTTGGTCCCTGGTGACCCACAAAAGCAGAACTCCAGCTCAGTCCCTATGCTACCAAAAATAGATATGAAGCTCTTACAGCTATAGACACCCATGACCAAGACCTGCAAGAAGAAACCATACCAGCAGCCTGCAGTGGATATTGTAAGAAGAAACTCCACGAGCTCATAGTGGGTGACTCCCTGCTCAAAGGCAGTGAGGCTCCCCTCTGCTGGCCTGACAAAGAGCCTTGAGGTTTGCTCCCTCCCAGAAGCCAAGATTCAGGACATTGCCAAGAGGGTGCCGTAGCTTTTCATGAGCACAGACTACTACCCACTGTTGCTTTTTCATATGGACATGAACAACACTGGAAGCAAGAACAGAATCACAGATGACTATAAAGCACTGGGAGCACAAGTGAAGAACACTGAAGCCCAAATTATCCTTTCCTCAATTCTGCCAGTTGGAGGAAAGAGGGAAGCCAGAAAGAGATGTATAATGCATATCAACTCCTGACCATATGGCTGCTGGTTTTTGGTTTTGTGGCATGGAAGTTTTAGTTCTTCTTACAATGGGATTTTCTATGAAGATCATAACCTGTTAGGAAGGGATAGGACCCACCTGTCTAGAAGAGACAGGGCAATCCTAGGCAGCAGGCTGGCTAATTTAGCAAGGTGGGCTTTAAACTGAAGGTCTTGGGGGCAGGGTCCACAATGGCAATGCTCACACCCTTGCAACCAACTGGGGAATAAGACAGGCCAACTAGAACAGTGACAAATGTTCCTTAGCTGCCTCCCATAACAAGACCCAGAAGGCCAGCCACCTCACAGCAAGGAGAAGCTGGGAAACTCCAGGCCAGTCTGCCTCATCGCCATCCCTAGGAAGGCAATGCAACACCGTATTCTAGATGCCATCTCCAAGCTGTAAGGAGAAGACAGTTATCAGGAAGAGTCAACATGGATTCCGAATTCAGCAAGCGGCAATGGTGCTGGCCCCAGTTGGCAGCCTGCTGTGATGTCAGCAGCAGCTGGGAGATGGGGGGAGAGCAGTGGCTGTTGGGCACCTTGGCTTCAGCAAGGTGTCTGAGCCTGTCTGCCAGCACATGGTTGTGATGGAGCTGAGCAAGTGGGGGACAGAGGAGTGGGCGGTGAGGTGGGCTGAGCAGTGGCTGAGTGGCAGAGCTGCGAGGGCTGGGATCAGCAGCCCAGAGTCTCGTTGGAGGCTGTCCCTAGCGGTGTTCCCCAGGGGTCGGGGCTGGCTCCGCTCTTGTTCCACATCTTCCTCAGGGCCCTGGGCGAGGGGATAGAGCCCAGCCTCAGCAAGTTTGCTGATGGGACGAAGGTGGGAGCAGTGGCTGAGGCAGCAGAAGGCCGTGCTGCCATTGAGGCAGAGCTGGGCAGGCTGAGAGCTGGGCAGAGAGGAAGCTGCTGAGGTTCCTGAAGGGCAAGGGCAGAGTCCTGCCCCTGGGGAGGAAGAAGCGCCTGCATCAGTGCAGGCTGGGGGCTGAGGTGCTGGAGAGGAGCTCTGCAGAGAAGGAGCTGGGGGTGCTGGTGGGCACGGGGTTGTCCATGAGGCAGCAGTGTGGCCTGGTGGCCAAGAAGGCCCCTGGGATGGTGGGGTGCATTGCAAAGAGCGTGGGCAGCAGGGCGAGGGAGGGGATGGTCCCCCTCTGCTGTGCCCTGGGGAGGCCTCAGCTGGAGCCCTGTGTCCAGTGCTGGGCTCCCCAGTGCACCAAAGGCAGGGATCTGCTGGAGAGAGTGCATGGGAGGGCCCCAAAGATGCTTGGGGGCCTGGAGCATCTCCCTTGTGAGGAGAGGCTGAGAGCCCTGGGGCTGTTCAGCCTGGAGAAGAGAATCTGGTCCATGTCTGTAAATACCTAAAGGGTGGAAATGAAGTTGAAGGGGCCAGGCTCTTTTCCATGGTGCCCAGTGATAGGACAAGGGGTAACAGGCTCAAACTGTCATACAAGAAGTTCCATCTGAACGTGAGAAAAAACTTTACCTTGAGGGTGATTGTCCTGGCTTCAGCTGAGACAGTGTTAATAGCACAGCAATGTTTCGGCCGAGTTACAGGAGCCAGGCCAGGCCACTCTGAGGGAAAGAGCACTGCCTTCATGACACAGCAGCAGGGTAGAGGGTGCAGCCAGGACAGCCTGCCTATATGAGGTAAGGGGTTATTGCATACCGGGTGACATCACAAGGAAGGCTATAAAACCATGTCGAGTTGGCCAGGGGCCAGCTGCTGCTCAGGGATTAGCTGGGCACTAGCCAGCAGGTGGTATATTAATTGTATTTTGGAGACATTGTTATTAGTACTTTTTTGTTTACATTTTCCTTTTCTGTCTTAGTAAATAGTTTTCATCTCAACCTATGAGTTCTTTTTTGTTTCCAAGTGCCTCACTCCTCCCACTTGAGGGGCAGTAGAGCAAGCAGCTGTGTAGTCCTTACCTGCCTGCCAGGTTAAACCACAATGGTGACAGAACTGCAGCAAGCTTCCCAGAGAGGTTGTGGAGTCTCCTCTGGAGATATCGGAAACCCACCTGGATGCCTTCCTGTACAATCTGCTCCAGGGAACTTGCTTTAGCAGAGGGAAGTTGGACAAGATCTCTACAGGTCCCTTCTAACTCCTACGATTCTGTGATATATAACAACCAAAAATCCGAATAAAATACATGACAACAGGTTTTAACATTAAGGCTGAACAAGCATTTCTTTGCCTGAAAATCACCGCTAATAGTCTAGTTAGCTTTTATATTTTTTAATAAAGAATGACAAATTAAGTCAGGAAGAAAGCTGCAAACATTGCTATTCAGCAGGAGTTCTCTTGGAGCAGCTCTGCTTATTCAGAGCACGGTGACAGGACTCCAGTTATGCCCATGAAGGGCATGAATTCATGCTTTTTGAATGTCAGCATCTGACTTAAGAGTCAGAATTAAGAGTGCAGACTCCAGCTGAGGCCTACAGGCTGATTAGTGATCTCTGATTTTAACCCACTGAGTTTACTGCAAGTGCATCCTAGGGCCACCAGCAGGAGAAAAACACTCCGTTTAAAACTCTCCACTCTCAAGCCCTCACCTCTCTCTCTTTTTTTTTTTTCTTTTCTTTTTTTCCCCTCCTCAGTGTTTTTGGGAAAGTATTATACGGAATTTCAAGTCCATAGCCCAACTTCAGTTTCACACTCATAACAGCTCTGAAAATACTTCATTTTTGCTACACACTTTTTTCCCATGTTTACACTGCACAGGGAAATCATCTCCGAGTGTCCAAGCCAGCAGACTGTGTTCCTGCCTGAATCCCAGCAGATCTGAGTGGCAGCAGGATGCTTGTTCCCCTTCACCAGACAAAGACCACGAGGAAGAACAATGCAAGGAGTGATTCCCACTGCCTCATTGCATGGAATTCACAGATACGTCCTCCCCATCAGAACAGTCTTCAAAGGCCGATGCCTGCCTTTCTACCTCACATTTTGCCTTGGGGTCTACGAGGATCCAGCTGTGTTTAGAAAAGCAGAGCCTTCTCATGTCTTGTCAAACTCCCTCAGCACCTCTCTTCATCCTGAGTTGGCAAACATGGCCCTAATGCAGAACAAGACCTGTCCTCCTGTGATCCTGCAGGCTCCTGTTAGCTAGCTGCCTGCCTGACAGCACACATGTTGGACTGCTCTGTGCAGTGGTTTCTGTCGGCAACTGTCACCCGAGTTTAGAACTGAGCATCTTCTGAACAATCTCCCCCCTCCAGGTTTTGCTTTTGCTGGTCACATTTAAATTTCTAAACACCTCTCTAGGCCTCAACCCTGAGTGAACTTCAGAAACTGATTAGAAATGGTGAGCCCTCTCAATCCTCCCACAAGTGAATTTCAGTCATCCCATGACTGCTTTTTTTTAAATTTTTTTTTTTGCTAGATTAACAGAACGTCTGTTCATGTTTTGATTCATTACTTGGAAAATTAAGCAATTAAGAGAGAGAGAGAGAGAGAGACAGAGAGAGAAAGAAAGTCTTCACAGAACCTAAACCTCCTGGCAAGTAGAAATGGGAAGATATTTACAGATGCAATGAAGAACAAAGAAGAAAAAGAAGAAACTATTACAGCAGCCTAGAAAAGAGATAATTTCTCAAAGCTAATTGTATTTTCATCTCTGCAGAACAACATACTCATTTAAGAAATACAGCATTACAGCAACAGAATGCTCATTTGACTTTAGTTTGTCACCGGATTTAAGCTATATGATGCAAATACGGCAGAATTTGACATTTTAAAATGTTCCTGGGGAGCAAATGCAACATGACTGGTGAACAACATTACCTCTTATAACCAAAAGGTGAATTTGCATTACCTTGAGTAAGCAACTAGCTCATAGACTGTTGACTGCTTTGTTTTGAGAGCAAGTTTTATTTTCTCTCCGCTAAATTAAAAGAAAATTATTGTCTCACTGATCTTAGCAAGGATTAGATGGGTATTTGACTAGCCTCTCATCCAAATCAACTTGTGCACCGAGCTGCTTTTCAAGAAACATATTAACATAGTAAAAATACCAACAGTAAGTACATGTGGTAATGCATAACATGGTTTTGGTGGTAAATATTTAAAGGTTTATCAGATCACAGCTGAAAGCTAGTTATAGTAATGCTCTACCAGACAGTTAGCTAAGCACTTCCCCTACTGACAGAATATGCACAGGCTCCCCTAAAGGCAACCGAGAGGGATTTTCTTCTTATTAAGTGGCTGACCAATAAACAAGACATACCCTGAACGTGCTGCATGTCCCGCAAAGCATCTGACTTCAGATGAGATTCCATGTTGTGACAACTGTTGTAGGCAGACTCATATCACCTGCCACACATTACAGCCACAGTGACTGTCTACTATCAAAACCCAAATGACTGTTGAGGAAAGACATTACTCTCCAACCTGGGCAAATTCTACTGCCATATGGGTCAATGCAGTGCATCTGGCAGCTGAGTCTTGGTCAAGAAGGGAGCTGGCAAGAGAATGGGGATAGAAAACCTTGATGCCTTCCCTGCAGAGACCTGAGAAACTTCTGTTTGGCAAACACAAAAGCAGTGTATCAGGCTGTGCTGTTACAGATCTATTTTGTTCATCATGCCTAGTGCCAGGTGCTGTGCCAAGAGGAGTCTCACAGGGAAAAGACAGTGAACATTACTGCAGAGGGAGAACAAGTACAACTTTCTTCACTTTAGCCATCACAGCCTCATTCCAACACTCCTGTAACGTTCCCCTTACCAAAGAAAGCGGGGAGCTTTGGCACTCTTGCATAATAAACGAGTTAATACACCAGACACAACAAACAGGAAAGCATCAAGGGGATTACAGCTTGATTTTTATTAAAAGGGGAGAAAAAACAAAAGTACGGAATAGTTCAGATGGTTTACTCAATCCACAAAATTAGAATACAATCACGAGACCAACCTTTCCTGGCTTTTGGGGGAGCTGGTTTTTGGTTATCTCCATTCTATTTACACTGCTTTTGTAAGGTATACAAGTTTGAGAGCTTCACTTCAGTTTGATTTGGACAGTAATTCCTACCCTTTCTTATTTTACCAGAATATATATATTTTTTTCCACGTCAAACAAATGCTTGATTCAAACTAAAATTCCTAACACCTTACTTTGGATTCTGAGAGTAACTAGAGATACTCATTCTATATGAATCTACAAACTCACTAAGACATCATGACTGAATGCAAGGAAAAGGAAATATGCATGGCAAGGACAACTGTGGAACTCCTGCTGATAAACCAATCTCCCTCACACACTGATATTTTACATTTACTTTCTTATCTTGCTTGCTCAAAGCATACAACTTTAAAAGAAAACACTGGTAGCATCATTCTTTGCATCCCTTCTTAACATTGCTGCTACTCCTCTCTTGTTATATTGCAAACACAGCAACCTGCATGCATCTTCTCGCTCCCAGTACCACTGTGTGCAAACTGTAGAGAAGTGCAACAAAAAGACCATGAGAACAAAACATGAATGGTAATGTGTTTACAAAAGTACCTCCAGAAACAGCAGAACAAGGGTTAACAGATTAATCTGCATTAGTGCTGAAGAACTCTGCTTCCAGCAGTTGAGGAATGTGTTGAAGTTAAAGACTAAAAGGCTGAGCTCTGATCCAAGTGCAGCACTGACAACACACAGCAGAGTCCCAGGGGACTCCATGCTAACAGGAGGATGGCACCCATCCCAGCTGAGCACATCACAAACTCCATCCCATAAGAAAAACAAGCATTTCAAAAAAAAAAAAAAGAAAGAAAAAATAGCTAAGTACTAATTAACAATTGTGGAGACTGAAGAAAGCAAAATCCCTAAGCAAAGCACTGTCCTGTGACAACTAATGACTTGTAAGGAGATACTGATGAGAAAATGAATGAGAATGATGAAAATCGATTTGTTTAGAAATTCTGTATAATAAAATCACTTAAGTTCACACATTTAGCTTTGTTGTGATAACCTTCTTAAAGAACCATTATATTCTATTTTATATGTTAAAGAGCAAGTAAGTGAAATTTTCTCAGTACCCTTGAGGCTTGCAAGAAACTGATAAACATTAACTTTTACAGTAAAAAATTAAGCTTTCAGAGTATCTTGTGTATTATATATTTACTTTAATTGAGTTGATTCTAGCCCCCTTAAATTTTGTCTAATTTTTATATCTTGGACTTCTATTTGTTGCAGAATTTCTCATAAAAATAAGCAAACGAATTACAAATTCGTGCGGTTAATGAGGTATGCATAAACTTTTTTTTTCCTTTATCATTCCTACCATCTGCTTTGGCTGTTTTATTTTCAGCTGTAAGCTAATAATCTACCTACTTTATTTCCCATCTCACTTGGAAAAAAATGCAGAAATCCAGAAGAGTTTTTAAACTCTGTTTTGAGTTTTCCCTGAGTGCCTTATGGTCCAATCTGTGCTCTGCTCCCACATTCTCCATTACAGAATACTAATTCCCAATTCAAATCAAAAACAAAACCAAACCCAAAACAAAGAAAAACAAACAAAAACCCCAACAAAACAAAAACACAAGCAAACAGCAGTGCAGCAAATGTAAGATTCCAATCAACTTCTTTAATCCTAGCTTCCTATTATTAACCAAGAATGCTTCCTCTTCCCCACTATCCCCATCACATTCTTTATTTGACTACAGATTTGATGCAAAAACCCAGCTACATTTCTAGATAAAAATCAGCATGCACCTCTGGTGGATAGCAGCAGACACAATGATAAATTCAGCCTCTCCAAAATAGAATGGAAAATTTATCTCATTAGAATAAATAATCAGGCTCTTCAGAGTTAAGCCTGACTCTCATTACATTTTAATGTCAAAGCCACCTGAATAACAAAGCAGTTCATTTAGAAGACTCTAGTTCTCAAGCTGTCCTAAAGGATTTTAATGCTTTTGCACAATAGCTTGGAGAAAGAAATATATGTTTACATTTAAAATAGAACAAATTGTACAAGACTGCAGAGATCTCCTCAAATTTGGGTATCAACTTTTTGCTGTCTAAAGATCCCATGGCAAAATGTGTTGATTCTTCAAATACTACTTTAGGAATGGGACTGTGGTAACCTGGTATGGACTTGCCAGGAGAGTGAAACCACCCCTGTGAAACCCAAATCACATCCACAGTCCATCTGACATTTTTTCAATGCATGTCAAACTGAGCGTTTCATGCCTTCATTCCAATTTAGAAACCTGAAGATTCTAAGTGGATTCTAACTAAAGAGATAACAAGGAAAAATAAAGTTACTACACATTATTACAACAGACAAAAGCCAAGAAGATAAAAGCAACTTCCCAATCTCTGTGAAAGATCCTGCCTGTATCGGAAATCTCTCTGGCAACCTTGTAAGAAACCACTGCTCAGATTCTTCTTTAATTTCTAAGAACCAAAGCCTGACCTCTGTAATTTAGAAGAGCTGCTCTAAAAACTCATCGAAAGGAAATATTTCTGTATTAAGTTCTAGATGGCTGAAGAACAAATGAACCAACTTCAAACCAACAGGTAAATTAGCTCTACAAAGGGGAACTGTAAAAGCCTAAAAATCCTGTTCACATTTTCAAACTAGCATGTAAAAAAAATCTACTTTTCGAATATGTTCATTTTCTTTTATTCTCTATTTAAATGTTATAATGATTCTAATCCTTAGATGTACTTCCACGAATTATAGTCATGTAAAATGTTCATCTTGTCAGTTCTAAGTAAAAACGATCATATTCCTTGTTATTTTTACGTCCTCATTATTAGATTTATTAAATTATCATCTATGAAATGGCGAATCCTACCTTTTCTGTAGCCATGTCTGTTCTATATCCCTTCGCCGCATTGGAGGAACAGGGCAAGGGAGAAGATATAAATGCTGTACTTAATTATGAACCAACTGCATAGCAGGCTGCAATCTTTTTGTTGCAAGAGATTTCCTGCAAATCGGTAAGTTTGTTTTGGGGAGGTTTTTTTCCTTTTTTTCAAGGTGACAATAAACAGGTCTGTCTACACAATCCGATCAACAGCAGATCCCCATATGCATTGTTGTGGAGCAGCTAACACCTCAAAAATTAAACATCATACCAAATACTTAGTTGCATGTCCTTGCTTTCATCTCTCTCTATATAACCACGGTGCTTCTCTAAGTGTGATGTGGATAAGGAAAGCTGCTGCCTCTTCACCTTCTTCCTGAGCTACGTACCAAACAAAAAACTAAGTTGTCAGATGAGGACGAGCTGGGACCAGGCAATGCCCTGCCAGTGTGTCCCAGGGGACAGCAGTTAGTGCTGTGAGTGGCCTCCCCGAGGAGGGCTTGCTGAACAAAGCTAGCCCCACCAAGCTGGGCCTTTAGCTTCTGCCCGAGATCCTCCTTCTCTTCTTACCCAGCATACAGAGTAGTGCACAGGCAACACTATTCATATCTTCATCTTTTAGACTCTATTTCAGTGATCACCAAAACTTCCAGAGTGTTTTTCAGGATGCATGGTGACACCTCTCGCTTCCTTCATAGTTATTTTCTTAATTGTCAAAGTGGGAATTGTTGGAAGAAATAAAAATTATATTTGATTGAGAGGAATGTTTTTTCTTCTTTCTCCAATTCTGACTCACAGAGATACAAAATTTGGTCATGACATAATTCAAGAGAACACGAGCTGGATATTTCTCAATTGCACTGAAGAAATGCTTTCACTTAGATGGAAAAAGAAAGGATTTCTGCACAATAGTGTGACCATTTCAAAGGTAACACAGCTATTTCAAACTGTCATGATAGTACTGGAAGACATTTATCTGTCTTAAGTGCAGTGGTTCAAAAGGTGTCAGGCCTAAGCTACTTGTGAAGGTCTCCACAATCAAACACAGTTCTTCTTCAGAGCATGATCCACTGCACTCCACGTGCACCAATCTCTCCCCCTGTTGATTGTAAAGAGGACCCAGATGAGTAGTTTAGGTCAGGCATTTGACTTTTAAGACCACTGTAGTTAAGCAAGAACCACTGCCATTGACTAAAATGGGATGGGATTCAGATAGAAAGTGAAGCCACAAGGAAGTCCATGGGACACAAAAGCCTTGATTACTGAGTCTCCACTTTAAACAGTAAAGGTCACTCTTTGCCACAGATGAGCTTTCACTTAACAGAGTCCTAAAGCAGCATGCCAGTCAAGGGAAGAACAAATCCAAAATACATCAATTACTTAAAAAGAAAAAACACAGATAATCTGTGTATTGTAGACTTTTTAAATCATTAACTTCTATTAATTTTTCTTCCTACATTTATATCACAACAAGCAAAGGATGCACAGTCTGTAGATAGGGCCCAGTAGCACCAGGCTTTCTGCTGGCAGCTGTAATGACACCTACATAGGTCACTCACTCAAATTTACAAAGCAAGCACTCTTATTGCACTTGTTTTGCTTCATAATGCTAAAATACTGAAAAACTGAAGAGGGGACTAAAACTAATGTTTCAGTAAATATATAGCACAGTAGGTACTGGCTGTCACAGAACCTATGTAATTGATATTTGTCTATTCTTATCTCTCTTTTGTCCTTTTTTAATGCCTAGCATCTCAGGAACAAAGCTGTCACTTGTGTGATCTCATCTAACACAGGTTTTTCCTTGTTCCTTGTTCTGTGCTGCCTCTCCCATTACCATGAGGCCATTCAGTTTGCTTCCATCCAGATCAGCTTAAACCACACCTGCTTAAGTTCAGAAATTTTTACAAGAAGCCTTGGAAGCACTTCAGAAGCAATTTTTCTGCTATAACACTCTTACTAGTCACTGACAGTTTCAGAACTTCTCCCTTTTCTGAATAAACATACATAGATATGTATCAGTGCACCTGTATTACCATTTTAGTTCAAACAAGGTTATGGTTTTGAGGAGAGCACCCTAATTGCCCCACTTCAGTTTACACAAAGGCAGGGTCCCAGAATGCATGAACATGTTTTAGAGGTACACCAGACAAAGGGAAAAATTTCTCAAACTGGAAACATTTCCCAAACAGGGTAACACTTCTTACCTCTCCAGCTAGACAGCAGGTGCATCTCAACACCTGTTTATACTTGGACTTATTTCTCTTAGTTCCTCCTAACATATTAAACATGGAGAACCAGCCTCTCAGGCCAAACCAGCTGCAGTTAGAAAAAAGCAAGTACCTACATCCCAGTTACATAGTGCTAACTATAAATATTATTGTCCAAACAACTAGATTTAAAGGAGTGATCAATTCTCAAAGTAAAATGAGGTAACCTGAGTAAGGCCTTGGCATAGTGTGAAGGGACAACTAAGGAAAACTATAATTTTAAAATATACTGTTTGTAATGTTTACCCACTATAAAATTAATAAATCCCCACAGCTGACAGACGTTTTAAATGGAATAGAAGCCATAGCAATCACGTGAAGCTAATCTTCAACCTCTCTGGTCTTGATTGACATAATTATAATTGTGTTAAATGCAATGCCCTTTGATTCAAAAATATCACTGTTACTCTAACGGAAAAAGGTAATTATTTTTGTTTTTTTTAATTACTGAGAGATATGAAAATACGCATAGGGAAGCATTAAGTTCTGTTTTTCTTGAGCTATTAAAGTGACTGTATAAAAATATCACATAAAGAAGCACATCATAGTATAGATCTAGTCCTTATGGCTCTGTTAAGAGCTGTGCTTTAAGGTACCAAACACTGATATGTCTGCTAATTAAAAAAAAAAAAAGATTTAATCATCCAGTTGAACAAAGTAAAAGCTTCTACAGCTAATGAAAAAAATAGCATTTTTCTCTACCATTACTGTAGCACATCCTTCATAGCAGCTAGTAACACTGGTTCAACCCACATAAGCCTCAACACAGTCTTAAGAGTAAACAGAAGGCCCCATTCAGACCCAGGGATTACTCTCACCTGATTTTAGAAACCTACGCTGCAGACATTTCCATCAGAATTATTCATATATTGCAATTTGCAGGGTCATCATCTATATATTTACCTATTTAAACAGAGAGCGTGGTATGACACACTCGGCCCCAGAAGCAACTCCGAAGGCTGCCGTGAAAGTAATGCCTCCTATTTTATAGTGTTGGCCCCTGACATCAGAGGCAGATGGTGGTGGTATGACAGCACAGGCAGAACCTTCCCACCAACATTCCATGCCATGTTGTTGCCGTGTGACAGATGGCAGCAGAGGGGCACTCCAACCCAATGGTGTCTGACATGGGAGTGCGAATGGAGCAAAGGGGTGGGACTGAATTCCTCCATGAAGAAAAAATGGCACCCACTGACATTCACTGACACTGCTGAACATCTGTGGAGACCAAACAGTGGATGTGAGCACAGTGAGGCAGCGAGTGGTGCGTTTCAGCAGTGGCGACAGTGGGTTACCTCTGCTGCTGCAGGTTTTTATGCACACAGCATGCAGGCTCTTGTTCATTGCTGGTAAAAATGCATAGGTAATGGTGGTGACTGTGTTGGAAAACAATGCTTTGTAGCTGAGAATTTGCTCTGTCAAACAGTGTTATTGTGCTCTTTGTAGCTATTGTAGTTTCCACGTGATTAAATAAGAGGCGTTACTTCTGGAGCAACCTACGTATTTCCATCTATTAACTGTAACAGAACTGCCAATTACCTACTCATGCACAACTATGTAGCATATGTAAGAACCAACAAAATGGTGATTCAGTTTTTTTTCTTTTTGCTGAATTGCTAACTGTTCCTTTCTGCAGACACACTATGGTTCAGTCTGCTACCACTGCTAGCCTCTACAATTATGAGATTAGAAATCCTGCACCATTTAGGCAAATTTTCACAAGGAGATAAGTAGCGCAGTCAGATAAGTAACAGCAACTCACTGTATCTTCTGCGCCACAATCCAGACTTCGATTGTTTCCCAAACAAGTTCCCTTTGTGCTCAAATGCCCTTTGTGAGTAGGCACTTTTCTACTGCAGAAGATACTTTTCATCAATACAACTTATACTATCTCTTTAAAATCACCACTCCTAAATGCAGATCCTTGAAGTACTCTGGGTGATTACAAAAACAAAATAGCTTCAAATTCATCTGGAAGGCTTTGCAATATCTTCAAAGTCTTCCTGGTTAAGACAGATTAAAAAATAGCATGGTCTGCTTGCAGAAAATAATTCTGTAGAGTAAGCAAGGCTGAAAATAAATTAGTTGGAAGTATGGCAGCTTAGTTTTGCAGAATCTCCTCTGTGAGACAAAGTACTCCCTGGTGTAACATCACTAAGTTCCATGTCAGAAATACGCATTTTTGTTTAAAATTGAGATGAGCAATTCAACTGGAGGACACACTGGTAACGAAACCCAGTACAGACTTATTCACTGATTTGGACTATGGGCAGACACTTCTGCCAGAGAGATCTGTCCCTCTGTAAAAACTGCTGGTGTTTTGATCACTCTACGAGATGAGCCATGAAGAAGCTCTGTATAGTGCAAAAGTAGATTATCTTGAATTTGAAAAGATATTGGAAAGGCTCAAAAATCAGATAGCAAAAGCAGAGATACCACAGCTGCAATTGTTCACTGCTGAAGGTTAACAATATTGCTCTATTTGTAAGTGAAACAAAATCAGAACCTAAACATTTAGCACCAAATACTTCTAGATGATCTCCAATCAAATTCATTTGCCCAGAGAAGTGGAAGGAAAAAAAAAAAATACCAAACCAAAACAGAATAGAAGACTACAGGTTAATGAGGTATTCAAAATGAAAAAAAGGAATTCGTGTTTCTACTTGTATTCTCTGCATTATTTTATAAATTACAATACATTCTGTATCACAGCTCTAGGTTTCCAACTCTGAAATTACCCCCCTACAACTGAACATTTTACAATTGATCTTGGCACGTCTGTCAACAAGGGAGAAAAAAAATCCAGCAAGTTGAATGTCATTGATTAAACCTGAAAACAAGAAGTTTCAGGTTGCTCCAACACACAAAACATGTAAATGGAACTCAGCTGCCACAGCAAAAAGAAATAAGAGTTGAAAATAACGCCCTGCTTCACTAGGTGCATAAATTCAGCATATTAAGCAGATACACTATGACACAGATCTTACACTAAATGTGTTTGCATATGCATCAATGACAGCAATATTGTATACTCTTCTGTTTCAAACAAAGCCAGCTTCGCTGCCCTTAATCTCCAATTCTACTGCTGTCTTCTCTCTCATCCTGTAAAGAAAAAGGGAAAAATAGACTACATAATTAGAGATTAAGAGCTTCAATGAATTTAAGTTAAAACTTTGACAATAGGACTCAGCTTGCAGTGCTCCTGAGCATACCAACAACTTTCCTACATTTGAAACCAGAAAAATCAGGAATAGTAACAAAATCTGCAGAAATAATATTCACATGTCCAAAACTCGTGAAGTTACCCTCACTCAAGGAAATACTCCCTTGCTACCTGTACATAAAACTGCAGTCTAGTTACAAGACAAGACAAATTAAAAAAAAAAAAAAATACTGCCAAAAAAACTGAATCAAGAAGTAACAATATATTTGCATTTATGCTCCAGAAGTGTTAGAGGGACAAGCGCCAGTATAAGAGCTTGGTTAAAGCATGCAGTGAGCATTGCAGTTCATCTGTTGCCTGTAATAATTGTTCTGCATTCGTCCATGGAGTGACCAAGTTATCATTCCACATTAATTTCTCATTTAGTCTTTTGTAATCATTCAGTAAGCCAGATGTGTCCTTCAAATGGATGGACACATAGGCCCATGTTGCCCATACGTGCTATTTAAGCTTCCTCAGCAGAGCCATGTAATACATACTCCAGTGTACGTAGTATCTTTAAGGCTGTGTGTGCCATTTTGCAAGCCAGACACCTGTGAGCACACAGAAAGAAGGTGATGTTCCCTCAGACTTCCTGAAGTAATTTTGTTTCTTTACAACTCAACTCAATCCCGATTCACGCCTGCCACTAAGGTAAGACAACTGCATGCCACCTGCTGGTGCTCTGGACAACAAAGGTCGTACCCTGCATCTAGGAGGTTTGCCTGCTTGCAGCCAGGCAGGCTGCTGAAAGCCAGGTGAAACCCAAACACGGCTCAGAACAAGGATAGATAAAGGAGGTCAGAATTCCCCCTTACTCATTGTACTGACCGTCCAGCTGAGATTTCTAGTGTTTTTGATTGCACCAAGATGATCCAACTGGAGCAGACAACTTGGAGAATACTGTCACACATGTGCAGCACTGCCATCATTACTCAGTGGTGGTTTTTGGCTCATCTATGACATAGTCAATGGTATACCTATACAATTCACATTATTCCAATGACTCCATAAATAACACCATAACTTGACAAAACACAATTTTATCTTGAATTCCAGCTCTGGTTCAGTGAAACATTCATTTCAGTTATCTGTCTCAAATGGTGAAAATGAACAGTGTATTTCAACTTAATTGCAACTACAGCCTTCATGACTTTCAATACATTCAAAGCGTATGCTCCTACATTAAGTTTTCATAAAATACTGACACTTGTGAAGAAATGGACTTAAGCTCATTCTTTTTTAGAAGTTAACTTAAAGCTTTGAAAGTGCTTTACCCTCTAAGCCACCCCCCACTGCTACATTTAATGAGAATACTTAGTTTCAATATTACTTTACAGCATGTTCAATCTGACATGTCTTCAAATTACAGAGTACAGAACATGATTATTCCATAATATGATATTGCCTATTAGCAATGAAAGGAGTACAATTTAAATTGAATTGTATTACTAATTTACATGTTCATATAGCTTATTAACTGCTTCTGGCTTCTCAGTTGGGAAGAAAAGATAGGAAATGTTTTGATTTATGCAATAATTAGAGTAAACCCAGGGTTCTCTCTACACTTAAACCACACTTCTGGTCTGAAGAGCGGCTGTCCTCAGACAAAAGTCTTGCAGATTCTGTATTTCTCTCTTGAACACTGAGATAAGGAACAGAACACTTTTGGAGTTCACAATCCCAGCTCTTTTTTTCTAAATTTGAATCCTACAAATTCCATTAAAATCCAACCGCGTTTGTTAATTTTCACATTACTCAAAATCCAATGCAGACAAGAATTACATTATTTCAGAAGAAAAAAATATGTCTCTATTGCAGGTACCAGGAATATTTGACATCTGGTTCTTCAGTGACTTAAAAAGAAATTACTGTACAGAATTATGAAAACAGAGAGCATTACCAAAAAGTTTGTTCTTCACAGCTGCTTTAAATCATTTTGCTCCTTTATTCAGAAGTGGTATTTGGCTTTCCAATTGAGATTTTTACTCTGGTTCTTCATTGGAAGAAACTTACAAGTAGATTCAAAACTTCAGGCTATGGAAGCAGGTAATTTGAGGAAGTGTGAGCACAATAACAGAATTCAAGCTGTTTTTTCTTAGATCAGAGGGATTTATTCAATAAGTGAACTTTCATCTTTGTATTTAGGAAGATAAGAAAACTATCCAGATTATTAAGGATAAAACTCTTACTTAGGCTTTTACTAATGCCTTGCAAACTCTGAAGACAAAATAAATCAACCAACAGTTTAAGGTAGCATTTTTCCTCCTCCTCATTAACATTCTACATCAAAACACCTGGCATTCACACAGCACCCCTATGTCTCCAGTCTCAGAAAAAGTAAGAATTTACAATAAAGAAGATGTTTTCACTGTTTCAGGAGATTATCAAACACGAGAAAGGAAGAAAGCTCCTTGTCTCATTCTGTCAGGCTGCCACCACAACCATGTAATACCTGGTGGTTCAGACCCATCTCTAAGACAGGTCTTACATCTCTCTCTTATTCTTCTGTTGTGGTTTGACCCAGCAGATAGCTCAGTCCCTCACAGTTGTTCTCTCCCCCCGCTCCTCCCCCACAAGTGGGATGGGGGAGAGAATTAAGAGAAAAATACAGTAGAACTCGTGGGTTGGGATAAAAGCTATTGAATAATACAGCAAAGGAAGTAAAAGAGATAACAGCAATTATATATATATATATATATACATACACAAAACCAGATGATGCACAAAGCAAGGGCTCACCACCCACTGACTGATACACAGCCAGTCCTCAAGCAGCATTCCCTCCCTGTCTCACTCCCCTTCCTTATATTTACATGATGTCACAGTGGTATGGAATCTCTCTTTGTTCAGTTCGGGTCAGCTGCCCTGGTCCTGTTCCCTCCCAGCTCCTTGTGCCCCCCCTAGCCCCTTCACTGGCAAAGGGATACAAAGAAGCTCAGAGACAGAAACATCCTTGGCTCTGTTTGATGCTGCCAGACAATCAGTATTTTATCAGCTTGTTTTTCCTTCTGGAACCAAAACATAGCTTCATCCTATGAGAACAGTAACTCCTGTTTTAGCTAGAAACTAAGACAACTTCACTGATGCTCATTCTGGTTTTTCATACTAGTAACACCATAAAACTCAACTGCTCTCAGCCAGTGAGGGGGAGTGCCCTAAGCAGGCCACGGTTGTAGTCTTCTGCCTATCAGACTGTTCGGTTCATGCTGCCCATCTCTTGATGTACCCTGCAGCCTATCACTCTGACACAGAATTGTGGGAGAATGTGAAGTTATTTTCTGTTCTATCTAGCATAATGTCTTGGTCCACAAACAAGACTAAAACACATCTCAGTGACAGAATACCGGAGACTTGGAGAAACGTTCATGCTTTAGTAAAAATGGTACAAGTACTACAAATCCTGCGGTGACTTTCTCCTAGGACCTCTTCCATATTGATGTTTCTCTTTTGTTTGGAGGGATTCATAATTTGATTGATTTTAGTAGAAGGGATACCAAGTCAGATAGCCTTGCAAAAAACCTTTTCAATGGGTGGCAGTACAAGTTTTAAGTAAACAAGTAGTATGGATTTGACCCATTTATACTTGCCAGAGTTTAAACTTTCTATAATTTTAAAATCATCTCCCAGCGGTCCAAAAGAGTCTCTCTAAAACATGTTTAAAAATCTGAAACATTGTCTTCAAAAATTTTTAACTCTAACAATCAACTGATGCTACAGTTATCCTATCTGAAATCATCAGTTGGTATATGATACAACTGATAAATGGATCTCAGTTATAATATCACATCTGGGCAGTCACATATCCTCTACTGTCTTTCCCCACAGTCTCCTAATGTAGAATTCCCCCACCTTGATAGAAAATACCTATATATGTCACTATTGAAGGATGAATCTGAAGTCCCATCAAAGAAATTTACACAAAGAATATTACAGTCCAATTTGTCCCACCTTTCATTTACCACACTTTTGTGAATATCTAGTTAATATTCCTAACATTAGTACTTGTATTTGATGGGCATTTCACCTCCCTTCGTTATTTGCATGCTTCAATTCCTTTCTATTCCCCCCCCCCCCCT
>WBMW01000595.1:171964-210593 GCA_013396635.1 Penelope pileata
AAAAAAAAAAGCCCCACAAAAAAACAACTAGACCAGCATAAAGATTCATTGAAAATGCAGTGGTTTTGATGTTGTGAACACATTTCTCACAGCTTATAGCCAGAACTAGATACGAGTGGGGAATCCATTTTGCTTAATAACACTTCAGTGATATCTCATAATTCAGAATCATTAAGGTTGGAAAGACCACTAAGATAACCTAGTCAAACCAGCTACCCATCACCACCAAACCACTAACACATGTCCCTCAGCGCAACACTGAACACCTCCAGGGATGGTGACTCCACCACCGCCCCAGTGCCTGACCACTCTTTGAGATTTTTCCCAATATCCAGCCTGAACCTCTCCTGGAACAACTTAAAGCCATTCCCTCTTGTCCTACTGCTGTTACCTGGTAGAAGAGCCCAACCCCCACCTCTCGACAACCTCCTTTCAAGGAGATGTAGAGAGTCGTAAGGTCTCGCCTGAGCCTCCTCTTCTCCAGACTGAACAATCCCAGTTCCCTCAGCCATGCCGCATAAGACTTGTGCTCCAGACCTCTCACAGCTTTGTTGCCCTTCTCTGGACATGTTCCAGGGCCTCGGTGTCTTTCTTGTATTGAGGGGTCCAAAACTGAACCATCTTTCTTGTAGCGAGGTGCAGCCTCATCAGAGCTGAATACAGAGGGATGATCACCTCCCTGTTCCTGCTGACCACACTATTTCTGATGCAGATCAGGATGCCGTTAGGCTTCTTGGCCACCTGGGCACACTGCTGGCTCATGTTCAGCCAGCTGTCCACTAACACTCCCAGGTCCTTTTCCTCCACACAGCTTTCCAGCCAGCCTGCCCCAAGCCTGTAGCACTGCATGGGGTTGTTGTGACTGACATGCAGGACCTGGCATTTGGTCTTGTTAGAGCCCATACAGTCAGACTCAGCCCATTGATCCAGTCTATCCAGATCCCTCTGTAAGGCCTTCCTACTCTCAGGCAGATCAACACTTCCTCCCAACACACGAACAACTGCAGTCATCTCCATCATACTTCGCCCTTTCTCAAAGGAAAGACACAACCCCTAGAGGCACACCCAGTGAAGGAAGGGAGACATCTGATATCCTTACAACTAATTCTTCGCAGGCAGCCAACTGATTCAGCATCTCTACATGCAGACAGTAAAGAACAGCATGACATGGATAGCTACTGCTTGCTTTCAGAAGGAATAAATGTGAATACTTTTCCAAGTCACACAGATTGGGCCTTGCTACCTCAGGATAGTAGGAGCCTTGTGCACATTTAAAAAGCCAAAGATATGGAATAAATCCATAGAGGACTGCATGCAGTTCTTGATTCTTTCCAGAGACACAATCCAGAAGACAGTCTGATGAGCAAATATTTAGGCAACAGCAGTCAGTGAGGTGAAAAAGCATGTTTAATAAGCAAGAAAGCATAGAGTGTATTATGAAATGGAGCTGTTTATAAATAACAAGCATTTATACCTTGATAATTCTGCACTTCAGTGTTAGAGGTAAAATTGATTATGTGTCATTAGAATGAAAGATTACAGCAGCTGTTTGCAAATTTATAGCAATGTAAGATTACTGAAACCTCAAAAAGCTTTTAATTTAAATAGTGAGACTTAAAAGGTCCCGTAGATCCTATGGTGTGTTCTGAGGAATCCTTTCCATCTGAATTAAGTACAAAACCTCCACAGCATTTAAAGCTAAACTGTCAAACGTAGAAAGGCTGAGGTATATCCAACCAGCGCAACTACAGGTCACATATCGCTTCTCCAAAATTCTGCACACCTTCATGGTCTTGTTCAGGAGCTGAACAAGTGTCTTGGCTAGCCTGGCAGTTGCCATGTATTGCCTCAAGCAATCCAAATGGATTTTGCTTATGACACTTTTTCACGTAGGTCATGCAGAAATGTAATGAGTAACATTTTTATTTTTATATTTTTTAAAGTTTGACTTTAGAGGGCTTAGAGGAAGATCACTGGGCAAGAGAGGTGGCAAAAAAAGAAAATATTTTGCCTTTTTTCTGACCCAGCTCCACTGAATAGCATGCTGCTACCTCTCTGCATGCTCTGAACTCTGGTTGTGCAGTACTGCAGGAAGCCCTCATTTTACTGTCACTACACCTATGAAGTTGGCTGATTTTTTAGGATGCCAGAGTGGGATGGAATTAGGCTAGATTTTCAATGGCAAACAGTTTCCATATATTGGCAATATAAAAAAAAAGATCTAATGTAGAGAGAATTCGGATAGTGTGGTATGTGAAGGAGTAAACCTGTGCTGGCTGATGGCCATGAAAGAATCACAGCTTTGGTTGCAGCAGGTTCTTACCAAAAAATACGCAATTGCTTCCCAGCACACAGCTGTGTAGAAGCAGAGCCAGAAAATGCTACTGCTCTAACCCCTGGTGTACCTGAACTCTATATCCATAAAAGAGTCTGAAGAGAATAAGAAGAACACTCCTTCTCTATCTTAACAGAAATTGGAGAGCTGCTCATCTGTCTGGGATTCCAGGGAGACAGGGGGAAATAAGAAAGAGATATATCTAAAAAAGATGGAAAGATAAAGGCACAGGACTCTGATTTAGGAAGCAAGTGAGATGTAAGAGAGCAAAAGGGCTGGGTCCAAATTACATGAAGCAAAGAGGAATGCCACAGCATAAGTGGAAGTCAGAACAGGTGCAATTAGTGGTTATAGAGCACACTAAAGATTTGCAAAACTCTTGCATTCAGAAGCTCTTCAAGAAATTTTGGTAAAGGAATAATTTGCAACTAACTGATGCATTTCTGGAAACCATCTTCAAAACAAGCAAGGAATCCTGAAATTACAGAAGGGTAAGCGTTGACTGGCGCTTCACATTGAGTCTGCATATATTAATACCATCCCTTCAAATAGTCCTTGGGTTCCACTGCTACATTACGCTGCTAATGCCGTCTGGAAATTATGGAAATGAAGCCTATGGTCCACATCTCACATGTACTGCGGCTAAATTAAGTTCCTCATGACTTACTGTTTGGTTTAAAAAATAGAAGAGAGAAAAATTGCGGGTTTTCTCCCCCCTCCCTGTCAGGGGAAAGGAAGACTTTGAAATAAGCCTTTACGTGGTTATGTTCTAGAAAACATAATTACAGAACTGTAAACTGTTTGTACTAGAGCTGCTCAACACTAAAGACATCATGTTTAAAGCACTGTGTTGGACCAGCATATTGCACATAATCACAGATACCAAACGTAACTGTCTCACGCTACTTTCCTACAAGAATTTACTGCAATGCACTTTGTGACTCACGATGGAATTATCAGAAGTTAAATAAGAGTATACCCTAAAAGAATGATCCTTATATTGTTTAATATCAGAATAGGGATTGGGTTAAAAAAAAAAAATGGTTGAGAATAGAATAGAAACTTCATGGATTGGATTGACTACAGTGGAAGAATTCTCCTAGGAGAAAGCAATGCTTATCATTAGAATATTTTTCCTGCACTAACATCATGTTACAGGCATCATGGGGAAAAACACAAGTGTTACTCTGACAAACTCTGATAAACTGCCATAAATAGCTATGCTGCAAAAAGATGTGCAGGTGTCCAGACATTGCATTTATCATTTGCACACAACAGCATCCCACAGAAAAACAGAATCACAGTGCTGCAGCAGTTGGAGATCATGGAGCCCAACCCCCTGCCAAAGCAGTTCCCTCCAGCAGGTCACACAGGCAGGCGTCCAGACGGGGCTGGGATATCTCCAGAGAAGGAGACTCCACCACCTCTCTGGGCAGCCCGGGCCAGGGCTCTGGCACCCGCACCGGGAAGAAGTTCTTAGGCATGGTGGTGGGGAACTTTCACTGTTTCAGTTTTTTGCTATTGCCCCTTGTCCTGTCCCCACACATCACTCAAAAGAGCCCGGCCCCATCCCTTTGCCTCCCACCCTTCAGCTATTTACAGACATGGACCAGATCCCCTCTCAGCCTTCTCTTCTCCAGGCTGAACAGCCCCAGGGCTCTCAGCCTCTCCTCACAAGGGAGATGCTCCAGGCCCCCAAGCATCTTTGGGGCCCTCCCATGCACTCTCTCCAGCAGATCCCTGCCTTTGGTGCACTGGGGAGCCCAGCACTGGACACAGGGCTCCAGCTGAGGCCTCCCCAGGGCACAGCAGAGGGGGACCATCCCCTCCCTCGCCCTGCTGCCCACGCTCTTTGCAATGCACCCCACCATCCCAGGGGCCTTCTTGGCCACCAGGCCACACTGCTGCCTCAGGGACAACCCCGTGCCCACCAGCACCCCCAGCTCCTTCTCTGCACAGCTCCTCTCCAGCACCTCAGCCCCCAACCTGCACTGATGCAGGCGCTTCTTCCTCCCCAGGGGCAGGACTCTGCCCTTGCCCTTCAGGAACCTCAGCAGCTTCCTCTCTGCCCAGCTCTCAGCCTGCCCAGCTCTGCCTCAATGGCAGCACGGCCTTCTGCTGCCTCAGCCACTCCTCCCACCTTCGTCCCATCAGCAAACTTGCTGAGGCTGGGCTCTATCCCCTCGTCCAGGGCCCTGAGGAAGATGGGGAACAAGAGCGGAGCCAGCCCCGACCCCTGGGGAACACCGCTAGGGACAGCCTCCAACGAGACTCTGGGCTGCTGAGCCCAGCCCTCGCAGCTCTGCCACTCAGCCACTGCTCAGCCCACCTCACCGCCCACTCCTGTCCCCCACTTGCTCAGCTCCATCACAACCATGTGCTGGCAGACAGGCTCAGACACCTTGCTGAAGCCAAGGTGCCCAACAGCCACTGCTCTCCCCCCAGCTCCCAGCTGCTGCTGACATCACAGAAGGCTGCCAGCTGGGGCCAGCACCATTGCCCCTTGCTCAATCCATGCTGACTCCTCCTGATGCCCTTCTGCTCTTCCCCTTGCTTGGAGATGGCATCCAGCACCAGCTGCTCCATCCCCTTTCCAGGGACGGAGGTGAGGCTGACTGCCCTGCAGTTTCCCGGATCGTCCTTCTTCCACCTTCAGCTGTTATTGCACCACCTGAGCTTTGACAAGGGCAGAAGATCTTAGAATTAATTACTATTTTTTCAATTAAATGGAACAATTATTAAATGGAACGTCTTGTTATGCTTTTTGAATGTATGGGGTTTCACTATCTGTAAACTGTCCATAGCCAGGTATCAGCATTGTTCAGACTGAAGGTGAAAAACAGTTTCTTTAGATAAAATCATTCAGGTCAGGACACCATTCCCAGGTACCAACAAGATCTTGAAATTGACTCATTCTGCTTTTTGTTGCCAACTATCACATAAGGCATGCTACTAGTCCAGACATTTCTTCAAAGCAGAAGTTAAGGACCCATTGTATGTAATGAACATTTTTGCAACTCTAGTCCTAAACAGTAGCAAACGGGAGGCCTTCCACCAAAAGAATTCACAAAAATCCATTTGTTCTCAACACTAGATAATTCCTCAGTAGTCTGGTGGTTCCTCTTTCCCACCCCAGTTTGTTTTATAAACAAAGGCAAAGCAAACAGTACTGGATTTAGTTTAGCCTAGGAAAGACTTTCTTTGCCAGCTGGTGCCATTCATTAATAATGACTTTAAATTCACAAGTCATTTTGGTAAAATGAAAAACTCCATTTGAAGACAGTTTGCAGTTTGCCTAAACAAAAGTGACCAAGTTCCACTGAGGAAACCTTTGAAAAATCCCTCCCTTTTGGTGCTGCATTAAGAAATATAGAGTCAGTACTGCTGCTTTCATGTCTTCTTAACAGAAAACACTACAACAAGTACAAGATAGACAAGACCAATATGGATGACCACAGATAAGGAACAACTGCTATTCTAAGAGCAACTACATAAAATTGCAACTCAGCAGCATGAAGGAAGACAATGGAGAATTTCACAAAGGTCAATGAAATTATGGTAGTGGACAGAAGGTGAACAGGAAATCATTACTCACTGTTTCTCAAATACAAGAGCTATGAAACATCCAATGTAATTACTGGGAGCAAATGTAAGATCAACTACCTTTTCATACCACACAATTAAAATCACGAAAGTCTTTGTCAGGTAGCGCAGATGCACAAATGGATTGAAAATGAATCAGACACTTGGGAGATCCATCCACAGCTAGGAATCACAACACCTGAAGTACTGAGGCTGTTAAATGCCAGAAACTGGGCACAGCCCACCACTCTTCACTCGACCTCTCCTAGATTCTTTCCCTCAACACCTGCCATGGGCCACTCAAACAGACACACACTGGGTGAAGCGATCTTCGGGGTGCCCAATGACAAATCACTCTTCCATAAATTGAAGTAACAGTTGAATAAAAGCTTCAGTAGATCAGTAGAACTGCTTTCAGCAATATTTTGTACTTTTTAAAGGTCATGATATATTAAATGAACGTATTTCTCATTTTCTGAAACATGTACAGAAGTTCCCAATTATTGTTACTCATGCTACTTTTATCTTGCATTTACTCAAGAAAGGATTTAGGTGAGAGACCTATTCAAGCTAAAGCTAACATATTATTTCCATATAAGTTGAACTTAACAGACACCAAAACACTCATAGTATTGGAGTATTAGTAACCATTGGAAGCGCTACATCAGATCTGCTTCACAGGGATGATGAAGACAGTAGAATTTAAAAAATAATAATATAAAAGCAATGTTTGTTAACATAATGTTTCCATTTTTCCACAAATGGAGCTTGCTTTTTTAAGAGTGCAGTCTATTAAAAATACATTAATATTAAGTAATCAGAGACATAAATTTAAAAAGGAATACTTTAATACAGATCATTATTCCTATTTCACAGTAATTCATTTGAGAAATGTTCCTAATTAATTTAACATTCATTTTTAATTGCTGAAAGATTAAATGGATTCATCTCTCTTTTGCTGCATAAGTTTAAATGAATAGCTTTAAATGGCCTTTATATTTATGGCAAGCTTTTTTGTCAGTTTATTTTAGCAAAGAAAATAAGTCCTTTTATTTCTGCAGGGAAGACAGTAAGTGAAACCTGCGGAAGAGTCGAGAACAGAACTGTGCAAACAGGCTGCAGGGGGCGGAGGTTGATTGGTTGTTTTTCAAAGGGCAAATCTTACCCTCTTCACCAATGGTTACTATGAAACTGGAAACTGCAACTAGAAAAGGGTGCTAAAAAAAGAGGTACTTACCACATGAGGAATTTATTTACTTTTAAATCTCATTTATAGTATTCTAGGAAACATATACCACAGACTGCACAATCCATACATTTGAATTGTTCATACAGAGAACCATGCCTTTATGCAAGCTAGTCTGGCTGCTCACCCACCACATGCTTGGTTCTGTCACATCATGCTCATAGCACTTATCACAAGGCAAAGTCCCCGCTTAGGCAGTGTTTTTCATTTGTTTTTATTCAATGGTTTAGATCAGGATAAACTGTGGCTTTCATCCACTCCAGGTACTTATCAACCCACCCATTAGCAAGTCCTGGTCAACTGCTTTCTCTGCTGAGCCCAAAGGATCCTTGATCATTTTCCAACACAGCCTTTGTAAAGAAGCTGGGTTCACAATATGTTTGAAATAACACATTCCTTGCTTAAGTGCTTTAAAATCAACACAGAATCACAGAATGGCTGAGGCTGGAAGACCTTTGGGTCCGTTTGGACCAACCCCTGCTCCAGGAGGAACACCCAGAGCAGAGTGCCCAGGCCCACGTCCAGGTGGTTTTCGAAGATCTCTAAGGAGGAGATTCTACCACTTCTCCGGGCAGCCTGTGCCAGTGCTCTGTCACCACCCACACAGCACAGACAGAAGTGCTTCCTGATGTTTATACAGACCTCCTGTGTTCTAGTTTGTGCCCCTTACCTCTTGTCCTAGCACTGAGTACCACCAATAAGAGTCAGGCTCCATCCACTTTGCATCCTCTCTTCAGGTATTTATAGACATTTTCAAGTTTTCCCCAGAGCCTCCTCCTCTTCTGCAGGATGAACAGTCTCAGCTCTCTCAGCCTCTCCTCCAGGCCCTTTATCACTCTGGTGGCCATACCTTGGACTCTTTCCAGTATGTGCAGGTCCCTCTTGTACTGTGAGGCCCAGAGCGACAGATGCATGTTCATCATATCTCAGGCTTACAAAGAAGAGTGGCTCCATGCACTTCACTTTACAGATGCCTTCCCTCCCCATATCTGCCCACTAGCACAGCTGTTAAATCTACTTGCATCTTCAGCATCTAAGGGCAGATTACTTCCACATTACTGCAAAGCTTGATCTAGCACATCTGAAAGGCATAGACTTGAGAATAGTTGGCTTTCTAAAGGTGCCATTTGGCTCAATATTTAAGTTGCCACTTCAGATCTGCTGTTATGGGGTCAGAGGGGAGAGTGGGAGGGTGTTTAACTCTATGTGGAGTACATAAATGTTCACCAAACACTACAAAAGCAGTTTTACCTCCTAACCAGTTGTGCTTTCACTGTGTAATCAGGCATTGCAATTCTGGTGCCTTCCCCAGAACTCTGTGACAGAGGTGTGGAAATTCAAATGAAAAATTTGAGTTCTCTGAACACTTTAAGCCATACCAAATGCCTTACCCCACTCTCCCAAAAATCCACGTTCCTCAAATCACAGCAAGTTCTTCTACTGAGTTGATTTGGCTTCCTCAGCCAATCAAAAGACATGGCTCACAAAGTAAACAAGTAAATGGTGTTTTAAAGCATTTTGAAGTTACAGAAGACATCATACTTTACTTTCAGGATCTATTTCAGAGTTTGCCTCAACTCAGTGAGCAAGCAGATGCCTTAAGTAATTAACTGCTATTTGTAAAAATTAGAAAAGCAATTTTATCAGGCATTAAATTAACTATATAGAAAGAATGAGAAAATATTAGATTCTCTCTGGCTTTTTCCCCTCTAATCGGAAGTACTGTATTTGGATGAGCACTGTAATTCTTAGGCTTTAAATCAAACAAACCTAATTGTGCATGGTTTATTTCGAACATGATAAAATTGTAAAGCATACGTCACACATTTAATATTTACTGCACTACTTAAATTGTACTTTAAACCGAAGCCAAAAAAAAGAAAAAAAGAAAAGAAAGGAAAAAAGTGATTTCATGGGTTGGTTTACTTCATAAATAACAATATGCTAGTTGGAGATCATGGGAGACCGTACCAACAGTAAATTTCACTGGTTTATGTATCTGTTCTAAAGTATTTTAGTTCCTTGTTGATAAAACAAGCAAGGATAATTTTAACTGGTTGCAGGAAATAAGTGCCAGTTCTGCATCTACTTATGGTTAGATTAGATGTCAGTTATTTACATGGAAACAACAGAAAATGCATCCACTGCCATTTAACATCACCACAAAACATTAGTGTACTGAAACTGACAAATGAAATAAATGCAGAAGGCAGCAGCTCAGACAGCTACCTCTAGAATTTATACTACCTTCTGTATGCAAAAGGTGAAGAATGTAGAGGGCTGCAGGACTTCACAAGACAGTATTTGCACTTCGGCAAGGGCCAACATGGAGTTAGGTGCTATTCATATCCACACTGACTTTCAAATTATTTTCTAATATTGAAATTTATCTCCACATTTTGTGCTCTATTTAATAAAAGTGCAAAATTCACACAGTCCTATGACAGTTTATTTCAATCATCCCTTATTCTCTGAGTCTGATTAAAACACAACTCAAAACAATCACAAGAACTACGAGGTGCAAGGCAGGCAATAGTCCTTACAGGATGTTATTTTCTTTTTCTTACCAATTGCTTTAACAGAAGATCCTGAGTGTAACTTCTTGAAATAACATTGCCTACTGTAAGCTGCTCTAATTTGTTTTTCCAAGATAGAAAAGGACTAACAATTACACTGAGTCTTTTTGGGCACAGCTTTATTTGATCAAACAATAAAACTGCCTTGTGAAGCTTTTCAACCCCTGCATGTCAAAACAAAATAAAGAAATTCAGAACCTCTTTACACAGAAGATCGTTATTAGAATTGCCCATTACCTCCCATCCCAAATCTAGCCTAAACGCTGCAGAGAGCAGACAGGCCTCAGGCTCTCAAATGCACAGACCAACTTTTAGCAATCGTAGGGTGATACTTGCAGAGTCAATATTTATACCATTCAATTTAGACAGCATTCTGGCACCGTGCAGAAGGACAGCTATGTAGCTAGACTTACAGGTACTATTCTTTATATTCTTCTGTAGGAGAACCACAGTCATCATCCATAAGTCATAACACAGCATATAAAATATTTAGATCCAGTAGATTAGCTGAACTAGCTAGCAAAGCTGAATTAAAACTCTGTTCCTCTACAACATCCCAAGCTGAGGCAAGTATTGCTGTTGGTGACAATCACATCACTGCAGCCCATACTGACACTCTGCTTGGGGCAGGACATGTAGAGATAGGCCAGTCCAGAAGCCCCTGCTAACATTGCCTTGGGCACAGACCAATATTAGATATCTGGTGATACATGAAGTACAGACCGTAACCTTTACCAAACATCCTAGCCCCAGCAAAACCATGCTTGGGACAATTTTTTGTGTTCTCTTCCCTTGGGACTGAGAGTTCATTAATAAAGATTCCTTTTTTCTTAGAAGACTTTGCCACAATATATATTCCATGCTTACAGATACTGTCACAAAGAACTCAAACCTCCCACTAGGCATGTACCACTCAGAATTTACCAAACCAAGTAACTTTAGGCCATCTTCTTCACTGCTGAGTAAGATAATTCACTCAAAAACATCTGCAGTCTCTTCTACCACAGTAAATTTGTTAGCTTGTAATTCTAGTTTCAGATTTCCCCTTTCTGCTTCACTGTAGTTCAGAAACAATGGCTCTTCCCAAGACAAATCAGGAAGACAAATCCATCAGTTTCTTTGTTACTGTTCTCGTCCCCAGCTCAAAGCCTAATCTGCTCAGACACTAACACCTGCTTGTTACATCATAATATAACTGCTGCATTCCAGAAGCACATTGAAGCGCTCAGGAAAGCTTACAGGACACTGGTAACAGGCCAGCTTACATCAGATACCCAACACAAGCTAATGCCTGTTTGAATTTTCTAAGATTATTTGTCAGTTTTCTTGATATAGCATGAATGCAAGACTTTTCAGCCTCAGCAAAGTCCTTCAAAATGTCTTCTCTGGTAGGAATTGAGAAGTGCTTTGCACGCTATGGGGGTTTTTTTCGTCTATTTTTGTCTTTTCAAGCAAAAGCTTCCTTTCTTTTTCCTCTCACTACTATGAGAGAATGAATCCATTTTGCTGATTCTCCTGCTTCGTTTGTGAAACAGTGCAATTTAACTGTTAGTCTTAACTTACAACGTCCTTGAAGGAACATGGGTTCTGCAGAAAGTTTCCCCACCTTGCCTGAAGTTAAACTCACCAGCCCCAACTTAGACACAATTCTCTCCTGCCCAACACTGCCCCCTTCCCCTGGCTAATATTGCCATTGCTGCAGAAGCCTTATAGATGGCAGCAGTGTCCAACTTAACACAATAAAAAAATAACAACTATCCCAAGTCTCCAGTTGATAATCTCTTCCTTCCATCCTTTTACTAATGCTAGCCTCTCTTGAAAGTGTTAATTAAAAAAGAAAACACAGTGCTGCAAGGTATTTAACATAGTCCTTTCCACTTTGTGAATTTTTATTATTATTTTTCAGTTGCTGGGATGTAGATTGCATTTGTTTACCGCAGAGCTTTGTACACAACTTTAAGGAGGAAAGCAGGAATTTTAGATTCCTTGTAAAAACATACTTCTCGTTATCTTCTGTTTGTGCTGGCTGTTTAATTGCTTGGCAAATTCCAAATACTTTGGTGACAAATAATTCTTTTTTCTTCAAATAATTTTTTTAATCTCAGGTCTCAGTCCTTTACAGTCTCCTTCTAGGACTTTGGCTAGCCTGCTCAGATTAGTGTCTACAACAAGCCTTACTGCATAGAAAGCATCCCTGATTTGGATTTGCAAGCCTAATCCTGTCTAATAAGCTTTACTATTTATTACAGAGAATCTAGTGAGGATTCAGAAGCCCCACTGGAAGAGAAAACACACAGTCAAAGTCCCGCTGCATTCACAAGATCATAACACCAGCAATGATTTCATGTTCTCAGATCTCACCGAAGACAGAGATTAAGCACCAGTTTGCCTCTGAGGGTCTGCACTGCAGCTTCTGAATGTTATTAAGAGAAGTTCTTTCCTTTACCAAACTGCATAGTCAGCAGCTACCTGATTACAAATTCAACAGGGAGACTTTAAGGAGCATTTAGGCAAATCCAGTTGCAATTCAGGCAATCAGTAATACATATGATTAGTAAGCAGCAAGTGCTTTTGCTCAAAGTTGCAAGAGTGACCAAGCCATACACTGCTAGTTACTCTAGTACCTATGATGCTGGGAACAGAGGTTGCTATTGCTGAAGAATAAAGCAAAACCTGCATAATACTACTGCTTGCAGACCTGGGACTTCCACATCACACTCTGAAAACAGAGCTTATTCAGTTCAAGTGCAGCAACACAGACACACAAGACTACTCCATCTCAAACAGAATGCAACTACACATAGGCAAAAAAAAAAAAAAGTAAACCATTCAATTAGCACTGTCAGTGGCATTCCAGTTATGTTTTTCACTGCAGCATCAAGATTCCCAAGTAGCAAAGTCCCCATCACACCAGGTCACAGCTGCTCAGTAAGTTTCTTTCAAGGTCCAACAGGTGATTTTTAACAATGCATACTCAACAGGAAACAACCTCTGAGAGCCAACTCTGTTGCCTTCAGAGCTTGACCCACAAGTAGCACACTGCAGCTGACCTCCAAGAGACCACAAAAGCCATAAGAAAAATGGGTCTTCATGTGAGTTCTCTGTAAAGGCTCGTTATATTGTCAAGGCAGAAAAACAAGTAGTTTAAGTGAAGTATTTCAGCTTAGGGTTATAAAAACCAAGTATCTCTTTCTCTCCGCTAACAACAGGTAACAAAAGTCACTAATTCAGATGCTAATGAAGATGCCTGAAGTGCAGAAGGATGAATCCCACACAAGGTGAGTTACGAGAATTATTTTTTTTGGTCCAAATCTCGACCAGTCCCTAGTCTTGAGGTATTTCTGCACTAATCAATACAGATATCAGCTGAAACATCTATACACATTTTAATAACATTTCTCCCAGGTATAATTTTCTTAACATCTGCATTAACTCTCCTTGACTTTAGTGAGAGCTGCATGTGCATCTATGCATAGAACAGACTCCAGGCATTTTACAGCTTGATTATTTTTTATTTTTGAAATGTAATTAGAAAAGCGCATTGAAGCTTAATCTGTGTGTTTTGGGAGAAATTTATAATGTTGGCTAATTATTGCATAAAATTTGCATTCAGAAAAACAGTATCCAGGCACTGCAGTAATCAAAATATTTGTAGAAACCACAATAGAAAGAAAAAAAAATAGGATTATAAATGGTTCCCTAGCAAGTGTTCATGGATATACTGGTCTATTTGATTTTTTTTTTTTTTAAAAGAGCTTTGGATTATTTAGATTTTAGTTTTTCATTTGATTAGTATCTGCAGCTGAGCAAACCACAGCTGAATGTGTCCTTTTCAAGACCAGTAGGCAAGCTCAGAGGCTGCAAATTTGTCACTTTTTCATCATAAAAAAAATTTAAGTCTGTGAACAGTACACAATATTATCCCAGTCATTTTTTTTCTTTATCCACTTCTCTATCTTTTAGTGCATTTACTTACAGTCTAATTCTGCTGTTACAAGTTTGCAAAACTTTCACTTTTCAAAACCACTAAAGGCCACTCACATAAGACAAGCCGCATTCTACACTATTTAAAATAGTCTACCTTCATTTTATAGAAGTAATCTGGCACATAACATGAAATCAAAGCTTTTAGCAAAAGCCTCCCTAAGCTGAAATAAAAAGTTCTTGACTAGGAGAATCAGAGAAGGGAAATAAAATTGAATGAAAAAGTATCCATAGAGGGCAAGTAGGGAGAGAGAATAAACCTTTTGGTTTGCTAGACTTGATGATATATTGTTAAAACACCCCTCTCCAGCTGCATATCTGTTTTGACTGAACAATAATTCTATTCTTTTTGAGATGCCTCATTTTGTTCAGTCCCTCTTGGGACTTCACAGCCCTTTTCTTGGAGCTAGTCCAGAAGTACAGCTCCTTAAATAGCACATTCTGCACTGTTTAGAGGTTTCTAAGCAATTCATGTACTCAGACACATGACAGAGATACAGATAGGAAAAAAAACATAGTATACCCATATTTCTAAATTCCAATCCAATTGAGTCTAAATATAGCACTGTTCCGAATCTGCCTAATTTCATTATCAGCTTGGTTTGCAAGTACACATCAGTTTTCCCTGGAACTTTGTCATTCAGTTTCTTATTATTTTCAATAATACAATCTTGTAAATTTCTGAAGACCTCCAGAAAAGCCAAATTGGATTTGTAGAGATGTTGAGCACACGCTACTCTCCACCTTTGCAAATCAAAGGATGCTTTTCCAAAGAAAACTTTTAAACATCCAAAAGTTGCTTTGTTGCTGTGACAGCACTGCAGACCTCGTTACAGAGCTCTAGCTGTTTGAAAAAAAAAAAAGGGCAGAAGAAAAATACAAGAAAGGAAAATAAAAATTCCACAGATTCACAGATATGCAAACAAATGGCCTATTCCAAAATTTTTTTCAGCATTTATCTTCATATTTGCCCACCAACTAAGGGAAAGAAAAACCAACAGTCTTTGATACAGTCTTTGATGCTTAGTACCTATTAAACATGGACAGTTCAAGCTATTGAAGGTGTTTTGGACATAATCAGCCATCGTTTTCAAAAAATTCAGCTCTGCTGATACCTTGCACTACCATCGGGGTGACACATAAAGGGAGCTGCCCTACGATCATAAAGGCAGTCACTTGGGAAACCCAACACTAACATCACTTTCTTCAGCTGGGTTTATCAGCAGCAGTTTGCTAACTGGCTGCCAAAGGCATCAGTGTGGCAGTACCACAAGAGTTGGAGGTGAGATCCCATTTCTGGGCCTTTAACCTCATCCAAAAGCAGATGAGCATCAATCTTTAAGATTGTAAGCTGACCCTACAATTAACTGGTGACAAGCCTACTCCCAGTGCCTGCTAGACCAGACATTCAAGCTGTCCTCCCTTCCACAGTCCATCATTTGAAATGCTCATAAAAACAGCAGAGGATAAAGTAGGGCATCACCTTAAGTACCAGTTTCCATTAAGTCTCACCTGAAAGGGTCGTTGCTCCTATTGTCTTCAAAAGGCACCATTTCATCATGCCAAAGTATTTCACAGAACACACACGAGGCAACAAAGTTTTCCTCCAAACAGAATGCCTTAAAAGATAGGCTAGGGCTTCTCAACAGGAAAAATTATCCTCCAAGAGAGGATACTACAGTAACCCCATTTGTACTCTTTGACTGGAATGTCAGAACAACCCTAAAGGAGATTAGTACAGCTCTTCAAAGCCTGTGCAGCCTGCCTACTGAAAAGCACATTAAGATGAATGGAGATGCCAAACAAATCTGTGTTGAAATAGACCTGGAGCAAGGCAAGTCTGAAGAAACCACAGTCAAAGCTGATGAGCTACATTCAGTATGTAGGGCATGCACAAGTTCTTCACTGCTCTGCTTCAATTTTTCCACGTGGAAAACCAAGAGTAACACTAAACAGACATTCCTTATATATCTGCATTGGTGAAGATTATCTAACAAAGATTTTTTTGAATACAAAAAGCTGTGCAGGAACAGGCCAAGCAAGCCTTCAACTTTCTGAATAATGTTGAAATTTTGCTGTGTTGAAGAAAGCATTTTGTTTGGGGTTAAATAATGAAAAAATACAAACCATGTATTCTCAATTAGAGCTTTCAATTAGAAACACAAATAATTCCAAAACCTGAGGAGCCTTCTACATAGCATACAAAGTTAAGGGGAACAGGTAGACTCCAACTGAGGATGAACTCTAACCTTTATTCAAACATAGAGGTCATCCCTGCTCAAGAAGTCCAGTAGAACAGAGGATGCTGTGAAGAAGAGTCTCACATCGTAAGAACACAACGCACATTATCACGATTGACCATAGTACGGTGCACTGAAGAAACTGGTGGAACTGATGAGGGAAAGAACATTGTAAGCAGCTATTAGTAGCTATTTAACCTATACAGCACAATAAACATGGCATCATACAAAGAAATTCTGTGCTAATCCAGAATACAGTTTTATAAATACACGCCTATCAATTTCCACACAGAAAAGAGATGTTAACTTGAAGTCCAGAGCTTAATCTCTCAAAGGTTACACTAAATAATATCACCCTACATTTCCTCGTTGGCCATATTCTGTAAAGAATATTGATGTATTCCTATTCTATGGTAAGATCTGATGCAAAACCAAAAGTGACCAAAATATTAAGATATAAATCTCCAGAGAATTTTATTGTCATATCACCACACAAAAGGAATCTTTCCGCATTACAGTAGCAAACAAACACATTATAAGAATGCTACTCTTCCAGTCAGGAATTATTTGCACAAAACAACAAGCACAACTTTCTCCAACCTGACCATTCTCCACCTGCTCCTCCAAAAATACAGGGGTAACTTGCTCAAACACTGTTTTCCTCCTGAAGGGAAAGAACCAAACATACTGTGACAGCTGTTGCCCTATCACATGGCTTTTCATGCAGAAAACATTCAGATAGGATTAGAGATTGATGCTGCCACCAATCACAAGTTGATTTCTTACATCCTGGACTCTTTCCTAATGAGGAGGGGAAGGAGTAAAAAGAAAAAAAAATGTATTTTAGAGAAGAAATTATGATTATGAACAACCTTCCTATACTAGATTGACAGAGCATTCTAACTTCCCCAAAATCTGAGGTATTTTTGTCTCTTAATCTAAGTGCAGCATCCCTTCTATCATCCAGATAGCCCCTTTGCATGATGAGCTACCCAGCAGCTTCACCCTACTGTTTCCTCTGAAATCAGCAATTTGATCTAGCACAGCACTGATGATAGTTAGTAGGGGGAAATCAAGGAGCAAAACCACATTCCATGAGGAATTTTTTTTATAACATGCTGACGCACTGAACTGCAATGCAGACCACTTTGTGTCTGCATCCAAAGTCAGGATCAGACAGGATGAAAGTCCACGTTTCCTAATGCGCTCTTTTTCTGTCATCTCACAGAAATCCTAGACTTGCAGCAGACAAGGTGAGTACTCAAATACAAAGCAGTCCTCAGACACCATGCTCTCAACAAAGCTGAATTAGTTTTTCAAATAAAGAGCACAACTGCACCAATTTGTACTTCCACAGCAAGATGCACGAGTAAGGCTCGCTCCTCAGTCTGCGAGTGACAAAAACCTCCACAGAGCCAACAAGCCCTGGCACAAACCAAGGCAGAGCTCAAGTAGTCCTAAGTTTCCCTAAAGAAGAGAACAAAAGTAACAGCAACAACAATAAAACAGTGAATCCAAACAACTGTTAAAAGCAGCACGTTTTAGACACTTGAATTACATACATCAAATGTATTGATACTGAACTACCTCCATGACAGCACAGGTATTGCACCAGTTATCAAGACCCTGAGAAAACACCCTTTTTATTTTTCCCCTCCGTTTGCCTTTCCAGCTCTCTATTCTATTCCTCAACAGCACAGAAACTGATGCTTTTATGTGGCACTTATCTGGATATGAGAAGTGAACATTGCTTATGCACATATTGTCTTTAAACGTCTGTGTATGTAACACGGTAATCAGAGCAGCCATCAGAATATTCTGGGACTTCAACGTAAAGAACATGGAAAGCAAAACGGCTGCAGATACCTCCACCCGGCCACCCATGGGAGCTATGACAGTGATAACCCAACTCTACATACACACAGCTCCATATGAGAAAGAAATGCACATACATTTCTGAGAGCAGAACCAATATGTTGTCACACACGAACCCAGAGTGGGCAGCACACTTTGAAAATACAGTATATGAAATCATCTCAGCCTTAGAAGATAGACAGAGCAGCTTCTTCGGGCACAAGGCTACTTGTCACTTCAATTGCAAAAATAAGCATTTAACTTTTCTTCAGTGGACTTCACCCTCTCCTCCATTTTGAAATGTAATTACAAGGAGGAAAGAAGAAACCAAGAACACTCCGCCCTGTGCCCCTGCAACCTGCCTTATTTCTTGCATAGTGATGTAACATCCTGCCAACATCCAAACACAGGTAAATCATAAATAAAATTCCACAATAATGAAAATAGGTATTTCCCATCACTGGTATCTACGTTCATCACCATCATCCTCACTGCCAATCTGGGGTAGGAAAGACAGATTCTTTTCTCAAGTCCACTCATTTCAGCCCCAACAGAATTCAAATCAATCTTCAATAAAATTACATGGCTGTATAGAAGGTCAAGATGTGGTGCTCCTGTTGTTTCCTGAATGAAAACTAATTTTCCAGTTATTGTTCAAAATAAATTATACATGAGTATAATCAAAGTTAATTGAAGGACGCTGCATGGCTCGAGCTCATTAATGTTGGTACCTGGGATGACTTTAAGCATACCGGTTGGTGCTTTAAGGAAAAATAAAAACCAAAAACTTGTATTTTACACTCACAGCTGTTTGCAAGGTAAGCGGGAGTTCCTCAAAGCTGAATTCCTATTACTCAGAGCAACTTCTCTGGTTACACAGAGGCAGCAGGTAACCAAATCACCCTCCTACACCACTGCATTTTCATACTTACGGGCTTAATCAATATTCTGCATCTCCAATGAAATCTTTTTTGTACCCGTCACCAGGAATGTCACCACTAGGAGTTCCAGAATGCCACGTATGTGTCACAGAAGGACAGGAATCCATTTGAGGATGAGTCCCAGAACCCCACCATGAGAACAAGGCTTGTGGCTTCTGGCTCACCCGAAGCAGTGAACGGGCAGGTCGTACAGAAGATCGCCAGCTGCAAACCTACCGCATCCTACAGGAGATCTATCTGCAAATACTTCAAATCTTAATCACGGATTAAGCTCAGCCTCAATTTGTAACACTGTCTGAAGGACTAAACTCGGCCTTTCTCCCTCTGACATCGCTGACCTGCCTGCTGCTGACCTGAGAGAAAACAAGGAGGCCCTTTAAAATCAGCTGCCAGAAAAAAAAGATTCTGCTGTACCTTCATTTAGCTTTTAACTTATCATTTGTATGTTGATCCAGATACAACCAGAAGGTGAGTTCTGTATCACTGAGTATCAATAGTGAGCATGCCCAGAGCAAAACAAACAGCATAAAGTCGCACTTTCTTCCCTTNCGCGCCCAACGGCCGCCGCCTGAGGGGGGGCACGCGCCCAACGGCCGCCGGGCGAGTCCTGCCCGCCCGAGGCTGAGCTCCTCGCGGCCCTCAGGGCTGTAAGTACGGGTGAGCCGCGTCAGGCACTGAGCACGTGAGAGGTGGTCGTGCCTAAAACGCCTTCCGCTCCCCGCACGGCTAAGCTCGGCACGCTGTGCCCTCACAGTGACGGGTGGTGCCCCCCCCCCACCAGGGACGGTTCTGTTCCCTGGCAGGGAGCCACAAACACGGGGTTGCAGCTGGACTCCGGGCATCAGCAGGGAAAGACCTCACCCAGCCCAGCTACCCAGCCCCGAGCAGCAGAACTGCACAGAACAGGACTTCGCAGCGTTATGCACAGCCAATTATAACCCTGCCAAAAAATTCAGGAGTGCTCACAGCCAGAAGACAGAGTCTGTGCTCATCCCGTCCTCTGCGAGTTCACGGTAAGTCCCTGTAGTTTTATCAGGGCCTGACAGTCTGCAGGTTTTCCATACAGTAACTCCTCCAAACACAAAGAGTGTATGCACTACAGCATGCTGGCCAGAGCTCGCCCATGGCTACGTGACATGGTGGAACAGCTGGCTGAACCTGGTTTCTGCATCATAAAAATGCCACTTTCCAAAACAGCACACCAGAATACAGAGGAAAAACAAAAACAGAAAAAGGTGTTTCTTTTAAAAAGAAACCTCAGAGAGCAGTCACTCTGTGAAAAGCTTCTTCCAGAGGAATCATTTGTTTGGGGGTTGCTTTTTATTTATTTATTTTTGCTGCAAAGTCAATACTTCACACCTCTTACCACCTGCAGTTACCTACAGCAGGAAGATTAATCACAACTGTGCCATCTGCAGGCAGTGATGCCTACTGTGATTTTATTGAGGTCAAAGTACGTAGTCTCACTTCATCAGGGAAGGTCTGCTCTTCCAAAACACTAGGAATTTGGGCAACTGCACTGAACCCAAACGTGGGTAACTGCAAAACAGAGACTACATTTCTATTGATTTTGCTTCATTGCACGTGGAATTAAAACAAGGAAGCGAGCCTTTAAATCTGTTTTCTCCAACACAAGAAATAAATGCATAACAATAAAAAAATGAAGTATTCCATACTCCACCGGTTGTCATTTTCAACTCTGTTTCTCAGTATGGAAAAAGCACTGATTAACTGACTTTTACAAACATGCCCAGATTATTAACAAAATTAGCTGACTTGCTATAAAGTATATTTATGTAATAAAAATGCATTGCTTATATTGTGGTGTAAAAACTACTCCAGAACACCCAAATTACATGGTTTCACAAAGCACGCAGCTCCACAAACTCCAGGCTCTTCAGCCTCTGCAGCTCTGTGGAGCACAGCATGGTGCCAATGGAAACATAATGCTGCCTGCAGAGCTGAGGGAAAGCTTCGGTCAAGGCAAGGGCTTCGCTCCCTCTGCAGGCTCACTCACAGGGCATTTTATTCTAGTCCTTCAGAAAGGCTTTCTATTTCGGGGACACCAATCTTAATGCAAATGTTGCTCAGCTGCATGAATGTGGTAGAGCCCACCAGTTGGCTGTGGGCTTGAGCATTTCTGTTTGCTAGTGCTGAAACAATACACCAAATTTCTTCATGAGAGGGCTCAGATTGAAAGGAAATAACCACTGATCAACAGCAAGAGTCAAAGAAAATCATTGATGACTGCAGGAAAGAAAATTAGATGCTTGCTTTGTGACCGAGTTCAACTGCAACTGGGCAGTGGAGAGAAAAGAATTGGGAAGGGAAACAAAAGATCTAACAGCTCATCAGGGGGCACTTGTATTAGAAGTAAGTGAGGTGTCTGGTGTACTACAGAAACGTAAGTAGCAATGAAAAAAAAAGCAGCAGGGGGAAAAAACTCTTGGACATACTTGTTCAGTTTACTTGTAGCAGTAGAAAAAAAAAAAAAAGCAAGTGCTTGTTACATATGAAGTGCTGTTATTTCTCCATTCAGGTAAAGACTTCACTCTCATCTACAGCACTTCCTGAATTTTTTTTTATTGGTTTCCACAGATCTTTGGCATACCTAGCAATATTTCTTTAAACTTCTGATGAATCTCAGATAATGGTCTTCATGTTTTATTACACAGCCCACTACATTAACCCATATTGAATATTCACCATATGCATTTCATGAGTATTTTGGCAATAGGCCAAACTGAGTTATGTGACAAACAGTTGTAGAATGCCATCAAGGCCTACAAACCCAGTTATGATGACTTCTCACAGCAAAATAATGCCATCCAAGAACAAACACAGCAAATTCGAGGTGTTTTTGAAAAGTAAGTCCTTTCCTGGTTACAGATGTAGCCACACAAAGGAATCTTCATATATCAAGAAGATCTGAAGAATTCATCCACGGCACAAGAAAAACAGATTAACCTGAACACTTATGGGGCTTCTCTAGCTTGTTGTTCACTGGTATTAAACTATTTTTATTTTTACTTTTTCCCCTCACACCTGCTTATCTGAAACTCACAAAAATCAAGTAGACAGGCAACGCTGCTCCACCCATCATAAATTCATTTAATTTTATCTTCATGCCACATAGCATTTCAAAGGTTTCAGAAGAGTCAGCAAGTCCTTGTAGGTACTATTACTGCATCACAGTTGAGTTTTCAAAGACAGAATTTCTTGTACAGCTAATAAATCTCAGTTTTTATTCAGGACAACACAAATTCACACACTTATTTCTTCAAAAGCATCCCAGTAACTCTATTAATATGTACTTTAATTCCAGTATTTACTCTTTATAACCAATGCTGTAATTTATGATGTTTTTCCCCTTTGCAATACTCAAGGCATTTTTTCTTCTACTAAAACTTACCATTAGGAATAGCAATTATATTGATGACAGCAAATATCAGGCTTAATGTTCTTTCTGAAGTTTTCCCCTCCCTTTAATTCTTGTTGAAAACTAGTATTGTGCTTGCCTTTCCCCAGTCTGGTCCTCAAAGTTTATAGTATTTTTTATGGATAATGATCAACAGGTAATTCTTTTAAGAATTACCTAGTTCTGTTCATTTATTAGTGGTTATGTATTCATATTTCTATTTTCATCAATAAAATTGCAGTTTTTCAGGTGTTCCAAGTTATTCCCACCAGTATTTTATAGTTCCCTGTTCTTCCAACGTTTTCTTGTAAATAGAGGTTTAAATTTTATATATAATCTCAGATTATTATGTAACATCTGAAACACGTTGAGAGAACGAGTTGTCTCTCTCCTGAGCAGTTAAGTTGCTATCCTGTATTCCATTCATGTTCCTGTTTCCCCTGAGCAATGACAGTACAGACCTTATCCTCTAAGGTTTGTCTAGAATTAATCAGAAGTTGATATGGGATGTGAAGTATATAGCATTGATCCTTAAAAAAACACAAGTATAAAAAAAGCTTGTATTTTTCTGTATAGAGATACTGAGAATAAAGAAATAGGAAACGTTGTCAATTGGTACTGAATTAGGTACTACTTTTCTCTCTGAAATTTCTTATCAGAGACATTGTGCCAGAGAAGACAAGGAAAACTTTCTATTTGACAGTGAAATATTATGCCATTAAAGTTTGCTGCAAAGAGCTGTGCACATTTGCTTAAAGAATGCTGCATGTTTAGCAGGTAACGAGTTCTCATGTCAAGCTGTTGCTACCTTCCAAATTCAAAGCACTGCAGGAGCACAGCCTATCCTTCTACAGGAGGGCTTCTATCATTTTTCCTCCTTGCATTTGCCTTGATATGTTCCGCTTTCTGAGTAGCACACAGAAGCTACAGACTCACCAGCTTTTTTGCAGCTTGATTAATAGCTGAATGCATGCTTTCTTCTCATTTCGGTTGCTGCCTCACTGATAGCCTTGACTCAAAAGCAAATGCATTGTCCCTTGTCTCTTCAGAGCTGGATGTGTTCAAGTTACCATCCATCAGGGTAAATCTGCATGAGACAGTTGTTGCACTCTGAAGACAGCCTTTTCAGCTTTACCAGCATAATAGTGAGAAATGAAATAGTAACGCGAGTCATGCTTCAGCCCCTTTTCACTTTGACAAAGGTGTCTCCATCCCCACTTCCCACTGCAGCAGCATATTACTCACCCTCTCAGTCCCCTCACAGGCTCACATGGACAGCACTTGTGATCCCCCTCCTGCCATTCTCAGCCTCTGGTCCTGCTCCTTCTTACCTCACAGGTGAGTTCAATCAGGCCTTTTGTTCTTGTCTTAGTTTCATCTGGGACAAACCACAACAGCTCTGTAACCCCTCGATTCTAACTCAGCCTTCTCTGAATTTCAGCCTGGCCCTTCCTCTGCTCCATCATCCCTCAACTTCCATCAGCACTGACTTGTATGTCAGCCTATCGTAGGCCATCACATAAAACCAACAACGTAGTAACATACAGGCTTTTGTATTTCCTTCCACATCATCCCGTGCACCACATACAAGCTTTAGAGAAACCCAGGAGGAACCAAGCAAAGCTCTTAGCTTGTTTTAAATAACATTTCTGTCTTGACTAAAAACACTAGGTTCAAACTAGACATTGTTAATAAACTTGCTGGCCTCCTTCCTCTGTGTGATAGTTTACATACAAGAGTGGCACAAGCCCCCCATCATTTGCATCCACCTAAGCAAAACAATTTACAGATGTGACTACATTTTTAACTGGCCCATCTGACAGTTCCCCATGGAGATTTGGGGGAAGCTTCTTTACTGAGCATTCTAGAAAGTCTTAGGACTTACCCCATTTTCACCAGGGAGGATCTTCTGTCACATTCTCTTTACAAGACTGCAGCAGAGAAGAAAAACACAGAAAAGCGTGAGTGAAAGGAACTTGGAAATAGTCAATATCCTTCCTGTAAGAAGCTACCAGAGTGCTGATAACTGAACTCATATCCATATCCATGCTTTGGACACTTTCAGTGTCCAGTGACTTCGAGTCCTTCCTATTCGCTTGTTGATTTTTTTTTGTTTGGTTTTGTTTTACCTGTAGACAATTTAAATATAATTCAAATATTTCCTGAATATTCCTGGTTCAGCAAGAATAATTTCTCTGACTTGAAGGAACCTAAGCACTTGGAAATTATTTATGGTGGTATTTATATAAACCTACAATTAAAGAAAATATTGAGATTGACTCAAAGAAAACTATCATTTTAAGCAAAAAGTCTAAGTCAAAACAACTCATATTTAAAAACAATGTAGTGACACTTTTCAATTCCTATTTAGAAAAGCAAGATATTTTGACATACTAATTTAGCTTTTTACTTTCTCAAACTGTACATGTGTGATATTTAAAGATTTTTTCCTATGATTTTTTTTTCCAATCAATTCAGTTCCAACATACTTTTAATGAAATCTGCTGTTCTGATAATCACAGGATTCCAGGAAGCAGTGCATTAAGGAAAAGCTCTAAACAGTATAAGGCCTGTAATAAAATAATTGAAGTGTGCAATAATGAAACTTCAAGTTTCTTTGGCTGTCTTCCCTTTTCATTTCCTCAGCATTGAATTCTGCAGATTTTCAGTTCTGGTTTTTATTAGAATATTTTTGAAGTCTCGACCTTTTATATTTTAAGGGAAAGTTATAGAATAATCTAGTATTAGTACAAGTGTTCAAATAGATCTCTTGCTAGTAAGCATCCAGAATTAAAACATAACTTCTAATTGTAACTCACTAAGCCATAAAGAAAAAAAAAGCAGAGGGCAAGGGACTTGGTTATAAAAATATAACAACTGGAGTAATTCAGAGCAAAAAAAACTGCAGCATAAGCCAACTACTTAAAATCTGGTAAATATGATGAATGGAGAAGAAAACTTCCTGGTAAACAAGTTCTACAGAGTTCCATCCATAAATGACCATAGCAAATGTTACATAACTTTCTGAAAAGCCAAGTGAGTGGAGAAGCTGGTAGTGGCATACTCAGCATGCTAGATGCTTTCTTATAAATACTTATTGTGAAGGGATACATTTTCTCTGACAATTTTCTTTCTCCCTTTATATTGTAGGCATGTTGAAGCATCTAACAAGTCTAACAAAAATCAGCCTATATGAGATATCTTTTAATTCATTCCATATCACTTGAAGTTCATCGGAAAATAAATTTGCAGTGTCTGAAAAATTTGCCTTTAGAAATGTCAGTGATTTGCCTGTATGAACTCCCAGGGAAATCACACAGTACCTGAGGTAATCTCAGGGAAAATAGACATCCATCTCCAGCGTAGCCAGTTATCCTGAAGTAAAATCTTCTTTATCTGTGAGACAGTAAACATAAGGTACTTCACAGTCAATACCTGTATCCAATGCTACTTCTGTAATGGCTGTGGATTTGTTAGTTTATAGATTTGGGGAAAGGGCAGCAAGAAAATATGATAGCCCTTTGCTTCAAGCAGTGCTGAAACCCAGCAGACAGCATTCAGCCCAACTCACTTCAGACCCAGGCTGACCTGGCACCCTGCAGACTGGGGCAGGTGACTCTTCCGCCACCCCAGCCACTGGCCGTCAGCTTCTGAAGCCCCAGGTACGCATGCACTTCCTACATTTTTTTCTGAAAAGCAAAAATTCCGTGAATCCACTGAATTCCATTAAACAGAGAGAGAATCTTTGGTTCAGAAGTGCTATAAGCACCTACCAGGAGATAATCCAGGATTTTAAGGAAGCATCACTACATGGCTCCCCAATTCTTACGCCCTTCTCTTACAATCTCCTCTTTGCCAGTGTTGAAGAGAGAGTAACAGGCTGCAGAGACCTTCAGCTTGAGCTGCCAGGTGTGTGAATATTTTTGTAATGACTTAAACATCTTTAAAAAGCAAGAGAAAACTCATGATGGTCCGGTGGGTTGTTTTTGAAATTGATCATTTCTCATTCGACAGATGTAGAGATGTAATCAAAGACTTCCACTTCTGATTTCAAGTGCTGTCTGTGGACAGCACATGGAAGAATCAAATATGACTCCAGAAGAGTCACCAGAGATGAGAATCTATGCAGTAATTTCGTTTTAAAAGTGTTTTTCCTTGTACTCCTTTTCATTTCTTAGTTTTAACAGAGGTGCTGTATCACAGAATAAGAAATGAGCAACACTTGAACAGTAAGAGGGGGAAACTTTATAACCTCGTTTGCCTTAACTCCACAAGTCAGACTACCCTCTTTCCTTTCACATATCATCGAATTTTTCATCTTTTCAGTAAGGTCTTAACTCGCCAGGCGCCAAAGAGCTCTGAACTGCTGCTTGGTCACCTGGTAAGATGGCAGAGTCAAGCACTCTCTGATCACAGCAGCCCTAACACAAGCAGCAAACTGTATTCTAACATCTGGATGTCAGCTCACAGCATTCTCCCTCCTGCTGTTCCTATTTTCCCAGGTAATTTGTAAGAGCCTACACTGCAGCTTCTGAGTAAGAAGGACAAAAGTTGTCGCTCTTAGTGTTGCTAGCAGTGATCTCTCACACAACAAACAAAAACACAGAACTTACAGGCTCTGTCTTTTGGTGCTTCTGCACTTGAGGTGGCACCTTTACACACAGGACCCCAGTTCTCCAGACGCGGGTAGCTGGTGCAGCAAGCCAGGGCTTTCTCCCTTGTTACGGCCAGCCTCTAAAGGGAGCCAGGAGCACAGAGCAGATGGTTTGCACCCAGGTCTCATCCTTATCAGGATGGAAAGATAAGTGGCAGAATACATGTCCATACACAAAAGCACTTTTGATGTCAACAGAACACAGTCCTACACTAACAAAGGGCTGGTACAAAGAGCTGGTGGTTCGGTTACATTATCAACACTGAAGGACTGCATGTCCAAAAACACTCTTAGCTTTATACTGCACATTTACAAATAACAACTAATTTAAAGGTATGGTCTAACAGCATGGAAGGACAGCTACACATTACTGAAAATGACTTACGCCTTTTGGTGATAAGATTTCCTTTTGGTCTACCTGCTGAAAGTAATAGGGAAATAGTAAATCCCTATTAATAAACATGGTGGAATACTGTTAGATTTTTAAACTTTATGGTGAAAACTTACTGAAATCAAGAACAGCGACTCTGGTGATAAAAGAGTACGAGGGTGCCACCACACTTTTCCACTGTACCACAAAATGATAAAGATCAGAAATTTCTCCCTCAAGATCAGTTGTTTAAGCCATTGAACCTGGAGCTGGGGGGGGAGAGGGGAGTTTAGAATTGAGATCTCACTGAGAGTGAGATCTGGAGGTAGAAAGAACTCAGGCTCTGTCACGCTCAGGTCTCACTATTTCTCTACAGATTTTGTTAAATGAAGTGTGAATTTGAGTAGCTTCTTAACTGAAAAAGAAGTCTGAGTTACAGAAGAGTTTTCTGTTTATTCACAGTCTGCTAGGAGGAGAAATAGGAAGAAATAATAATGTGAATACACATGAAATTAAACAGATACAAGGGAGACCCCCATGCAGATGTGAGTAGTCCCCACTCCATTACACGTGCTGCTCAGAGACAGATGGCTCTGGAGGCACCGTTGCCCTTGCTGGTACTAAAGCCTGCAGAACATCCATTTGGTCATCAGCCTCTTAAAGAAGAGGACCAAGCTCTGAGCAACCCGATCTAGCTGTAGATGTCCCTGTGCATTGCAGGGGAGTTGGACTAAATGACCTTCAAAGGTCCCTTCCAACTCTAAGAACTCTATGATTCTAAGAGCAAGTTTGTTTTCCCAGCAGACATTTCTAAGCATGTAGCCTGTCCTGCACTACTGAAGGTGATGACCCACTACGAAAGTTGTGTTCTGGCCTTTGTAAGTTAAAAGAACTCTGAAGCTCCCGTTAACATTTTTTGGAAAGCAATAAAACAACTTCAGGAAAGAAAAGAAACAAATAGAAGAAAACACACGCTTGGCCACATCTCCACATCACCTAGGAATATGCGGATACAAAAGCTTGCTTTTTTGCAGTCATTGGATCTATTTGGATAAGGATGAGAAGGAAGAGTCAGTCCCTGGCTAGTGTGTTAAAAGCCTGCTGACAGCCTGTGCAACTCTCCCTCTCATCCACTGCCAATATTGAGGAGATAAGTACGATGACAGGCACAATTTGGAAATGTAATTAAGTCCAAAAATGTGATCTTCTTGTTTGGTTGTTGTTGATGTGGGTTTTTTGTTTGTTTGTTTTTGTAAACTTGCTTGATATTTAATTTGCTGCCACGAGAATAAATGCATACAAGAGTTTTTTCTAGCTAGAAATTAGACCAAATTTAATGGGATTAAAACTCAGCTCTCTACTCACACCCTATTACTTGTTTGCTTTTGTGATTTCTTTCCTGTAAAACTCCAGCTTGCCCCATAAAATGTAGTTCTATATAAAAAAACAGATAAAATATAGCCCCGGGGGTTGAGTTTGTATAAAGTCTGATGCTTCCAATGCTGTGATAGTTGCTGTCTTGTGATGCTTGTTATGACTGTTGTATACTCAACTCACTTCCTCTCCAAGCTTGATAAAAATGAGGAGTTGCACAGCATGCATCTAATATTCCTGTATCCATAACAGAGGCTTTGACAAGGGTAACAATACAGTGCTGGTGAAACACAGCCACTAAAAATCTGCAGAATGAAAGGAAAGTGGATCTTGGGGAGAGGCAGTGTGAAATGCATGCATCTTAGTTGTTATTTAAGTGAATTGTTGCTTAGACAAACCCTGAAATGTAATGGCATAGAGCGAGATATCTAAAAGCTTGTTCTCATTGTCAAGTAAATTACAACAGAGAGAGAAATTAAACACAGACTACTCTAACACTGTATGGAAGTTATGAATTTAAATGCACACTGTCATAGTTAGGCCATAAGGCCATTAGTAACGCTCCTGGAAAACTTGGAAATCACAGACCCGCTGTATGTGATTCAGTTTCCTTCCATTTCTAGACACTTCCAAGGAGAAAGGGTTAACGTTCATGTTCCTTTGCATATCTGCATGGGTAGTGCATCGATGGTCTTCAAATGCTGAAGGTGGTCACTTCACCCAAGCAAGATGATGGAGCACACAGCCAAAGCAACTACGGCATCTTCCAGACACCGCCTTTATCAAGAATGCTCTGCAGATCAAGCTGTGTAGGACCTTTTTCAGAAGGCCATGTGAGAAATAAGATATGCTCCAAGAACTTGCTGGAAAAGAAAGCCTACCAGAAGCTGTATTTCAAAATAAAGGTATTTAGTTAGCCAGCTGAGCGACTGTTTTATAGACAGTATCTGACAAACTAATTCAACATTGGCTGTCTGACTCTTCTTTGAGAGATCAGCTCTTCATTTCAGGGTTGACCTGATATTTGGGATGTGGCCACTGAGCTAAAAAGAGACACTAACTCTAGTTCACATCAAAAAAAAGCTCTTGCCCAGAAGGTACTGCACATCTGGCTTTCTGGGCCCCCCATGGAAGCTGTGCATAGGCGAGTTATCTCCAGTCCTCGGCAGCAGCAGATGGCGCTTCCAAAATAAAAGCAAATTCCCTTTTGCAATTGGAGATTCAACAGGAACTCTGTGAAATTTCATTCAAGTTTATTGCGCAATATTCTCTGCTCGGGCTTGTCTAAGAAGCCCATCTCCCACAAACTAAGATCTGCTGAGTATAGGAAAAGCCTCTCACCCCAAGGAGGGCTTGCTGTCCTGAAATCAAAGAATCTTATGAAGCAATATATTGTCACTTCAATTAACTCTTTTTAACCTCAAACTGACTAATGCAAAGAAGCCACAGAACATGTGAAAACAAGATTACTGAGTTTCAACTTACATCCTCTACAGGCTTTCCCCTCAATACAGAGCTCAGTTGAAGTGTCAGTAAACTTCACTGACAACAGCCAGACATAATTATTGACTTAGTTATTCCACAGGTGTACATCAATGCAGCTCCAACAATTTTAGCAACGCAAGATTTTTATTTTTTTTTTTTTTACTGGTGGATGCTTGAGTCTATCATGGTTTTTCAGCCAGATTTCAGCCTCTTAGACGGTCAGCCTATGAAGAGCTTCTCAGAAGTGCTCCAGCAAAAAGAGCAAAATCAAGACTTTCAGCATTTCTAAATATAAAATATACAACGTGCTACCCTTCCACACAGAATGAAAAGTAGCTCTCCTTAATGTTATGCCATTAAGCCAGAGCTATATCACACTATTTCAGATCCAGTTGAACTGAATTATTTAGGAATAACTGTTCTGCAACTGTCAGCAAATCCTAGAGTCTATGAGCAACTTTCTGTAAAGTCTGTAAGCTAACAGCATGTCCAAAGAAAAAACATTTGTACTAAAAAGAGATTATTTCCTCTATAACCTATAGAGGAATGAATACACACGGTATCTTAACTACAGTAAAGCAGTTACCAGATCCCTTCAATGACAGGTGTTCCAGCAACTTCTAAGATGAAAGCCACAATCCCCTCTAGTACTTCAGAGCTTTTATATCCAGAGCATTCCTCTCCAAGGACAAAATTTACTTCCACTTCTGCATCGACAGTTCTTCTTAAGGAGTTATGAAGAGATGAACAAAATCAGAGAAGAAAAACAGACTTTGGAACCTATATATGTATGTTAGAGCTCAGGTGTAAAAATGATGCCAGGATCTTGGCGCATGCTACTGTAGCGTGCCCTCTGACACAACGCCAAACACACCTATATACACTTAGAGGACAGCTGCTGGTTGGTTGTTTTCTTTCCCTCATGCATTTGTTTTCACTGTATGTTCCTCTTGTAAAAACAGTTTTGCCACCTGTAATTTTCCTACACACTCACGAAACATCAGGAGTAGAAGCTTTCCTGTACATTAATCTTGCTAATCACTCTTGCCTTAAGGACACATTCACTCAGTGTTCAGTAAGTTTCAGCTGCCACTGCAGTTATGGGAAGTGGCTCAGCTCATTTGACTTCTGTGGATTTCCTCCTGTCTTTTGAGACACGCAAACTTCAAGTCATTAAAATATGGTTGTGTTCACTTCCATAGTAGAGAAGAATACTGTTCATGACACATACCATTTAAAAGTCCACAATGTTAAATACTAGAAAGCAAGAAGAGCACTAGGACAGAAAATTCTACACAGCCCAACAGCCCATCGCTACAGTAGCAGCTGCCCAAGGAAGAACACAAATACAGGACTATCACAGGATCATCTGTCACTGCAGTTTCCCTAAAGCACTTGTCCGGCCTGCAGTGAAAGGAGAGATTGGCAGGAACTTTGCAAACCATATACAATCTCTTCCTATTTATTGATTCTGATGGACTTCTCTTCCATCAATTTATCCATCTAGCTTTTTCTGCACTTGGAAAAGCCTGGCATCCACATTTTATGGTGTTGCACAAACAAAGAAGCAAGATTGCTTCAGATAGATTTTTAGCAAGCCCAGGTAAAGTATTGGATAGCTTAACAGTCATAAACAAGGGTAACAAAGGTTTTGGAGTTACATAATAGCGATCTCCCACCAAGATAACGACACCTCCACCAAGAGCAGCCAGATCCCACAGAAGAGATGTCTTCCTCTCAGTGGCTGGCTCTTAAATGAGCCCAGGGCAGCCCCACCCTGGATCCACCCCCTCCTGGTCACCTGGGGTGGGGGGCACAGGTGCTCCGTAGGCCAGCCACCGCCCTTCACCAGGTGCTCAATCACTGATTCAGGCCATGACCTAGTGTTTCCCTTGCACATGGTATTCCAGAGTTTTACAACCAACTTTGAGAAGACGCACCTCCTTCTCTCCATTTTGATGCACAGCCCTTTAGTTTCATTTGATTCCTGCTAGATTCCACCCAGGAAGATATATTCACCTTCCAGTTTCCTAGATCTCCTTAGGCATTTCTTTTTCAAACAAGAGTGTCCCATTTGTTCCTTTTATAGAGTCTATTCAGTACGTTTGATCACTCATGCTGTTCTTTTATGAGCCTTTTCCTATTCTATTATACCTTTATGAAGATGGTGCCAGAGCTACATGCAATATTCAAGATGCAGAAGCACCATCGTAATGATGTTTTCTATTTTATTTTCATTCATCTAGTTCCTAAACCCTAGCAGGGTAAGTTATTTTCTTGAAGACTATGGAGAATTCAGTTAATTTTTCTTCAGAACCTTGTAGCTGAGTCCTAAGCTCATCTCAGGGCAGGAGACCAGGATCATTCCCCTCGCACACCTCAGATTGCATTTAGCTACATTTCAACTGTCATTTCATCGCCTGAGCACCTAGCACTGAAGCTTTTCTGCAACTCTTCACAGTCAATCCTCACCTTTAATCTGATGAAAAAGAAATAAAATAACAAGTCTGTATCATCTGCAAAGCTTACCACCTCTCTGTTCCTTCTCAGGTCACCTAGGGACACATTTCACAAATGATGTTCTCCAGCACAGGCTGCTTTGGAACTCTGTCCACCGCTGTCCCCTCTGAAAGACTTGGGTTTATTCCTACAGCGTTTTCCTTAAGAAGATCTCCATGAAAAAGGGTTCTGGAACAGGAATTGTCTCCAGACTCCTGCACAGCAAACAAAAGAGCAGAAATCACTGAGATTACAGACTTTTACTATATTCATAATCCTTTTATACAGCCACCAACTACCTACCCGCTAGTTCCTAGCTTTGAGAAAACAGTGGGTTTTTGTTTTTTTGGGTGAGTGGGGTAGGGGGCTCTGATGCTCTTTTTTTCTTTTACTTCTCCCCTTGAATTTAGTTTTAGATCTTAAATATAGTCAATGAATACTCTTCTAAAATACATCCTGCATTTAGAACTGCACAAAAATCACATTCCAGCAGTTTATACACGTTTATACTGTCATTGCATTGAACATGCATTAAAGTATCAGTGGGAGCAGGATTAGACCTTTGGTATATGAAGTCATTAACAACAAACAAACAAAAAGTCTTTACAGAGGCTACCTCAAATTGGTTAACAAAATACCAAGGGATAAAAGTTTTATTTATAGGAAAAACACAATATGTTTTACACAAGAAAAGGAACAAAAAGGAATCAGCCTGCTGAGAAAATGACCTACAAGTATATTAATAGAGACTATTGTGACTCAAAATTGAAAGAAGCCGAGCAAAATGACAAAGGAAATTATCAGCAAAGCTTTGCTATTCAGTCACTGAAGGCAGAGACAGGGAATCTTGGAAAGATACACAAATCATGAAGGAGAAGTACTTATCAGACTAGAAGGAATATTTACTGCCTAAAATGACTATGTAAAGTCGGATAAACACTTCACCGTGCTATACAATTAATTGTATTGTAGCAGAAAGCAGCCTGCAATGTGACAACCTGGATTCAACAACCAAAATCCTGTTTGTTTTTTCTTGGGAATCAAGACCGGTCAGTGTAATAAAATCTGTACTTGAAAACACAGAGAAGCGTGTATTAGTTACCTCGGAAATAAATGCAATTTTCTACACCTCAGTAAATTGAAACAATATATACTGATAGCAGTGACCTTTCCTGAGACTTGCACAGCAGAAGCTCACACTGGATGTGAAACTGAAAAGCTGCACTCCCTAAATTAAATTAAAACACTAAGAACCTGGTAGAGGGAATAGCCACTTCTAAAATACCTCTTCACTGCCTCTTCACTTCCTTTCTGTTTATTTGCTGTAGTCTAGGACAACACATCAACAAAAGCTAATCAGTCTGGCTTTCGAGAAAATCCTCGCAGGCTATACACTGTTATGAGAGATGGACTGACATCTCTAGATACATTTGTAAACACTGCAGAATGCCTGGTTTTACCTGGGAATGCCTGACAAGTAAAGAATTGTAGTTTCCAACAGACCAGGGAAGATTTGCATGTATGTCTTTTTACTATTCCAATTTATAAACTGGGGAAAAAAAAAATGCCCACAATTTTTTTTTGTTGAAAAAAAAGAAAAAAAATTAAAAGCTTTCCACAAACAACCTACTTTCTCTCCCCATGCTGAAGAAAGCTCACCACACAACTCTCCACAACAGGCAAAACAAGGAGCAGGATTCAGTGATTGCAGAGAGGCAATAACTGAGAGGAAAAGAAAGTCCATTCCAATAACGCTTCCCGCTGGTGTGCCTCCTTTGGAGCATCATGCCTTTGGCATTAACATTTCTGGAGCTTTGTTCTAATTACCCAGGAAATAGTTTTAAAAATGAAAACAGCGTACTTAAAGTCATATATTGATCATGCTTAAGCAGACACTTGCTTTTCCATTTTGCTGTCTTCCTCCCATAGCTCTCCCGGAGATGTGCACCAGGTGATAATGCAGGGCATTCTTAAATACCGCTAAGCAATTACACCAGGAAAGTGGCTGTTTTTATAGGTATTAAGCAAGAGGGTGCACATTTAATTATAGAGATAGTTATCTCGGATTTCTCTGTAAAGGAGGTAATTCTGACCAGGATGCCACAGTGTAATGACACATTAATTCTGCTTTATCATCTAATTCAGAACGTAGGCGTTAGTAATTTCAATGAACTAATTGTGTTGGAATCTAAGCCGGGATTTATGATGTGACATGATAGTTGATTACATTTTACTACATGTTAAAAGAAACTCAGAAAAATTGCCTGGGAGAAATAAGGCAATTCTGTACGCAAGAAGTGCGGCTATGGAAGATAAGGTCTATACATGAAGCACAAAGGAGCCCACCCTTGGGCAATTAACGAGTGAAATCCCAACAGCATCACTGAGGTTATGTTTGTTAACAACAGAGGACATTATCACAAAGATTTCACCTCATAAACCAAAGCAAACAACTGCCCAACGAATTTTAGCTTTTCCTTTAGCCCCATAAATACTTCTTTGCTTTGATGAGTTTTTCTGGTTTCACTCTACTGGTATTATTGCATCACACCCACCATACACAGCTCTGCATGGATGAGGGAAGCTAATATAACTGCATGAAAATTGCAACACTAACAACTATTTATGACTACAAAACATTGCACTTTCTCCCCTGCTCACGCTCTCCCCCTTTTCTTTGCTTTATCTGATATGATATAAAACCACATGGAAAAATCTATCGTTGAAGATCAACTACAGCATATGTGAACAAACAGATGTGTCATCTCCGGGGATTTAGGAATTCAAGGCTTTATCATATCATTGATTTTCAAATATAACTTAATCATCAAATAGTTATTTAAAAACAATCAATAGTATAATAAAGCCCCGTCTTTTTGCAAGTCTAAAAAGTAATTGGATTGAATGCTAAAACAATTCTTGCTGCATTTTAGAACCATAGGTAAATTTAGGAATTATAAATGTCTTGGGGGGAAAAAAAAAAATGTTGTTGAAAAATTAAATATCAATTCCCATAATTTAATGGGTACCCTTTACTCCTTGCTTGGTTTTTAAACAGATGAAACTTTGCTGTGAAGCTAATATTTATGCTGCCAGATTGCTGGTAGAATTATGATTTTCTTCAGGAAAGCTAATTATGGATTCTTTAAAAAGATAATTCCCAAACCTCTGTGCATCATTGACATAAAAAGATAAAGCCCAAAGCTCTGTGCATTATTGTCAGTCTGCAGATTTAGCAGACTGGTAGCCCTAACACCAAGATGCTGAGTGCACCAGTTTACCTACTACTGCTTTTCAGGAAAGCTCTGAGCACAACAATAGAACAGCATTTATGGACAAGGTAGGGAAGAGTCCCAAAACAGATCTCCACAGATAAGGCTGAAATTTCTGCCCAGGCTGCAGTCAAAGAGGAGATAGGGATAGAGGAGAACAGTTGACAAAGCAACCTGACAAAACCCAGGAAGCAGCCAGAGGTTCCCGTTTTGCTCCCTTCTTTGCCCTGTCGCAGGGAGGGAAAGGAGCTGTTTCCCATCTGGGATCGCTCCTTGCAAAATGCCGCACAGCTCCAACATTTCCATCTGAATTTATTATACACAAAATTCTATGTGGTATTCTCCCAGGAGAATGATTTTGCTAACAGCAGGGACTCAAGAGAATTAATGAACCAAAATCCTGTACAGAGCTATATTTTTCTGATGAAGGTTGAAAGAAAGAAGGGGAAAGTTATATATGTTTGCAAGGAGATGATACAGATCTCACATCTGTTTGTCAACATCTCCTTGCTAATACGATCTAGTATCAATTGAAGTTGGCAATTACATTCTGATTTTCAGAAAGGTTTTGAGTTGTGCCACACATGATACCAGTTTTTGAGAACTGGATGTAAACAATGCAGGGTGATGTCCTGAAACGTAACATTTTACTTAGTGTTTTCCCAAAAACGATTACTTGGCCTCTGGCTCAGCCTTCCTCAGATTGTGCTATTGTAGATGGTGAGAGTTTGAACACAAACTGCCCATTTCATACCTTCCTTCCCAACAAACAAAAAAACAAGGAGTAGAAAGAGGGTGGAAGCCAATTCCTGAGTTTTCTGGTACTGAATGATATAGTAGTTTTCTCAAAACCAACTTGTCGGAGTCAGCTAGAACTCAAGACATGCAACAAACCATAATTCACTTGGCAAAATTCCCTTTTCTGTAACTCATTTCTAAGACCCCTTGTGAATTCTTTTCTTAGAAAATTGTACGATATTGTAGTATTGGACATTTTCACTCAAAGACCATTAGAAGACCATGGGTGTATATGATGGGGACAGAGTTCCTCAACCTCGGTCTTTTGGGTTTTGCCAGAAATTTAAAATAGTAAGCAAATTCTGCAGAACTGTTTATTATAGAATTTCTTATTCTGTAGATTGTGTCCTGCAAAATTCTGCAATGCTGTGAAGCAATGAATGGCACAGCTTGTTTTCTATTATGGGCTTCTGACTTCTACTGTGGTGTGCTTGTATTTTCTTATTCTGAGGTTAAATATGTATATATATTTATATATCACAGACAATTTAGGATGAAAGGGACATCTGATGGTCACCTAGTCCAACTTATTGCTTTACAGCTGACTCAGGTGCTTCGGGACCTAGTCAGTTCACATCTTAGGCATCGCGAAGGATGGAGATTCCACCATATCCCTGAGACCCTGTTCCAGTGCTTGACTAACCTCACTGAGACTGTTTTCAGATAAACTCTTCCAACCCAGTAAGTTTCTCACAACAGGCAGAAAAGTTCCTTTCATGAAATTTCAAAGAGGAATAAATGGAGCAATTTGACTCTCACACTGATTCTGCAAATTTCACCCGGTCTTGGAAAATGAACCATACCATAAATAAGAACCTTCAATCACACTTCCTCATTTTCATACACCAGCAAGAAGGTTATGGACTTGGTTCATTACACAAGGTAATGAGCAACTGGGTGTACACCTTCTTGAGGCAAGATTTTACTTAGACATGATTGCTGGAATGAGTCAAAAACCATGTCCTAGTACCACACAGTTTAATCACAGGGCAGAATTGTATATTCAAGCACAAAAGCAGGTACATTCTTTTAATTATTACTAACATGATTCCAATCTCATGGTTGGATGATCTGTATGTGCAATGCAAGATAATCATCACCCACGGTGTATAATTTAGACTGTAAAAGATGCCTTACCTAAAGAAGAATTCACACTTGTTAAATTCTTAGTATTGTTACAAAGTATAATACTGTGTTTTTTTTTTTTCATTTTAACTATTAACCCCAGAAGTTAATTTTGATTTTGCTCTTCAAACCAAGCATTTTAGCACTAGCTCCCAGAGATCTATTGACTTAAGAAACAGGTACACTTGTACTGGTTTGGGCCTGCCTGGTAGAGCAAGCTGTTATCCTCAGCCAGGTGGGGTTTTGTTTCTGTGACTTTGCCATCTGCTCATTGTAGATCTCTACGCAATCCCACACATTGTTTAAAGAAGAGATTAACAGTCCTTAACTTCCATGTGAGATCTGCCTCCAGCCTGGAAGGCTCTGCCCAGCCTCTTTAAAAGGCCCGACAGCCCACCTCAGTTCAGCTTTCAGCTCCAGTTAGATAATAGGAGGACCACAACAAAACTCATTCAGTTCTGTCATTAACTGCTGTGAGAGGAAAAACACACCTGGACAAGTTCATAGAAAACAAATCCACCAACTGATACTAAATACAAGCAACTACTAGCAGCTGGAGGACCACAGAAGGTTTTTGAGTGACAGATGCACACTAGTCTTACGTTCTTCTCTCACATTACTTCTTCGGTCTTACGAGCCAAAGGACAGGAAACCATCCTTGGAAACCAGATGGAAAATGTGCCAGAGCAAAGGCAAACCTGGAAGCTTCGTTGTGGGGTCTGGTACAGCAGGGCCTCACTGACAGTGGGTGAATGTGAGGCCGAAGGCCACAGCCTGCCCCTGGGCATGGGGCTTGCCAGGAGGAGCCCTGCCTTCTGCCAGGGCAGGGGAGCAGCACCAGCTCTCAGCTGCTCAATGCAACCAAAAAAAAAAAAA
>WBMW01000595.1:212823-250299 GCA_013396635.1 Penelope pileata
TGCAGAGAAGGAGCTGGGGGTGCTGGTGGGCACGGGGTTGTCCCTGAGGCAGCAGTGTGGCCTGGTGGCCAAGAAGGCCCCTGGGATGGTGGGGTGCATTGCAAAGAGCGTGGGCAGCAGGGCGAGGGAGGGGATGGTCCCCCTCTGCTGTGCCCTGGGGAGGCCTCAGCTGGAGCCCTGTGTCCAGTGCTGGGCTCCCCAGTGCACCAAAGGCAGGGATGTGCTGGAGAGAGTGCATGGGAGGGCCCCAAAGATGCTTGGGGGCCTGGAGCATCTCCCTTGTGAGGAGAGGCTGAGAGCCCTGGGGCTGTTCAGCCTGGAGAAGAGAAGGCTGAGAGGGGACCTGGTCCATGTCTGTAAATATCTGAAGTGTGGGAGGCAAAGGGACGGGGCCAGGCTCTTCTCAGTGGTGTGTGGGGACAGGACAAGGGGCAATAGCAAAAAACTGAAACAGTGGAAGTTCCCCACCAACGTGCCTAAGAACTTCTTCCCGGTGAGGGTGCCGGAGCCCTGGCCCAGGCTGCCCAGAGAGGTGGTGGAGTCTCCTTCTCTGGAGATATCCCAGCCCCGTCTGGACGCCTGCCTGTGTGACCTGCTGGAGGGAACTGCTCTGGCAGCGGTTGGACTCAATGGTCTCCAGAGGTCCCTTCCAAGCCCTGCAATTCTGTGATTCTGTGATCACTGCCCCAAGGGGCTTTTTCCAGCAGGATTCTGAAGGGTAAGGATGGGCTGAGTAACGTGGAGAGAGGAGATGGGGACAGGTTCCCCATCCTCATGGCTCAAGGAGAGGAAAGTAAAAAATTGTCAGACAAGATATGTTTGCTTTAGAATAGCTTAAAATAGAGTAATGCATCACCTGCCACCCATCACGTTTTATCCAGTAAAATATCCCCCTAAACGTTAAGGTGGCAGTGAGAAAAAAAAAGAAAAGATGTGCATGCAGTCTACTCTGTCCTTGGGAAATAATTTACTAAATTGCTGATGTGTAGCTGTTATATGTCAAGGAAGAAAGGTGAGCAAATAATCATCCAAATATATTTGTAAGTCCAATTTCAAAAATTGTTTTCTTTACCCGATTTGTTGCTGCCTTCTATCTGAATGTCACTGCACATCACTGAAGGCCTCCCTGTAACCTTAGCAACCTTCACATCACAACTTGGACTAGCAGCCATGCCAATCCCAAAATAAGTTATTTTAAAGTCAAGTGTAATGACTGCTAAGATGTTTCCCAATACTGGCATATTTAAGGTCACATTGTACTAAAGGAGTCTGGCTTCTATCTAGCTACAGTCAGTCCGGTATTTTTAAGCTTACAAAGCCTGCAAAGGCAATTTTCCCCTCATTCCTCAAGCTGAGAGAGGCTCAGCTGCTGAGGCCAGGCTGGGCACCGTCGCAGCAGAGCCTGGGCAGCATGTGTTCATGGGGGCAATAAAGCATGCACTAATCTCAGCACTAATGCTAATTTGAGCAGCAGTGAGCTTGAAAATTTTTATTCTTTTGCTTAACTAATTAGCAGAATGACAAATCAATTCAGTCACAAGAAATAAAGAACCAAAGATCTCAGATAATTAAACATTAACTCAATGAAAACCTGTTAATCCTTCCACTGTGTAAATTGGTTTATAAATTTCAGTGCCCGGCATTACCACTTTTCATTGAGTGCAAGAACTTGCAGGGCAAATGCATTAAAAGATAGATCAGGACAAACAGCCTCACGTGATAAATCTGTCAGCCGTGCTTTGTCAATGGGGCCATTACTGTTCTAGAGCTGTATGACTAATCAGTAAGAAAATTATGCCTTGATGGTTGTTTTTTTTTTTTTGTCAGCAAATAGTTTGCAAGCAGATTGTGAAGTTCTCCAATTCCTACATTACTTGAAGTTCATTAATTTCTTCAGCCTACAGCAAGTCCAACACCAATAACTTGCAAACACATGGATTCAGATACAAAGAATTCATACTTTACTGGTCAGTAACTGAAGTATTTCCCTGTTCCCTGAAGAAATGACTGATCCCACCTGTGTGGGACAACCAAAAGATGTATTTTACTATAATGCTTTGAAAGGCCCTTCGTTCTGTATGTGATCATCTGGCAACACGCCAGCAAGCTGTAGCTGAACACATTTTCTGTATCACTGCTATTGCCATCGATCGCAGCATTTTTAAAACCAATGAAAAGAGAAAACGAAAAACAACTCAACAGAGAATAATTAGTGCTAAAAAATGACCGATTTATAATTCAATAGCATAGCTAGAGTATTATCCTGTACTGCTTGACCACTCTGAGAGCTTTCCCTTGTTTTGTTGAAGCAGGAAAGGAAGATAGCTGCTGCTCCCCCACCCAGCAGCAAACATGACAGCCTGCAAGCAAACCTACTGCAGCAGCCGCTCGTGTGCTCGTGCCACAGGGAGGGCTGCACTGCACGTTACAAACAGCGGACAGAAAGGCCTGGGCTAAAGGAGAGCACGATGTACTAGAACATCCAGATGCCAAGCTAAGGCAGAAAAGACAGAAACACTCCTTATTTGCTAACGCTCAAGATGTTTTCCCTTCCTGCCAGTTCTCACTAGCTTCTGCTTTGTTCAGTGACAGCTTACTCAGTTCAAGCAAATCTGCTTCCTGCATAACTTTGCCCCTTTCAGAAAATGGCATACATATCAGAAACAGTATTTATGTGACAGCCAGTGTCATAAAAAGACAACACAGAACTGGCACAAACTTGCAATGAGAAGTGGAGTAGAAAAGGGACAGAAGCAGCAATAAACCGTGCTGATCAAAGCCAAACGTATTTTCCTGTCAAGAGGAAAAAAAAATGTGTAGTCAAATGCAGCCTTGAGACATTCCCTTTATTTGTCCTCCACATCTGCCCCCAGCTTCCTACTGTCCCACTGTGTAGTCTGATTGCCGTGGTTGGTGGGGGCTGGTTGATTGTTCCTTCCATGGCTGAGTGAAGTGTGCCTCTGCTCCACAGCGTAGGCAAATTCCCCAGGTTTTTGGTTTGCTCATCTTGCCCATGCTCCCAAAAATGAATGGCTTTCTGAGGTGTGGAAGTACAAACAGGCAGACTCAAGAAAAAGGATTTCATTTGCCTCTGCCGCATGGCCCACTGGGGATCACCCAGGAATTTCACCTCCCCTGTCCCCTGCCTGTGCAGCACGAAGGGCATCAGTGATTTCCCTAATCTTGACTGCTTCCCATGCAGGGCACAACCACCCAAATGTGGCTGTTGCTGTAGCACAACAGATGATATGGAGGACTTTGAAGAGTGTTTTGTGACAGAAAGAGTTCAAGATAAGGCTTCTGCCTATCCTGCTGGACTTGAATTTGTCCGATGTGGTTTCTTGAAATTATTCAGTGAAAAAAAGGACCTAAGGAGCTGCCTTCAGTACCATCATCTTGGCTAACTGAGATCTATGCTGTCATTTTATTCGAGCTTCCTTTGAGGTGCCATATTCTTTATTCCCACACATTAACACTCACTTTACTTCTGGAATTGCCTGAAGGCACAAGTGTGCTGGAGTTCAAGAAGCATTGGATAACGCTCTCAGACACACAGTTTAATTTTTAGGTAGTCCTGCGTGGCAGCAGGAGTCAATGACCCTTGTGGGTCCCTTCCAACTCAGACACTCCACGATTCCATAGCTCTGTGAAATTCTCCCCAAAGTGGTGAGAATTTCTCCCTCATAGCATCAGAGAGAATTAGCTGACAGTTTTCTGCCCATGTGGTTTCCAGACTTTCCATGACCTGCAACGCTCCTAGAATATGGGAACATTTCACAAATATTATCAGCATGGACGTGCAACCTGCCTTCTTTCTTGGATCCCCTGGCTCCAGAAAAGACTGACACACTACCATAAAGGTTTAACCAGAGGCACAAAGTTATGTATTTCTGCCATTTCAGAAATGCAGATAGTAAGTGTAAAAGGAAAAATGGCTATCTGTAGTTCGAGAGAAGTCTAAAGACCACTGAGTGGAAAAGACTTTTCTGAATGATCCTCACACTTTATTTTATGCTACCTCATCCTTTAGGTAAGCAAAACTCAAAGCATTTTTATTTAAAGGCTCATTTATTTTGTTGTGTCAACAAACTACTTCATCTATCATCGGAGCTGATCCTGCAGCCAAACCACCATTCCTCAGGGCTTAGAATTACCAAGGGCACGAAGTTGCTATTAAAAACAAGGGGAAAAAAAAAAAAAAAAAGCAATTTATAATTATAACCCAAGGCTCTGAAATCTTCTATAAAAGAAACAGGAGCCTGGCTCGTGGAACATAAATGCTATTGAAACTGCAATGATGAAACCAATCCCAAGCTGACAATGTCACATGAGAAGTTATTGATGAGAGATTAAGTCTTGGATCTAATTTCCTCTATTTAAACACTAATTCAACATTGCTGGGAGCACGATAAATGATTTTCTAACTCATTTATTTAAAAGGTCTTAGCTAGGGTTACTAGCTGCTTGTAACAAGCTTTGGAAGCGCTGAATTAAGACATAAGAATTCAAAAGCAACTGCTATAACCATTAGGGAGTGGGTAGGAAAGGGAGCAGTTTGTCCATGCAGTAGTCAGCACGGATACAGCAAGGGGCAATGGTGCTGGCCCCAGCTGGCAGCCTGCTGTGATGTCAGCAGCAGCTGGGAGATGGGGGGAGAGCAGTGGCTGTTGGGCACCTTGGCTTCAGCAAGGCGTCTGAGCCTGTCTGCCAGCACCTGGTTGTGATGGAGCTGAGCAAGTGTGGGACAGAGGAGTGGGCGGTGAGGTGGGCTGAGCAGGGGCTGAGTGGCAGAGCTGCGAGGGCTGGGATCAGCAGCCCAGAGTCTCGTTGGAGGCTGTCCCTAGCGGTGTTCCCCAGGGGTCGGGGCTGGCTCCGCTCTTGTTCCCCATCTTCCTCAGGGCCCTGGACGAGGGGATAGAGCCCAGCCTCAGCAAGTTTGCTGATGGGACGAAGGTGGGAGCAGTGGCTGAGGCAGCAGAAGGCCGTGCTGCCATTGAGGCAGAGCTGGGCAGGCTGAGAGCTGGGCAGAGAGGAAGCTGCTGAGGTTCCTGAAGGGCAAGGGCAGAGTCCTGCCCCTGGGGAGGAAGAAGCGCCTGCATCAGTGCAGGCTGGGGGCTGAGGTGCTGGAGAGGAGCTGTGCAGAGAAGGAGCTGGGGGTGCTGGTGGGCACCGGGTTGGCCACCTTCATGGCACGGGTGCCGGAGCCCTGGCCCAGGCTGCCCAGAGAGGTGGTGGAGTCTCCTTCTCTGGAGATATCCCAGCCCCGTCTGGACGCCTGCCTGTGTGACCTGCTGGAGGGAACTGCTTTGGCAGGGGGTTGGGCTCCATGATCTCCAGAGGTCCCTTCCAACCCCTACAATACTGTCATTTTGTGATACAGTTAGTTAAACCAATTCACATTGGAAATAAAAGGGTTGGATCAGGACTGAAGTTTACGTAGCTGAAATTATTCTTGCAACTGGCCTTTGCAACAAATGACAGAACTTAAGTGATAGTTTGTACATTTTCTTTAAAATGCCTCACATCCAAGCTCAGCCAGGGGAGCCTGAAGCTCTGCAGCTGTTGACTCCCCAGTCAGGGGCAGTGTAGGCAGTCACAGTGCCTACAGAGGGACCCGGCTAGCTTCAGTGTGCACACTTCTGCTCCTGAAAACATGTTCTTATACTCAGAACTGCTTCATAACTATCACAGAATGCACCAAAGATCAAGTTTTCTGTTACTGCTAGGAATGGCCAAAATTGTCTAGGGAGGTGAAAATAAAGGGAGACGAGCACCAGTGTGTGCGGACCTGCCAAATGCACAGTCTGGGTCGCTGAGCTGGAGGTGACCAGTGGACGTGCTAAGGCCCACTCCACTGCTGTTCTGCTATGGTTCAGTTAATGCATGTGTGCATTGACCTGTTATCCATTGATCAAAGCATGGAAGTCTTTCATTCTCATTCCAACCTCCAGATGAATCAAGACAAGTAAAAAGCCTGTAACAAAGCTAGAAGAGTACCTATGGCATCCTCCTCTTTCCAGCATTCTCTCACATTCACAATGCAGAACTCCTGCATTTGTTTTAAGCTGAAACTATCACAAGAGACGGTTTCAGTTCTTTGGTGCTCATCACCCTGCACACTGACCTGGCAGTGCTGACACAGAGCACGTCACCAGTTTGCAACAGACCAGCAAAGCGCTCCCATATCAGCAGTTCAGCTCGTATCCTCCCACAGCCACACCAGCAATGTTCACAGGCCAAACAAGACGTGACTTGTTCCTGGAGTCAAAAGTCTCACTGAGCACACACACATGAGTGAGCAGCACTCATCACACCCAGCCCACAGCCCCTTGGATTCCTCTCCTGAATCACAAGGATGGAGAGTACAGAAGCTTTGGCTGTGCTGCCCGTGTTGTACCTTTAGACCCAAACTCCTGGAAGGGCAGCTGTAAGCCACACCACGCCACAGCTGCATCAGCAGACAGGTGCAGCTCTCTGCATGCTCATAACATAACGGCATCATGATACCACTAACAATAACAGTGTACTGCTACCCCTTGGGTGAACAAGGGCTACACACTGTCCTAAAATAAAGATTGCTGGAAGTTGCCGTGTTTTATGAAAATCAAGTCCACCTCGCTTAAATGCAAAACTTGCAAGTTGGGCGCTTGCTGGCTCTCCCACCAAGTGTTACCACCAGGGTAAGCACATCTGTTTGCCCAAAGACACGATGTTCTGCAGTTTCTCAGTGAACAAGACACCTTGTACAAGCACATCTGCATTTGTGAAGCCTTTCTTCAGAGCCTGGATGTGGTCATATACTTCACATAAAGTACAGGTCCTTGCAGCTGTCACCTCATCCACGTTTGAGTCAGATGGCAGGAAGGATAGCAGCGATGCGTGCAGCAAATCCTTTCAGGACTCTTTCTGACTCACACATATTAAAAATAGCAATGCTACAGTTGGTTTTCTGTAGCATGTGGAGTACGACAGATGCACTGTGCATTTTCTGGCATGATCAGTTCCCACGTCACTGAAAAGCTGCCTTTAATCTCCGAATATTTTAATAGCATGACAAAGTTGCAACCTGAAAAGCCCACAAACAAGGGAGCTAGATTCGAAGTTTGGCTGTGAGACTTCCAAATGGCTTCTTTCACCAAGTGAATCATCTCCAAAAAATTATCAATAGAAGAATATTAGTTTGCACAGAAGGTGACAATGAAGATGTCTATTCCAGCCAGCAACAAAAGCTGTCCCTTGGTTTTGGCTAGGAAACAGCCTATAAAATTAAGATTTTATCAAAACCCTCTTAAGAAACTGAGATACAGCTCTGGAAAATGCAATTCACCTATCTAAAGACGCCCCAAGTAAAGGATTAACTGTGTTAGTGTTTGCAGTGACCACAGGGCAGATGATAACTGTTGCAGAATCAGGAATTCAGAAATAAAGTGATATGATCCAGTGCTCCTCTGCTCACATGACTACAGGAAAAGTCAGAGTGGATCAAAAAAAGGAAATGGCAATTCCATTGCTGAGATTGCCCTGATGGTATTTGACTTGACAGTCTTTTTCCCCTGTACGTAATCTGAATAGTTGCCTTCTAGCAATTCTCCCTACAACCATACCATGAAAAGCAAAAACAAAAAACAACATAGTATCCAAGTCCAAAGACAAATCCAATCAGGAATAAATGATACCAAATGCATGTCCGATGAACCTGCTGTCCACTCCTTTAGGCTCACTCGACCCCTCCTCTCCAGATGCACGGTTGTCCAACTGCGGCTGTCGAACTTCCTGTTCTAGCAAGAATCGGCTGAGGAAGAACCTGGCTTTGCTTACACATAATGCTGAAATAACAGGGGTAATTTATTTATTTTATAGCAGATCAGATTGCTGCTATCATAGAAACTTTGTATGAATTCAGTGATTTTCAATCATCCTCCCGTGGAGAAAAAGTTCATCTACATTTTAAAAATAGACAAGATTTGAACTTCTTGCATCCGATTAACAAAGCAGAAAATCTCCACGGGGTACGAAACACAAAACCTAGTGCCACTGAAGAAATGCCTGGGAAATGCCTCAGGAGAAGAGAAGGAGGTAGCAAGCATCACCTGCTTGGCACTGCTGCCTCCTGTGAGCAGGACATGCTGCACATCTGAACGATCAACGAGACAACACAAGGTACAGACTGCGCCCGTGTTTGACGTAAGGAACATTGCAGTTCCTTAGCTAGCCCAAAGTGAACAGGACTGGCTTTTAAGGAAAGAGAGAAACACCAAGCCAGCTCACTTTTCTGTAGTATAGTTAAAAAGTAATATCCACATTTTCCTTTTCCCTACTCCAGATCCAGCACAAGTGTAGGAGAAAATTTCAGTGAAAAATTGCAATTATAGAGTGGAAAAAAAATCACAGTTCATGCTGTATATGGTTGTGGAAGCAGAGGAGTTACCACGGAAGTGGCGGAGTCCCCATCCCTGGAGGCAGCATTTAAGAGATGCAGAGACATGGCACTAAGGGACATGCCTTAGAGATGGGACCTGATAGGTCAGGTTGGTGGCTGGACTTGGTCTTTTCCACTCTAGGTCATCCTATGAGCCTATGACTTTGTAACTTAAGTTACATTTCAGTAAAAGCAAGATTAAGAAATGCAGCTGTACTTTGATAGGAAGGTCGTCTGACTGCCATGAGCAGATTAATCCTCTTCTCCATGCTTCATGATACATGGCCACAGAGATTGCCAACACAAGTTGCATTTCAAAGTCAGCAAAATTCAGTGCAAGACTGATTTCCTTAGTCTCATTTAAATTTACCGAGTTAGAAGATCTGTTTTGGCTCTCAAATGAGGGACTGGGAACAAACACATGGAGTGATGCAACAACTATAGTCTGATGGTTTTGATCATCGCTGCAGATTTGACAGCAGTCTGATATTTTAATGGGTTGATACATTAACTTTACCCTCTGGAATATATGAAACACCAGCTGAGAGCAGTTGCTCAACGTTTTATTTTACGTGGCAAAAGGATTGTTCCTGTGGTTTCAACATAACCGGACCCTGGTTGTAGTGAATATTTATGACAATTTCTCAAATCTTAATCTTATGTTTTAGTTTTCATCTTACTTAGACTATTTTTTGCAGTTAGTTCATCATTCTCACTTCTATTTCATTATTCTAAGGAGCTGCCCAAGAACTCAGAAGGAGAGTGTTCAAAGTACATAAGGAGAACAGAGAGCAAGACCTAGGCCGATCTAAATTGGTTAAAATCTCATTTTTTCATATGTTCTGCATTAGCAGTCAGTGATCTCATTTTGAAAAGAGATTTTTGTCACATCAAAGGTTGAGCAAGGCAGAAAAACCTCTAAAAAACACATTTTTTTTTCAGAAAGATTGTTTACCTGAAGAAAAAAACATTTTGAATGGTTGAGGGAGCTGGGCTTGTTTAGCCTGGAGAAGGCTCCGGGCAGACCTCAGTGCAGCCTGCCAGTACCTGAGGAGAGCTTATCAACAGGGGGAGACCAACTTCTTCCATGGACTGACAGCGATGGGACAAGGCGGAATGGCTTTAAACTAAAACAGGGGAGATTTAGGTTAGATATTAGGCAGAAATTCTTTACTCAGTGGATGGTGAGACACTGGAACAGGTTGCCCAAAGAAATTGTGGATGCCCCAACCCTGGAGGTGCCCAAGGCCAGGCTGGATGGGGCCCTGGGCAGCCCGATCTGGTGGTGGGTGGCAACCCTGTCCATGGCAGGGGGTTGGAACTACATGACCTTTAAGGTCCCTTCCAACCAAAGTCACTCTACAATTCTATGAACTCACTGGCTTTGATGATATTTTCCCCTCCCCAAAACACAGTGGTGGGGATGGAGCCTGACTTAATAAATCTCCACTAAAAAACCTGCTAGCTTTTTTAATGCCACCTTGCTTAGTAACACAGGAGAAAAATACCCAGGAACTGGAAGCTGCAGAAGCCCAATTTCCAATTGGTTTTACTCCTTGTTTCCTACTCATTGTTCCGCAGAAGTAGAACAGCAAGCTATAATCTTGACCCAGGGATTAAGCCCAAACTTAATCCATGGTGTTCTGGTTTTCCAGATACTCTTCCAACAGGAGTGGAACCTAGGAGCCTGGAGAGCCCATTTCAAATAATGCAGAGGTTCAAGCTGCCTCTTCTGCATCAGCCACAACAGGAGCCATGGGCTTCTTCCAGTCTAGCAGATTATCTACCAAGGAAGATCAGAGGAGTGTTTCCCAACACCAGTCAGGGCTGAAGAAGCCCCAGGGCACCCATGTTGAATGGGAACTCTTCCAGCATCCCAGGTACAAGCCGGAGCTGGGATCCCAGCTAACTTCTTGCTCTTGTAACCTGAGACAGAAGACTCAGGTTGAAGGTTGCTCCCTGCCACCTCCTCAGGATCATGTCTCCAGGTGCCAAGGCAACTGCAATTTTTCCCCTAGTAAAACCTACATGAAAGGATTTTTACTTTAATATTGCTCGGCATTTCCTTTTGAAATATATGCATGAAATTTTTACATAGCACACCAAGCTGGAAAACCACTGGAAGCTGTAATTGGTATTCCTGTCTCACGTAGCACCTCTCAGCTAGGTTTCCAAATACACAGAGATTATTATTGTTATTATTTTAAATATTAAGCTTGTCAGCATACGATAGATCCACATTAGGGACAAAGTATGATGTGTTGTATATGATATAACCTAAGGGGAATATGTAAGAAATCCAATTTGTTATAAACAAAAAAGGGTCAGGAGGAAGGTACTCAGTTTTCCACAATTCTGGCATGTGAGTGTTCTGTTTTACAGTTTTCTACGTTTTTCACACAATTTTGTTGGCTAGTGTAACAGCAGAGAAATATCTTTTCAAGGCTAGAGTCTCAGTATAATCTTAGCCTAACAATTTCACATTAAAATAATAAAATACAAAATACAAGCGTTTTTGTGCCAGAATGACTTATTTCCATGAGGAGACAGTATCGTCTTCCTGATTTTGTTGTCATTAGAAGCCATGATTACTATGCTTGTGTCATTAGCTACTTTTCAGCTAAGTCTCTGGTTAATTGTTTGCTCCACAACAATCTTCTTCTCATTCATGCATTGTTTATGAGGCTTTTAAGTGGCTTCCTGTCTATTGAGATCTGATTTACTTGATTGTATTTGCATCCGTTGTTTAAATGAAAACATATTCCTCATAGTCCTTACCAGGCTTTGGCCATTAATTATTGCTGAGATATTACCTCCTTTAGATATATATCTCCTTTTGTATTCTTACTTTACAAAGCTTTATTTTCTGCAAAGGGTCTGTGGCAGATTTATAATATTTTCTCTGAAACATATAGGAAATGGAATATTCACGGAGGGCTATCCGTGCACGGAAATAAAGAAAAACAAATCACAGAATTGCTCTCAGTTGGGCTCACAGCTTAGAAGAATCATGCAGATGGATGGATATAAAATCAGTGCTGGACAAAATGGATATTTTGAGAGCAATCTCTTGAAAAATAAACATCACTTTAAGTTCAACCAAAGCAGAGCATTTAAGTTTTCAGAATAATCATACATTTTAAGTCAGCCTAAATTTTTGATTACCTGAAACGTATTCTTCTTCTAAAAATACAGGTCAATTTTGAAACAAAATGTTTTCATTTTTCTATTCCCACAGCTTTTTCTATATGTTGAAGGCTGTTTCCATTACAATGTTGGTCTCTGTTCCCTAATGCCTCCTGACCACCTGTGGAAAACATGCTCTAGATGCAGCTATATGCTGTTTCACTGCACAAAGTACATCAAGCAGAGGCCACATGAACGTCTGTTTAGCTGTAAGCATCTGACCTTGCCGCTGACATGGTCTCAGAGAAGAGTTAACTGCAATTTCTGCCTTTTCTGGCAGGGACCAATCCTGAATGGTGCCACGGCACAAGGGGTTTGTGCTGAGTGACAAATCACTACGTGGCTGTTTCTGTATTTCACCCCAGAGAGGACCAGACAGCGTGGCAGCAGTAAATGAAGCAATTTGTATATCCGTGCAGATTATAAAGCAGTCTAGCTGAATATTATTTACAGTAAGTACACTATTCTGAAGACACAGCGTCACTCCCTAGGACTTTTCACAGCAAATGGCTTACCTGTGCTGTCAAGCTGTATTTCTCCATCTATAACCAAGCAGGCAAAGCCACCTCCTCCCCATCACTTGGTTACAGATTTGAGTATATTCTTTATTGAGCTAACTTGTGTCCAGTAAGCAAGATAAGCTCCATTAAGCACAAATCACCTTCATATTGCTACAGGTGCACTCAGGCTGCGGAGTGGTACTTGCATAACAGCGCTTTTGGCATTGGCTTTGGGGACCAATTTCTTCCCCACTCTTCCATGTTTTCACCTTGCATTTCCACTGGGGTCTGCAGACAGTGTGATCCTCCTAGTTCCAGAACAGCATTTCCCATTTCTAATGTTTTTCTCAAAACCTCACAAATCATATGTAATTAGCAGTGTTAATTGCACTTATGTCCCATTCAATTCTTCATTTCCACACAACGATGAACTCTGACTAGCAGCCACAGGCGACACATCAGTAGCACCACCAGGTTAAGCCTTTAAGGCTTTAAGTTCTGGATTTTCATCCCTACTCAGCTTTCCTTACCTCCCTTTGCCTGTACTTGTCTTAACAGAATGGAGGTTCCTAGTCACTAACCTCGGTGGCCCCAAAAGCACAAACCCATTAATGGAATTAAATATTTCATGTTTTTGCTACAACCCAATCAAGTTAAAGTACAGTATATTCTGAATTCTGTAATTCCATTACACAGTTAAAAATGCAAAACAACAACAAAATCTTTCTTATTCTCTTAGCTTTCAGTATTTCTCCCGCTAATAGAAAGATAATGTTCTTAATTTCTAATCCCCATGTTAGAGACTGGCGAGTTTGAAGTTAAAGCAAGAGAATCTCTGAGCTATGATTATGTATGAGAATTAATAGTATTTTGGATAGAAAAAGAGTCAGCTAATACCATGACATTATCTTTCATTCTAGAAAAAATATCATTTGATTTTTGTCCCCCTTATTACACTGGCATCCAGGTCCATTACTTCATGCCTGCCAGCTATTTCCAGCTACCTTGCCATTTAAGGGAGATCTTGAAAACAAATCTTCAGTTAAGGAGAGATTCAAAGCATCATATTCTGCCGAGACAAAATTAATATATTTTGCAAACAAAGAATTTGCAAAAAAAAAAAAATGTGTCTTGTTCTGGATTGGCAAAATGCATGTGGGTCATGTTTTCTGCTAAATTTCATCCTGTTAAAGATCTAATTCTGGCTGGTAGGATGTAACATATAAACATAATTAATGTTCTGCCTAAAGGGTAGAAGCTGATGAAAGATGGACAATGTTTTGAATTCCAGACTGTGCACTCTGTGCAGAGCAGTGAACCTCTTTATGAAGCAACTTCCTACCTGCACTGCACTGCTCAGGGTAGTTCTGGCCAAGAAAACCCCCAGAGCTGTATCATTTACAACCACCACTCCGTGGAAGAAACACCGATTGCAAATTATTATTGCAATGGGTGTGCACCATAAGTACACACAAAGGTGATATTACAAAATACAGCTGTGCTGTCCTAGCATCTGTCAAACACCACTGCAGCAAGAGAAGTGTCCACCATGATCCCAGTATGAGGAGGAAGGTTTGCAACGATGGACTTGGAAAAATAGGATGGAGGGGCTGAAGGAGGCAACATTTTATTTCTCAGATTCATTTAATGTACATTTAATATACCTTGTAGATGTTTCTTCTGCTCTGTAAGGTTTTGCTGGAGTGGCACTCCCAATTCTGAAGATAAAAATGATCAGCAGGAAAATGGTAAAGTCTTTCCTTATCTAATATGTTGTAAGAGTCCCTATTGTATATGAAGTAGAAAGATTGGAAGTATCTCTTATTGCAAAACTTAACAAATACAACATTCCTCAAGACTCAGAGAGAAGGAAATTATCACGGTGAAGACAGCTGCTGCTTTTTTAGACACCAACAGCCCTGAGCTCCTGAGGGAGATGCCCAGAGGCAGGGGAGGCATGGGAAATCAGGGGTTTGCAGCCCAGTAAATACAGCATTGCCACTGGTGGTGCCCAGCCAGAGGGGAACTCTGCAAAGACCTCTGAGGCTTGCTTTCTCTGGATTCTTCTAGCCTGCCTGGAGCATTATTTTAGTTTGCTTAGCTGTAACAGCAATTTTTTAAAGACTATCTGGCTGTTTAGTTTTTTGCTTAGCCTTGTATAATCATATGGTATGACCATAATTTTGATATGGATAATAATAGCAAGAATTTATTCTGCACAGAATAAACCATTAACAGCGCCAGCCTAATGATGCAGCGCAGAGGAATGTGGACATTGGGACAGCACTGAGACCCTGAAAACAGAGGCTGGGGACACAGAGCAGAAACGAATGAGGTCAAAGTAGGACACAGCAGAAGACAGGAGGCCCAAGGCTGGGCACAGGTCAGCAATGGCCAGTTACTGAGAGCCAAAGGCCTTCAGTGAAGCTGGGCAAACATCTCCTTGCCTGGGGCACCAGCACACTCAGGGCTCGCTCTGCCTGTGATGGCGAATACATATCCCAATGGGTGCTGACAAAGGCTTTCCATGATGTGGATGCCTTCCCTCCAGGTATGGCACAGACCCCATTTACTTCATCATAAAAAAAATTGTAAAAGCATTGTAAAAGCAATGGGAAGAGCAGAAGGGGATCAGGAGGAGTCAGCATGGATTGAGCAAGGGGCAATGGTGCTGGCCCGAGCTGGCAGCCTGCTGTGATGTCAGCAGCAGCTGGGAGCTGGGGGGAGAGCAGTGGCTGTTGGGCACCTTGGCTTCAGCAAGGCATCTGAGCCTGTCTGCCAGCACCTGGTTGTGATGGAGCTGAGCAAGTGTGGGACAGAGGAGTGGGCGGTGAGGTGGGCTGAGAACTCTTTCCAGTGGTGTGTGGGGACAGGACAAGGGGCAATGGCCACAAACTGGAGCCCAGGCAGTTCCCCACCACCATGCCTAAGAACTTCTTCCCGGTGCGGGTGCTGGAGCCCTGGCCCAGGCTGCCCAGAGAGGTGGTGGAGTCTCCTTCTCTGGAGATATCCCAGCCCCGTCTGGACGCCTGCCTGTGTGACCTGCTGGAGCGAACTGCTTTGGCAGGGGGTTGGGCTCCATGATCTCCAGAGGTCCCTTCCAACCCCTGTGATTCTATGATTCATGTGGGACACCCAACAGTCATCAAACAGCAACACAATTCTGTTAACAGACAGTGCTACTGAGACCAGATCAGAAGTTTCTTTTCAGACATTCCATCCCAGTTGTCTTTGCTGATAAAACCTAGCAATAGCTACTGGCATCCTTTAGGAAATTTATGTCAAGAACCTAAACATCCCATTTTCTTCCATTTTCAACATTTTTCAGAAGCGTACTGAAGGCAAGAAATATAATCAAGCTATCTTCTTCGACTAATAGCTTTTCTGGACAGTAAGTCCATCCAGTCCTGCTAACTTTGTGCAGTATGCTGCACTGCAGAGAGGCTGATGGTTCCAGGGACTCTTTTGATAACAAGCAATTCCAAAATATAGTGAAAAAGCTATGTTTCTACAAACATTTTATATCACTTAATATCTTTGCCCTAAGAAGCCAATGATGAGGGAAAATAATTATTTAGTATTCCAAGAAAGTGTTTCAAAATTCATTCTGAACTGAAATTTCTAAACCTTCCTTTTACTTGGAAATAATTATGTAATGGGGAGGGAAATGCCCTCACTGAAAATATAAATCTCTTACAAAATACAAACCCACTTTACTTTCTTAGTGGGAAAACATGAACATCTTTGTACCCATATCTGTCTGTAACCTGTGTGTAAACAGGTTCCATTTCTACTGGAAAATGACATTTCACACAAGGTCACTTCACAACTTTCCCAGTGCTAGCACGGAATTATCCATGCAATTTGAGAATGTTGTGGCCTTCCAGAACATGAAGGGGGACTACAAGAAAGTGGAGGAGGGACTCTGTCAGGGAGTGTAGTGACAGGACAAGGGCTTTAAACTAAAAGAAGGAAGATTTAGAGTAGACATCAGGAAGAAGTCCTTCACTACAAGCGCAATGAGGCCCTGGCACAGGCTGCCCAGAGAGCTGTGGCTGCCCCATCCATGGAAGTGCTCCAGGCCAGACTGGATGGAGCTCTGGGCAAGCTGGTCTGGTGGGAGGTGTCCTTGCCATGGCAGGGGTTGGAACTGGGTGGGCTTTAAGGTCCCTTCCAACTCAAACCATTCTGTGGTTCTGTTTGGATTTCTTTGTCCAGCTAAAATCCCCTTCATCCTCTCACTCCATTGACTTATTTCACTGAGGCAGTTTCTGGCATCATGCCCCTGCCTCTAGGAGAGCCACTGGTGCTCAGCCACCTGTACTACAGCATGCAGAGCTCCACAAAACCAGAGCACACACTCAGATCCTGCTACCTGAGCTCTCCTCTTGCCCACCTCACACAGTCCCTGTTGTTACCTGTCCCCTGCATCTCTGTAGCTGTGCAGCAGTTAGCTATCAGCTGCCTTTACACACTGAAAGGTGTTGGCTGCTCCAAGGATTAGGGAGGGAGAACGCAGCTCCTTGCAGCACTCACCTGCCCCAGGGGGCTGCTGCAGGTCATCCCCTCCACGCCTCTGCTGGCGTTCTGGGTACTAGGGACCAACACTTGTGAGGCAGAAATTGCAAGAGAATAACCCTGAGAATTGATCTACACGTGCTTCTTCCCCCAGAACAGCCCCTTCTCCAATCTCATAATTCTCTTTGAAGAGCAATACTGCAGGAAATAACTTTTTTGCAGAAGTACAGGCAGTGTCCTGCCTAGAAAGGTATGCAGATGCAGCTGTACTCTGAAAGCTCTACAGATAATCGGGTCCAAGAGTGACATGCTGCACCTTTTCTCCCTGTATTTTGTATTTCCCATGCAGAACCAAAGCCAAACTGCAGTGTATGTCATGAGGAGTTTACAGTTTAAATATGATTGAAGATAGAAACCCTGGAGAGTGCACAAGGAGACAGAGGTCCTTTCCATTTCAGGCGTCAACATTTGGGGTTTATTTACAGGGACTATTATAAGGCCTGTGACCTCCAATGGAGAGAACAGGAAGAAAGGGTGTGAGTGTAGAAAAAGGCAACAGGGGCAAAAGCAGTGCTGCAAGACCCAAGGCTGTTTCCAGCCCCCAACGTCCTCTCAGCAGAGGGCAACACCCTCTCTGCTGGCACTGGGCACTTCTGCATCAACCCATACACCCTCTGACCAGAGTTTTCTGCCTTTCCTCTGTGCTCAGTGAAGGTATAAACTTGTCACAGGCTTCCTTCTTTGTCCTGTTTGCTTACATAGAAGCAAGAGCTCACCTTTATGATGTCATAATTTTTCAGCTTAACTGCCTGGGAGGGCCGCCTCTGAGCCCTGGTAACCTCAAACTCCTCTTCCGCCAATTATCTCCAGGGTTAGAGCTGTTTCTTCAGAGATACTGGCAGAATATTTTAGGTTTCTAATTTATAAACATTGATTTGAAATACGTATGCAGAACTTAACATTGAAACCTATTCCCCCCTTCTTTCCTTTCTCAACACCACTGTTTACATCTCGTGTTCTCTGCTGTCCCTGAGAAGATGCAATAACTGCTCCTTGGCAGCTCACTATAAAGAGGAAAAAGAAAAGAAAAATTGTATGGGATTCAGAAAACAGCAACAACAAAAAAAAGACAAACGGTTGAAGAGGGAAAATACTAATGGGAAAATACTTTATAAAGCAAATAAGTACAGCTTAACAATGACTGAACAGGCTGTGACAATTGAAACTAGCTGAAGGCTGTGAACACCAGAGGTGAACAAACCATGGCTCCAAGTTGCTCAAGGGGGAAGGAGTGAAAAGACAGAGTGGAAACTCCTTCCTGTCAGCCAGGAGTCAGAGTAAAGAACCTCTGGGACTGGAGCCCAGACTAGAACATTATTTCATGAAAGCAGAATAAACAAACCTCCCCCTGACTCAAGTAGTCTTCTGCCTCATTTCTGTCCAACACCTGACTTAAAAACTGCAGAAAATCATGGTTGTTGGTAGTTTTTTCAAAACATTGTGAAAGGTGGAACTTCCTCTCATCTCCTTTTGCCACTGAGCCCAAGCCCACACGCAGTCCCTGAGGCATCGCTTCCTTTCAGCCCAAGCACTATGGTCTCCTCCACTGTTACTTCTACTTCAGCTACTTCCAAACCAACACGAGGTGCCTTCTGTCATTTCCCAGCCCCTGTGCTACAGACAGTGCTTTCTCTGCTCAGAGAGATCTGTCTTCTCCTTACTCTTCTGCTACTTCTATTTCTTCACTTATTCTGGCCACACTACTCCCTTGTTGCCTAAATTTCTTGACTGGGCTGCATTAGGTACCTCAACCCCATCCGACTCGGCAGCAACACATCCCCGTTGGTCTCACACACCAAAACACAGAGCCACAAAGATATTCAGGTTGCGATCACACATTCCAAACTTTGTTGGTTTTGTTATTAATCTGAGCCATATCTGGAGGAGCAAATTTTACAGCGCAGAAAACAATCATGAGGAAAACCGAGAGGACAAATATCAGGACTTAAATGAGTTCCAGGAGTTGATTAACTTCAATGGATGCTAATGAAACAAAGATGAGAGCTCACACAAGGCAAGGGTGGTAAAACAGACCCCGTACCCCAGCAAGTACTCACGGGTCATGCCAGGTGTGAACTGGAAATTACCTCTCAGAACAACGCTCAAGCTTATCACTACTTGATAACCAGAGGAACAGCAGCCTGCTCTGAGAAGGAGCATTACTTCTGCAAAAGGTATTAATGAGACTATTAATGGAGTGCTGTAATTCTCAGTGCATGCTGCAGGAAGGAAAACTTGGAAGAGTTTTCACAAAAGATGCATGAAAACAAGTTTTGTAAACATAAGAGTAAAACTCCTGTGAAGCTCAGTCTGTTTCAGCTTATTCAGGAAACGTGGAAGAGATGACCTGATTGTAGTTTACAACAGCTTACAACACATTACATGCGAAAACAACTTCTGATTTTAGGGAGCTTTCCACTCCAAAATAGCAGAAAGAGATCCGGCTGCTGGAGGATGAAACTAACCACCGCCGGTAGGAACAATTTTTAATTAGTAGAAGTAAACACAAGAAGAAACATCATATAGACGTGTTGACTGTTCCTTAGAGTCTTCAGAACAGAATGAAATGTCTGTTAAGAGGTGCTGCTTTAACTCTGCAGTTACACGATGAGCTGAGCTCCACAGCCCTTCTGCCTGCCTACATTCTGTGACCTATCTGTCATCGCTGAGCTGCCACCAGGGAGAAACCAACTGCACCTGGTGGCACTGCTTCTACCAAACCTGTCTGTGCTTTATGTCAGTGTAACCCCACTGCAGAAAGGAAAGGTAGCTACAATGCATAGTGGAAGTTTCCAAATAGCACATTGTCAGTACAGGTGCTTAACTCTGCCCCTTCTCCTGGGGAGCTGGGAAAGCCCAGGTCAGCTGGACAACATCCCCCATCATTTTGCCTAGCAGGACCCCTTCCTGTTCTGAATCACTGCTACATTTTCTAGTCCTTTGCACAACGTGGCTTTAAATCTCTGAGGGTGTTTGATGTACTCCTCCTGCCTATTAACCTGCTTCACTTCAGAGTCTAATTTCAATAGCCGAAGTCTGAGTGGATGGTTTGATTTTCAGGTTGCTGCAAGCTGATGGGACATCAGACAATATTTCCCTGCAGATCTTCAGAAGTCTGAGGAGAAGCTGTGACATGCCGTACATTTATTGATTCTTAAGGTAATAACCTGCTTTACCTACGTGCATTTCTAGGTCAGATGGAGCACTGCCTTTCCTAAAGCCTGCCCTCACCGAGCACACTGACACCCCAGCCCAGCGGCTGCTCCTTCCTCCTCCCCCGTTCTGCTTCCAGCAGCAGGTGACACCCATCACCAGCAGCACCTCTGCTTGCTAAGGCTCCCTGAAGAGACGGGCAGCAGACACATTCCCGGTCTGGGCAGCGTGGATCCTATCATCCTGGAGACATGCTCTGTCCACCAGCTACTTGCAAACTTCCCTGTTAGGCTTGTTAATCTGAATCCCACAAGAACACAACTGAGCACACATTCTGCCTGCAATTTTACTTTGTCCTTCACCAGAACTACTCGCTCCCTGTAACATGCCACCTGCACAGGCTTCAGGGTCACACGGTATTTTATCTATTCCCTTAGCAGATAGATGTAACTTACAGAATTTATGAAATGTCTCCATTAGCAGACTCTACTTCATATTCATAATCCTTGGGACACTCTTCCCACTAACATTTCATCTAACAGGATTCACTTTTTCTCTCAGGAAACAGAATCTGAGGGTTTAAACACTGTCTGGGCTGAACACTTATAGAAGGCAAAATTTATCCATTCCAACAGAAGTGTGCCAATTGACTTCTGCTGAACAGCTCCCCATTGTTGTTTTAGTTGAGTGAATGGTAGAGCTATCTTTGCAATGTTTATAAGACCTCGTTAACGAGCAAGGTAAACAGCAGGTTAAATGCAGCTGCTGCAAACAACGGGCTGCAAAAACCAACTATGCATTTCCATCTAGGATCCCACATTGAAATTGCCCAAGAGCAAACCTCCCAAGCTTTGAGTTTCAAGAGCCCTTGATGTACAACTGGAAAATCAGCTCACAAAGTCAGACAGATAAGGACAATTTACATTCTTGGGGTATAACAGACATACTATCATTATTGGTGTTGTACAAAGACAGAAGGAACGTATTTTGAGCATATACTAGGAGTATAAGAGTAATAGAAGCATTCAGCTGTGAAAGGCATCAGAACAAAGGTCTTTGGTTCGAGGCATTACCTGGACACACATCTGATGCAATATGCTTTCCTCTGCCTACAGGAGCAAAGACCTGGACGTTCCTGAGATCTGAAGCGTGTCTGTGTGCGTGAAGGTGGGTGGATGTCCATAAGGCATTAGCATGCCTTATCTCAGTTTCAAAGACGATTCATCACCTTAACATCCCGCCACTTTTCGTGTACCTACTGACCATCCGTGATTCTGGAAGAGCACCTTACCTTTTGGCTGCACATTCAGTGCCACAAAATCCAAGATGTTCTTTGAGATTGCCCATCTTTATTTTACCACTGAAAATACCATGCTGACTGATAGGAGCTGACAACAGCTCCTATTCTCTTTGGATTTACCAGACTGTGCACCAAATTCCTGCTTTCCATTAATAAAATGCACTGAATAAGATGGTGAACACGTACCAATGTTGAAAAATTAAAAAAATCCCTGTAAATCCTTTCAAAAATGTACTACCTCCTCTTACTTCCAGCATAAAGCATCACTGCCTCCACATCATCCAAGGCTGTCCAAAAACCTGAAAACATATTGTGAGCAGCAAAACCCCAAACATACACAGTTCTTAGCAGCAGGGCTGAACATACATCTATAGGGTGAATGTTACTTACAAGACCTACAAGACCTCAAATATGTAAGCAGAAGTGCCTGCAGAAGGAAAGAATTTAGGTAATTATGAATTCCAGACAAAACCATAGAGAAATATGAAAAATCATTGCTCTAAGCTGTAAAGGCATCTCTAGGGACGCACTGTGGTCTGAGCTTCACTTCAGCTGGGGAACAGAGGTGAACAGAGGCTGCTCTGCCTTGGTTTTTAATCCAGTTACAGCATAGAAGGGAAAAGTGGGCTTCAGAGACTGCATCTTCCTAAAAGCATTTAAATTAGGAGCAGGTAAAGGGCTACTACAGCCATACGAGGACAGCAGAGGTCTTGAAAGTGAGAGAAATAATGAGTCTGATGGTAGGGTGGTAAAGCAGCCCAGCCTCGCTGCTCTGTGCACATCAGTGGGGGGCCCCAGCTTGTAACAGCTGAGGGCTTGGATACCCGTTCTCGTTTTGTGATTCCACCAACCAGAACACCTGGGCCAGAACATTTATGTGACCCCCCCACGTCAGGCAGCAGGGGCTGGGTTCACCTCCATGGCTGCAGATGGCTCTTCCCATCACACTGCTGCATTCAGTGGGGAAACACAGGATCTCCAAGCAGGCGAATCCTTCCAGGACAAGGCAGGCAAAGCACCTTCCCTGCCTTGAGGCTCGCTCAGGCACCAACACAGCCCCACTGCATGCACTCACAGCTGGCCCCAATGCTCTGAGCCCCACAGCCACCCCCAGCACAGAATGCAGGAGGTCAAAATGCCCTGGATACCACAAAGCACAACATTCCATATACTATTCAAGAGCAAAATTCCACTTCCCCATTTTGAACACGATCAGGTAACGGGGACAAGCCAGCCCTCGAGGGAATGTGTCCAACTGTTTATTCTCAAGAGTCCCCAAAGCCCATCAGCTGCAGTGTCCCCAGGCACAGCTTGCACTATAGGCAGCACAGAGGGCTTTGCAGCGTTGTGTTGAGATACATCAAAGATGCACAGCTGAAACACACTGCTGGAGAAATGACTGCACAGCAGTATGAAAACCATTAAAACCAACAGAACTCTGGTGGTTCAGAACTGTTGGAAAGGACCTTCAGATGCTACAAGCAAAGTTGTTGTCTTAATCAAAATCTTATGCACATGGAGGTGGAAACAGCTGCTAGATTCAACAAGTTTCAAAACCATCAGTTTTACGTGGGAGCACACAACTGCTCTGCTTTCTCACTTTACCTGGTTTTGTGACCTCTTCTAATTTTGAGCACGACTGAAAGCTCAGTTTAATTTTCCTGAAGTTTATCGGTTCTCTCTTCAACCCTAATCCCAGAATTTTAGCAGCCAAACAAGTTTAAACACAATTTAATGCACTACACAGAATTTTCTTCAGTTCTTCCTACGATAATTTGTTGCTGTGACAAGACCAGGAAAGGAGAAATTTTGGTTAAGTTCACGTTGCCGTTGCTTCATTGTTGTTGTAAGTTTGCTATCTTGTATTAAGCGATGCTCTCACACTACACAGCTTAAAAGCTTTGAGCAGCATCAGACAGCTCCTGATTGCTCTGGCACCAAATTATCAGAAATGCTCAGGTCGTTAAATGAGACGGGCATTCAGTATTAAGTACAAAACGAACTGAACTCAGAGTTCAGCACAGCAAAATGCCTGTAACAATGGGCTTGATGGAGGTGGAAAAGCAGCCTTATTGTGAAGGGATTTTAACGTTGGCATATACTTAGCATGCAAATGCAAATTTGTGCACATTGTTAATTTGTCAGCCTCACCAATTGCTCCGCGTTATTAAATCGCTCCTGTTAAACAGAGCCTGGCAAGCTTCTGAGAGCACTCCCATCCAGGGAAGCTGATAGTTAGGAGCTGGATACTTGCTAAAAGGTTCCAGCAGCGCCTCAGCTACGTTGGCATTTCCAGAATGTTTATGTACACACAACATCCCGGTGCTGGGCACAGCTCGAGATGTAATTAACATCCCCTTAACAGAAATTAAAATTGTATAGGGTACAATCATACTCCTTCAGCGAAGTGACAGCACGTTCTGGCACTTCTGAACACTCCCATTTTCCTCCCTCTGTGGAAGAACGTCAGTGACCAGCCATCGGGGTGACTTTATAGGAAAGCATCACCATATGTCAGAGTAATGGTCCCACACATCACCTGGGCAACGTCACGTTCAGGTTCTGGAATGCCACTGTATTGCTGATGTTATTGGGGACACTGTTCTAACTCCAGCGTGGATTAATGATCTCTCTTTTAGCAGAAAGGCGTTAAGGAGCACATTGTTGGGTGCATGCATAAGCTATAAGAGGGAAAGACCTGTGAGTAGGTGTCTATTTGGGGAAACAATATGACGCCAAACAGCCCTTTATGTAAGTGATTCAAAACCAAATGCACAAGACGTGACTGGGTACCACCTTGTGCTGTGAAAGTCATTGCATACAGCTCTACAGCCTATATATGTGCCATATATACAGCTATTGGGTTGCTTCGGGTTGAATTGAGTGTCCATGTGCAATATGTGAAGAAGAGCGACTGGGAGATCAGAAACCTGAAAGAATGAATGAAGAGCAAGGAGGGGACATTGCAATACTTCCCATTAAGTAACAGGCTGTTGTAATGAGGAAATCCGCTTCCCCATGTCCACGGCGGGCAGGGACAAGTAGGAAAAGGCCAAAGCTGCAGCTGCAAAAAACTAAGAAGCTAGACAAAAAAAATCACCACAAACTTTCTAACGTTAAGAATAGCCAAACAATTTCCTCTGCCTAAATGGAAGGGCTACAGGGCGGGGAAGGAAGAACTGATTCGATCTGCATTTATCTCCTTTTTGAGGCACCGTGCTCTGCACATTCCCTCTACTTAGCTTAATGGTGCGTTTTCCTCCTCTTCCTCAGATGTGAAAGACCATGCCACTCAGTCACCGTATCACAGCCTCTCTCCTTTTTTTGTCTTTTTTTTAAAAAAAGAAAAAAGAAAAAAAAAAAAAACATTAGTTTGGCAACAAGCCCCAGGCTGATTGAGGAGACGCTTGGTGGTTGCTTCCATAGACATTTTTCTACGGCTCTACAAATTTATTACAGATTTTAGGACTCTGTTAAACAAGAAATTTAGCAGGCAGTTTTCAGTAAAAGGAAATCCATTCTAATTAAAGGGTTTTGTGTGGGTAATGTCTTTGCCTACTGCTGAAGCTGATTTACAAATACTGGGGCAGTGAGATGCTTTATGAAGTTAGCTTTATCTTTGCATACAAAGTGTTACCAACCTCTTAGTTCCACACACAGCCTCTTTCCCTAGTTGTTTAGAGCCCATTGTTTCAGGCATGATTAATGGTAGCAATGTAATGGAGGCATTTTTTTTTCCCAAGAGGGACACGTTTCAGTTTTCTGACTTGCTATCAGAAGATTCGCAGACTGCTGGCTTTAACACATACCTTGTTCGTGACGGAAGGCGATTGCCTTTTCACGACTATGGGAACTACCATGCAATCTTCTACAGGAAATGAAAGAGCAGAACCATGAGTAACACAAACGTTGCCTTAATGGGCTACAGTAAGGCCATTTGTTGTCCAATATGTGTCTTAAGACTTAAGGCAGGAGAAGCAACTTTGCCCAACTATCAATAATAAAGGGCATTTTTCCAAAGTTCACGTCATTCTGGAAGGGGATGGGGGGAGAGATTCAGACTGTATTTGTCATTAGCTCCTAGAATGAAGCATGGAAGACATTTGAAGACCCTTTCAGCCAAAACCTCCATCAGTAGGGTTTGGAGCAGTCCCAAGAGGACAGGATGGCCAGTAAATATCATCACCTGCAAGAAACCAGCAACCAGCTGGGTAGAAAAATGCTACTGGAAGTGGAGCTGGGATTCTGTTCTTCAGCTGCTCCCTGGCTTCTGAAGCAACACTCACCACTCAGAGCACATGTGAGAGTAGAGCCCACTGGGAAGCTCTGACAATACCAATGTAAGTAATACCTTTATTCCTAGGCTTCAGTTTCTTCCATGAAGACAGGCTCAGAGTCAGGGCTGTGCAGCCTGGAGAAGGCTCTGGAATAGCAGCCTTTAGGCATGCAAAGGGGGGCTATAAGAGAGAGGGGGACAGACTCTTTAGCAGGGTCTGTGGGGAGAGGACAAGGGAAAATGGTTTCAAAATATAAGAAAGGAGATAAGAGGGGAGATTTGGATTGGATATAAGAAAAAACCTCTTTTTTTTTTTTTTTTTTTTTAAATAAGGGCAGTGGAGCACTGGCACAGGCTGCCCAGAGAGGTGGTGGAAGCCCCATCCCTGTAGACATTCAAGATCGGGATGGACCAGGCTCCGAGCACCCTGATGGAGCTGTCAGTGTCCCTGTGCACTGCAGGGGAGTTGGACCAGATGGCCTTTAAAGGTTCATTTCAACTCTAAGGATTCGATGGTTCTAGGCTGATGAAGACTTTTGGAATATATTCAATACTACAAAGGCTAACCTCCATTTCCAAGCAAATGTCAGTTTTGGTCAGTATTTCTCTCCTCTCTAAAGAGCCACGTCCCCTATGCTTGACGTGGTTGACCATCTCAACCAGTACTCGAGCACTTTTTTTTTTATTTTTATTTTTTTTTATTTTATTTTTTTGAAATCTCAGAGACTCAGCCAGATGTGCACTCTCAGAAGCACCTCTGGGTCTTCCTGACTCTACAGTCAGACACGCAGCCACTACCGACACGTGGAAACAGCATTCCCCCAATGCAAAAACAAAAGGAACAGTTTCTCCAAGGAGAGGCAAACTTTAAAAATGTAAGTACTGTGAGGGCAACTGTGGAAAAAAAATGGACATTTCAGAATTAAAAATGCATAAAAGGGAAGTTTGGGATCTACTGTCACCCACTCAAATCCTTAGCTTGGCCAATACATTTGTTCAGTGATCCCCCTCTTCCTAACAACAGATTTATTTCATTACAATTTTTGCTATGATTTCCTTGTTCACGTGTTAGAAATTTCACATTGAGTTTCTTAAGGTAACAGAAGAGAGTAAAACCAGAAGACCCTGAGGGCATGTACAGCTCCCCAGAAAAGGAAATAAATTTTTTCTACGCTCGCCCTGATATTTCACCAATATAATTTCCAACGTGACAGCTGATGCCTAGTTCTGCAGGCATGCATTACCCTCATTATCCAAATTAATATTTGCAGATCAGCAGTGACACAGATGTAAATGCCTGAGCTGGTTTCGTGCAGCTCAGCTAAGATCCCTTGAAGCTTATTTGCTTAAGCATGCTGGCACCTGAACTAACAACACAAACCAGAGCTGCCAACAGCAGGAAAAATGCTGTCAGTTACCGGACAGTTAAATAAGCATCGTAAAAAAAAAAAAAGAAAGGAAAAAAAAAAAAACAAACAAAGAATCTCTTTTGAAAAGACAACTTAAAGTCCTTGGGCAAAGAAGCAGCAGCTTCCATTGGAGAAGTGACAGGGAAAAAGAAAATACGCAGCAATTAAGATGCTGTTTCCCTGGAAGAAGACCAACGGGCCAGAAAAACTGCAGGGCTGCAGCTGGGAGCAGCTTGCCCCAGCTGTTTTTGATCCTTCTGCTAGGGCATTCCCACACAGAGCCAGGTAACCCTCAGTTAGCCTTCCACTCTTACAGAGTACGCACTCCGGAAGGCAAATAAGAATTTTCGGTCATGCAACACAAGGAAATGCAGCTTGACACAGCTACTGGATGTTTTTAATTCATAATCCACCAGCTAGAAAAAGAATGAGAATTTCCTGCAGCCAAGAACATGCAACAGTTTGAGAGCTGTTCCCAGTAGGGCAAACGCAATTTTCCATTCCTCTACGCCAAAATCATTAAAATCAAGATTAATATTTAAAAATGAGCCAAGATGACCTAATGCCAAAGTAGATGATAGAATTGCACAACATCTTTCGTACAGGAAACACATCCGATATATGGAAAAACCAAGCCAACTCCAACTGTCACTTGCCCATAATTCACTAGAGACAGAACACTTAAATTTATTACAGCTAGAGACAGGGCTACACTAGCAGATACTAAGGCCGGAGAAGGGGCTACGCTTGCGGTTATTAGGGCCGGAGATGGGGCAGGAGATGGGGCTACGCTTGCAGGTATTAGGGCTATGAAAAGGGGCTACGCTTGCGGTTATTAGGGCCGGAGATGGGGCAGGAGATGGGGCTACGCTTGCAGGTATTAGGGCTATGAAAAGGGGCTACGCTTGCGGTTATTAGGGCCGGAGATGGGGCAGGAGATGGGGCTACGCTTGCAGGTATTAGGGCTATGAAAAGGGGCTACGCTTGCGGTTATTAGGGCCGGAGATGGGGCAGGAGATGGGGCTACGCTCGCGGCTATCAGGGCTATGAATAGGGCTACACTTGCAGTTATTTGGGTTACAGTTTGGGCTACACTTGGAGTTATTTGGGCTAGTGATAACGCTACACTTGTCGTTATTAGGGCTAGAGGTAGGGCGGCTGTTGGTTGGCACAAATTCTAATTCCTCTTTCATAATTACATACAGAACCACTAAGACAACAAGAGCAGTAGGTCAGCAATTGCCATTTAGATTAAGTGAGGGCTGCTTTCTTTTCTAGGACCGAAGGTTCACAGCCATGTTTTCTTCTTATACTGTTTGGTTGTATCCTTCTCAGTGCTGCTTTTTCAAGAAGACAAGTGTCTTAGTTTCTAACTGAAACTTTCTCTCAGTGTCTGCTACAAAGCTGTGTTTTGGTTCTAGAAAGAAAACATGGCTGATAACACCCGGCAGCGCTGAACAGAACCAAGGACATTTGTATGTCTCTGCCAGGAGAGTAAAGAGGCTGGGGGGGGCACAGGGAGCTAGGNTTAGAAATCCGAAAGATTTCTTCAAACTGCCTCTGACTTCACTAACAGGAGAACATCATTCCTGGACTTTTCTTTTCAAGCCATGAAGAGCTTTGCTCTAACTTCCCACGTTCTCAACCCAACAAGAAAACTGCTGGAGCAGTTTCAGGATGGAAAAAGAAGACAGCTTAAGCCACAAATATGGGGCTTACAGACACACGTGGGCAAAGAAAGGAAGCATCAGCTCGCCTTATAACTCCGTCTCTTCACCAACAAAACATTTTTTGTCTCTTTTTTTTTTTTTTTTTTGTAATGAAGGACAAAGGAAAAGGAAGTTTCGAATGGATAGCGTAATACCCAGTGAAAATACTGTAAAAATCTTTTCAACAATTGAAAAGACCCCTGAGGATCACAGCAGCTTTACAGGGAAATTCTATCTTCAGGTTAGCCCTTCTGCCAGTAAACGTGATCACTAAGGAAAATGCCTGTCTTGCATTTTGCAAGGCTGGTCAGCTCTGCACTAAGTGCATGGTCTGTACCAAAGGCTGGAGCCCCTCAGTCTGCAGCAAGGCACGAACGCTGAGGCAGAGGATGGGGGCAGGAGGGGAGCGGTGCTGACACCCGCCTGGAGGAGCAGCTGGCACAGAAGCACCCTGTGACAGCGAGTGGCAGTGGGAAGGCGTGTGCTTCTGCACTCACACAGGTCATAGAATCACAGAACGGTTCAGGTTGGAAGGGACCTTAGAGATCACCTTGTTCCAACCGCCTGCCATGGGCAAGGACACCTCCCACCAGACCAGGCTGCCCAAAGCCCCATCCAGCCTGGCCTTGAGCAGTTCAGGGAGGGGGCATCCACAGCTTCTCTGGGCAACCTGCTCCAGTGTCTCACCACCCTCACAGGGAACAATTTCCTCCTCTATTTCCTCCTTTTTTTCCTATATCTAGCCTAAATCTAAATCTACAGTCTAGGTCATGGAGTAATCGTCAGGCAGTCCTACAAGCAAAGAGAATAAGCCTGAAGAAAATGCATCCTGAGCCTGAGCGGAATGACCCAACTCTGAGCTAACAGCAGCCTTCTGCTTTCCTGGTTTTGCAGAAAAGCAGCGCTGACGGTGACATTCAGCTGCATATTGTATTATTTTCTGTCATGAGAAGTCGCTGCCTGATGTATTTGTACCACCATTCATTGTAACTTACGACCTTTTAAGCGCTGTCTTCACAGAGATGCGTTTCAGGACGCAGGACAGCGTTGTAAAGGGCTGGGAACGCACAGGACGAAACCCTGGCATGGAAGTTGGTGCCTCTGACGTGATCAGATCAGGCTGTGTGTGAAGGCCTGTGCAATGCATTTGGCCATCACATTTAGCAGCCAGAAGATACAATCAAATCTGAGCACAGGAGATTATTCAGCCTGGCACTCTGTAAAGCAGCTGGCTGGCCAACAACACGGCCCGCAAGCAGTCCTGCAGAAATCCAGTGGATGTGTTTTCCTTCTAGCTGCAGCAGCAGAGCCTGTAATATCCCATTCCCTTTGCCTTTTACGTGCAGGCACAGAGCCTTAGAAAGCTACCGGCCCTTTGGGAGCTATCTCCTCTGCGGGGAGAAACTCAAGGCAGAGCACTGTTTCTCTCTAAAAACACAAAACAAGAAACAGATACAGATTCATCCCCTCTGGGTAACATCAGGCTGCAGAGTTTCTCTTGGTCCATACTGACAAACAAATCCATGTAAGCAACAATGGTCGACCCTGCTTTCACTTTTCAACAGGTGAACTAAGTAAGACATCAGAAGCCTTAATTTGGGCACTAAAATCAACATTTGGACACGTCTCTTTTATGAGGCTTTCATTCCCCAGACCTTGGGCATGGCCTGGCTGCCCCCTGGTCCCCTGCCAGGTTTGAGCTCTGTGCAGAAGCAGCCTGCCACGTGCACTCACACCAGACCCACTGGCACCTTCACGCTGCCTACAAACACACTCAGAAATTTTCCTTTGAGAACTGAAAATTAGAAAGAAACTCCTCGTTTCCTAGGACAGCAAGCTTAGATATAAATGCAACTCTTGATTTGGAACTGCCTGGAGAGACTGTAAGCTGGAAATGACACCAATTTCTCAGTTCTACTCTTCAGAGCAGACAAAGGAGGAAATGGTGCATGAACCACTTCAAACAGACCAACCCAGGTACCTGCAACATCTGATGTTTGACTGCCACGGGGAACTCGTTTAGGCAAATCTGACAGAACAACCATTTACCATGTCAAGTTCTACCTGCGTGACTCCTTCAGCTGGGGGAATTAAAGCAGCCATGTTACTCTCTACTTGCAGCAGTGAATCTATCCTACACAGAGAATGGCTCAAGAGTGCACGTGCTCAGCTGAAGAGACTTTGGAGAGACCAACTTGGTAGGAGATTATTGCTTCTGAAATCCTCTTCATTCACGCTGCAATTCCACTGGTGTTCCCATCCCAGCGCACAATGCTATTAGAAGTAATGCTTTAGAGCATCAATAATCAATTAAAAACAGCCGCCACAACCTGACTGCAACAACACCGTGATAAAATCCATCATTCTTTAAGCATATACAACTAAACATCTTACGGTTAATGATGTGGTGCAACTCCATCATCAATAAGTCTGGGAGAGAATCAGAAGTTGAAAGCAAACAGACATTAAAAAAAAAAACTGAGCAGGAATATTGCAAAGAATTCTGAAGCTTAAGGCTGCCTAACTTGAAACCCAAGCAAGAGCAGGCTTCTTCACTGAGGGCTGCTCTGAAAGTAACGCCTCCTGTTTTATGATGTCAGCTCACAAGATCAGAGGCAGATGTTGGTGCCATGGCAGCAGAGGTGGAACCTTCCCACCAAGATTCCGTTCCATGTTGTTGTCGTGTGATAGATGGCAGCAGAGGGGCACTCTGACCCCATGGTGTCTGACACAGAAGCACAGATGAAGTAGAGGCACGTCACTGAATTCCTCCATGAGGAAAAAATGGCACCTACCGACATTCATCGACGCTGCTGAACATTGATGGAGACCAAATGGCTGTGAGCGCAGTGAGGGGTGGGTGGTGCGTTTCAGCACTGATGTGGAAAGAGAAGCCACGTTCCAGATGGCCATACACAGCTGTCACACCACAAAATTAGGATATTAGGAAAAATTTCTTTTTTCCAATGAGTGGTCAGGCATGGGAACGGGCTTCCCAGGGAGGTGGTGGAGTCACCATCCCTAGAGGTTTTCAAGAAAAGGATAGGTGTCACACTGCGGGACGTGGTTCTGTGGTATGGTGGTGATGGGCTGATGGCTGAACTAGGTGATCTTAGAGGTCTTTCCAATCTTCATGATTCTGTGAAATGAAGAGCTCTTGTTCATCGCTGGCAAAAATGCATAGCTAGAGGTGGTGACCACGCTGAAAAACCCTGCTTGGTAACTAAGAATTCGCTCTATCAAACAGTGTTACTGCGTTCTTCGTACCTGCTGTGGTTGCCATGGAAATAAGCAGGAGGCCTTACTTTTGGACTGAGCAGCACAGACACCCCAGTTTGCCAAGGAGGGTGGTGTAACACTGATGGACTCGAGGCTGCCTTGGAAATTCGCTTGACAGCTTAAAAGCTTAAAAGAAGCTGCACCAGGGAAGTGACACCTAACTTCAGCCATCCAAAAACCAGCCAGTTTGTCTGAGCCATGTATTTTGGCCTCCTCAAAGGAGAGCAACAGGAATCTTCACAAAGTCTTTGGCTCCTATGCAGGTGGAATTACCCACTGGAAATACCTCTCCCAGATTCAAAAGAGGTTTCCCAACATCAACAGTGAATCATTAATGCGTTATTCTATAAATAATAAACATCTGCTTCACGTCCATGCACACTAATCAAAAAGTTCAACTAATGTTTGAAGTGCACGGTTCCTTAAGAACAAGATGAGAAGCTTTTCAGATATATTCATTAAGTTATGATTTTGCACAGCAAACAGATATGCCCATTAAAAATACATGATACCTTTTAACTTACTCCTCTGCTAATATTTTTTGACATTTTTATGAAGTCATTTGATGGAATACCAATGTCTTTTCACCATGCCTTCCGAAAGCTACTTTGTATTCTATCTTCACCTTCCAAACACAGCTCAGATGAGGAGGCTTGAAAACAACACATAAAATGTCTTCTTGCTGGTAGGCAGTGCTTTCATTAGCAATACAACGGAATAAATCAGGTTACACAAACTTACTGTAAGGCAGGAACAGCATGAAAAAAGGCACTTGGAGTCATTTATTTCAAGAGAAGGGAAAATCCTTTTCTTCTTGACACTGGAACAGGTTGCCCAGAGAAGCTGTGGATGCCCCCTCCCTGGCAGTGTTCAAGGCCAGGCTGGATGGGGCTTTGGGCAGCCTGGGCTGGTGGGAGGTGTCCTTGCCCATGGCAGGCGGTTGGAACAAGATGATCTCCGAGGTCCCTTCCAACCTGAACCATTCTACGATTCTAAGATTCCCAACAGAGCCAAGAATTAAAGAGCCAAAAAGGAGGCCTAATTCAGCTTGGATTTTCACACAGTTCAGCAAGATATAGAGTTAGATACAGAGACCTGGCTTCATTTTCTATTCAGATTCCAGAGGCACCTTTATGTACCAATAAGCGAAACATAAAATCTGCTTATTTTCAATGGTTAACAGAACTTGTTTGTAACTAATGCCTACAGTGTGACTCTTTCCTCTAGCTTTGGGGTCCCAATAGCAAGGAATGGTACCACAGAAAGCAGCTTAGGAAGTTAGAAAGCAACTTGATTGAGAAAAGCCCTGTTAAGAAAATCCTACCATTGGGTGGCCTGAAATTCTAAAAAGGGCTTTTACCTTTATCCTTTTCTCTTTTCTACATAAAAGGAAGCGCACACAAACATACCCTAGCTGGAGTTTGTATCAAGCAAGCATAATAAGGCTGTATTAAAACATTCAAAAGATCTATAAAATTACAAAACCTTGTTAATGATTAGTTTTTGCCTGAAACATTTTGTCTTCAGTACTGGTGGAGGTTTGACTGACACTAGATTCGCACACGTTCAAGAATGAGAAGATCTCAGATATTCTGGGAAAAAAAGCCTGTACTTCACAGATACTAAAACAAAACCCACTCCTGACCAACTTATCATCGTTAAACAGAGATGTAAAAAGAGACTTCAGTGCTCCAGAGAGATGAGTCCTGACTGCACATTGACAGCATCTTATACCTGGCTGGATTTTTAATTGCTATGTTTCCTTTTTCTGTCACTGTTCCAAGAGCAATACGAAGCCTACAGTGCATATCCTCAGCTCTGCATCATACCAAGAACGTGATGGCACTGTGTAATGCACGACTTCACGCGGACTGACTCACCTACCTTGGGCTTCCAACGTTGTCTGGGAGCAACAAGGGACGAGGCTGGGCAGACTGGGCGAGGAGGATCAGCACTGTAGCATCTCAGAGAATTTCCTAAGGGAGAGAAGTAAGAGAGAAACGGTAGTTTAAAACATTTAGAAAAAATAGATTCAGTACAAGATTTTTCAACATACTAGCTGTCTCAGGTTCAAAGCACGAGATAGGAGATTGTATTTTATTTCTTCAATTTGTAAGAATAGATCTGAGGGCCATGCGGTCTTATCGAAGCACTTAATGTTCAGCTCTATGTGACTTACAGTGATAAAAAGAGCCATTAGCCTCAAATAGAGTTTGTTCTTCCTAAGAGCCTCAGCTGAAAATAATACAATATAAGAAATAGCAGTACGTTGGTGACTTGGTGGCTCCAAAATGTCATTTCTATGGTATTAAACTATTTCTATTAAACTTCAAGTGCATTTTCACAGCCACCCTAGCTCCCGTGATGTTTGGTCAGTGTAAGCACACAGAGCAGACACAGCTCAGCCACTTTTTCCAGCTGCCAGCAGTAGCCTGGTTTAGGCAGATAACGTGGCAATGGCCTTTTTCTTTCTGCTGTCCTTAATCATGGGGGTTGTGATGCACGGTTAAAAGACACAGCTCTGTAATCTCGAAAGGGATGGAAATGCTGAGCCAACCCTCTGCACAGCCATGGAGATGGGGCTCTCAGTGCCACTCGGTGCCAACACCGATGAACCTGGGGGCACAGCCTGCTCCCCTCCAGCTTCGTCTGCAAGGGGGAAAAGAGGCCTGAGCTGTCCAGCCTGTCAGCCTGGGAAGAGGCACCGGCAGGAAGGAGGAAGAACTCTTCACAGGCCTTCCAACCAAATCTCAACAGGACTCAATGAAGCCATAGTTACAATGGATAAGCAAGGAAACTTGCCAAGGGAGAAATACTGGAATAGTCAATAAAACCAATAGCAAAACTAGTCTGCAACCACGGCTGGTCCAATTGACTAAAAAAAGTCATTACAGCACCTACTCCTTGTCCAAAGCAATTAACTTGGGATGCAGGTAGATGACTGTTTACAAATCTGGCCATTGACTTTGGCTGTGGGTTTTGTTTATGCAAGTGTTACTAAGAGATGCTGCGCCGTACACAGCACGCCGGGCAGCCACAGTAACATCCCAACCAGCAGAGTTCACTGGGATCTCCTAAGGAGCCAGAACAATTATAATCAGACCACACGCATGTTCTTTGAAAGCAGACACACTTCATGAAGTGATACTGCTTTGGTTAGTACTGCTAGAACAACTTCAGGGAGATCAAGCAGAACAGAGCTGTTGGGCTAGCTGCTTGCTAAATGTTTTTTTGAACTACCTTACTCTGTTTTTAGGTCTGCAAAATCTATTGAAATCCTGAAAGGATCAGGGCATTTCAGAGTGATTCCTCTTGCTCCGTGGCTCTGAAGGGACCAAAAATTAAAGAAAAAAATTCTCGTTTGAAGTTTGTTTACTGGTCTCACAATGTTATTAGATTATGAATAATAACAGGAAGAAGCAAAAAATAAATGTGATGTTTCCAGCAATCAAAGTCGGGTGCCATTTGAATTTTCTGTACAGATTTACACCGGCAATTTTTATGAATCAAATCTTGTTTGAGTTACTAATGCAAGGTATTCCCTCCTGATATTAACTTCTGAATGAGTCCTCCCATTACCTCCGCATTCCAGCTCACGACGGTGCATTCACACTGTTTGTGTTGTAACACATCAAAACAGAGCCAGAATTGCGTGTGACATACAAGCCAGCAGCTTATGGAAGCAGACAGGATCTAGTATCTAGGATGTCAGAGCGCTGCCTCTGAAGCAGGAATGTGTGAACTGAAAGGGTTTCATCCTCACTTTGCTACGCTGCAAGGAAACCAATTCAATTTGCCTTCTGCTTTCAAGTAATGACCGAATTGCTAATTAAACTCACAAATGTCTATTGATTTGCTGAGAAGCTCATGATATACTTCATAATAGCCTACTCATAATACCTCCTAGTTTGTCTCTACTTAAGATCCATGTCTATATATATCTCCCTGGTTTTCCCATGCTGATATTTTGTTTAGACGCATCCGCCTCCGTAATGGTTTTTCTTTCTGTCCATGTTACACTTCTTTTTGATATTGACTACACTGCTGAAAAGGAGGAGGAAGCCGCGTCCCTGCTAATACAAAGCAGCTTTAGATAGCTGCTATGAGATAACTTCGCAGGGAGCATTTACACATTCTGAGCAGTACTCAGGAGAGCCCACAGCCAGCACAAACTAACAGGAACCCTAGGGGATTTGTCAGACCAGCTGAGCACCTCCTCTGCTCCCATGGTCTCCCTCTCCTTGCACAGCTCTCCAGCAGACTGCAAGGCAAGACAGCCCCATGCTCACCTCCACACAAGGTGGGAAGCTCTGAGAACAGAAGCGAGGGTGCGTGGGGAGAGGAAGAAGAGTCCCCAGTTTTGTTTTTCAAGTTGAGAAAGCATCTGTCTCCAAGAATTTGGATCATTTTGAAAAGAACAAATTCTACTTTCAGGACTGTTTTTCTGAAGTCTAAGGGAGAGACGTGCCAGTGGTATCTGCTGCTAAGAAAAACACGGGCTCAGTTCTGCCAGGGGCAGAGCTCATCCCACCTTACCTCGGGCAAAGGACGTTTGGGCTGCCAGCAATGGGAATTACTTCCAGCTCATTACTTCGTGGCCACGCTCACTCTCTCTTTTCAGGACATTTATTGCAAGCCTGACACATTCTCCAGTCCCTGATTTCTTAGGTCACTTCCTTAATGCAGTTCTCTTGTTTCCAAATCCAATGCTCTGATTTCTGGGGACATTAAAAACGCCAATCAAAGAGAAAAGCTGAGTGGAAAATGTCACCTGTTTTAAAAGAGTTTTAAAATGGGATTCCTTCACTTTGCTTGAATTGCATTTTCTGAAAGACTTGTTCCACACTAACATAAGTTATCACTCCTGGTCAATAATTGTATCACAAAAACTGCTGGTGGTGAACACAGGAATAGGACTGGATGCTTTCTAGGAAAAAAGAGTGAGGCAGATATATTTTCCCCATACAAAAAATAAAAAATAAAAATTCACATACGGGAAGAAAAGAAAGCTGTTCTGTGGCTTCCGTGCCAGGGATGACTACAGTGCAGAAAAGCATTGATTGGTAATTAGGTGTTTCAAAGAATCCTTAGAGTTGGAAGGGACCCTTAAAGGCCATCGTGTCCAGTTGCCCTGCAATGCACAGGGACACCCACAGCTCCACCAGGGTGCTCAGAGCCCCCCAGACTGACCCTGAGCGTCTCCAGGGATGGGGCTTCCACCACCTCTCCAGGCAACCTGTGCCAGTGCTTCACTGCCCTTGTCATGAAAAAAACTGTTTCCTTATATGCAGTCTAAATCTCCCTTCTTTTAGTTTGGGACCATTCCCCCTTGTCCTGTCCCCACAGACCCTGCTAAAGAATCTGTCCCCCTCTTTCCCATAGCCCCCCTTCAGGTACTGATAGGCAGCTCTCAGGTCACCTCGGAGCCTTCTCTTCCCCAGGCTGCACAGCCCCAGCTCTCAGCCTGCCCTCATAGGGGAGGGGTTGCATCCCCTGGATCATTTTTGTGGCCTCCTCTGGACACACTCCAGCAGCTCCATGTTTCTCTGTGCTGAGGACTCCACATCCAGACGCAGGGCTCCAGGTGAGGTCTCACAGCACAGAGCAGAGGGGCAGGATCCCCTCCCTCGCCCTGCTGGCCACGCTGCTGTTGGTGCAGCCCAGGAT
>WBMW01000595.1:251250-328100 GCA_013396635.1 Penelope pileata
GCCATGACTCTTCAAATACCAAGAGTGTCTTGGTGACTACATCAGCCAATTCCCTTAGGACTCCGGGGTGCCTCTCATCAGGACTCATAGACTAGTGGATGTTCAGGTTCCTCAGGTGGTCACAAACCTGATCTTCACCAACAGCAGAGGGACATTGCTCCCCCAGTACCACTTCCCAACCCATCTGCTCAGAGTGTGTGAAGAGCAGTTGCCAGCAAAGACTGAGGCAATGAAGCTGCTGAGCCCATCAGCCTTCTTGTCCATTGTGACCAGCCTGCCACTGGGGGGGGGGGGGGGGGGCCCCCTTTGGGGTTTCCTTNTACCCTCTTGGGCTTTCCTTCTCTAGGGGTACCCTAGAAGCCTTCCTAGTTCTTCTTAGCGCCCCTTGCCAAGTCCAGTTCCTGTTGGGCCTTGGCCTTCCTGACCCCATCCCCACGCAGCCTAGCAGCTCCCTTATACTCTTCCCAGGGTATCTGCTTCCACTGCCTGCACATTGACTTCTTGCTGTCCAGTTTGACCTGCATGTCTTGGTTCAGCCATGCCAGTCTCTTGCCTTCCTTTCCTGACTTCCTACACCTGAGGATGGAGAGCTCTTGTGCCCTGAGGAAAGCTTCCTCAAACATCTGCCAGCTCTGCTCTGCTCCCTTGTCCATGACAGTCTCCCAGGGGGTTTTGTTAACTCCCTGAAGAGCTCAAAGTCAGCTTTCCTAATTTCCTGATTTTACTCTGCCTGTCTGATATCCCTCAGGAATGTGACAGCATTTTCAGTAGAAAACAAAATGATTTGGTGCCTCAAAAGGCAACAGTTTCTCTGGGGAGAACTTGTAGCCATTGGTCTCTTCCGCTTTTCCATGTTACCATTCTTGCTAACCTGCCTTCCTATTATGTTCTTTCACATAAATTCATAGTCCTCTTCCCTTAAATACATAGAGCACTTTCCCAGGTGAACATACTGCAATCACACAACTGCTTTCTAAGTTCCAAACGTTTGAATTTTCATCGCATTAAGACGCTACCCACCTACATAGTTTGTGTGTCTCACAAAGATTTGTTGTCATTTTATCTGTCCCATATTTTCCTCTTTGCACCTTCCCTTCAACTATTCACTTCCCCACTATCTGCAAAGCTTCTGTATTCTTGTAAACTGATAATTACATTAAATTAAAAAAAAGTATCAGTGCAAAAAGTATCACAGTGACCGCCTTACCATTAGGAATGAAGTAATATTTTTTTCCACCTTAAAACTGAAAATCATCACTTTCTTAAAACGTGGTTTCAAGTTTTTGTGTCAGAGGAGCCAAGAACTTGATAGTACCACAGAGGCTTCTGTTATTATTTTATAACAAGTTGTTTGGATTTCCAAACATCTTTTTAGTTTGTTAATAGCTGTTGGGTATAGGCTTTATTGATTTATGAAGTCACAGCCATTTTTCCCGTCTCTGATGTTAACAGCAGGAGCTGTAAAGGAGAAACAATGCTGGCCTTGCAAAACAGTGGAAACTTAAAGGAGCTGAGGCAGACGCTATTTCCTGGGAAGGGCCAAGGGAAAAGAAGGAAAACTGTTCCAGAGGAAAAATAACAGCGCAGTGAGGGATCACAAGGATGTTTCAGCCAATATTTATCTCTTCAAACAATAAAACTTGATGTTCACCTCAGTGAAATCAATACCTAGTTAATTTAAGCTTTGCTGCTCCCTAGCCCGCTCTACTTGCCCATTTCCACGATCTAATTTCATTGCTCAGGAGTTTAGACTTGATCCTCGCCCATCCACTCACTGCACTCTGAGTTCTTGCCGTGGTGCAACTGCAAAGGGGCACGGTTCCCTCCCGTCTCCCCACACCTGCACAAACACGCTGGTCTCCCGCTGTCTGACAGATCTGGCAGTGACACCCAGCCAAGGCTGCGCTACTGCTGTTTGTCTCCTCAGCATCACAAGAGTTTAAGAAGCTGTCTACTTATCACCTGGAGAGGAAACAAAAGCAAGAGTGTCAGCGTTGCAGCAGTAAGCTCTTATACATTAGCAGGGACCATCTGAAGCTGCATCATCCACAGATCTGAAACTCTTCCTAAGCCAGGAAAAGGCAACGGTGTCTGAGGAAGTTGCAGAAGTGCACGTTAATGCACGTTGATAGCTGGTTTCTCATATAGGGACAATCCTTATCAGACTGTTATTGTGTGCAGGCAGAGTGCGAGCAGTGGTACCCAAACCCATTCCAAACCCAGAAAACCTGAGCTGCACCACACCTACTAATGAATCACAGAATGGTTCAGGATGGAAGGGACCTTAGAGATCATCTTGTTCCAACCCCCCTGCCATGGGCAAGGACACCTCCCACCAGACCAGGTTGACCAAAGCCCCATCCAGCCCGGCCTTGAACACCTCCAGGGAGGGGATATATTGTATAATGATACAATACTGAACACTGGGAACTGCGGCTGCTTTCTCATGTCAAGATTTCTGCTTTGCCCTATAAGGAAATTCAAGTTGAAGCCCTAAACACACTCTGTGCCAGCACAGTATTTAGCAAACACGTGCAGATTACTGTTTTTACTGCAATTTGAGAATCATTCAGCAATGCTTGCCAACACACCCCTCTTTCTCCCTGCCCTCCACTGCTGGTCTGGGTGCTTTCCCAGCCCCCCTCGCACCAGGAAGCTCATTTCATCCTTTAACCTTCATCTCCCCTTCTTCTTTTGCAGAAAATTGCAGGGAACTATTTTCAGGTTTGTTAAACCACAGAATGTTTTGGCTGCCAAGCTGCATCAAGAGGAAAGAAAGAATGCGCTTTCATTGAGCCTTATCACAGAACTGATAATAACATTATTATACATGCCAAGAACCCCATGCTTTATCTGCAACAGAATGACACATGCAAATATACATATGAAAAGCCTGAATGGCTCAAGCTGCCAACAGTTCGATCAAGAATATTAGATGCTCAAAATGCAAACAGTTATTTACATCAGGTTTACTAATACCTCCCCAGTAATTTTCTGTTTTCCTGTAACAAGCCCTACCAGATTCGTGTTCTTGGTTTTTAGGAAAATCATCTGGGAAGGAAAGGTTCACTTTCTAAACACTGCAGCCTCCATAGTGAGCAGTGTGGGACGCACTGGGACTATTTACCATTTGCTGTGTTGCAAGCCTTCTACTCAATTAAATTTGAAAAGTTATTCAAGCTCCAAAATATTTTATCATATTGACTGCCAAAGTAAGAAGTCTGAACAATCTTAACTAATACCTGACAGCACACATCTCCAAGCATCAGCCCAGTAGAATTGTTTCCTATAGGGTATGTGAGAAAATGCAACTGTCCTATAACCAGAGGCTTCTTTTGTTTTGTTTTTGAAGTTCCCAATATTTTTCTTCTTGTTTTTTCTTCTTTTATGTTTGCCAATGCCTCTCATTCAAGGAAACTTTGCTGTGCATTACCAGCATCGTGCTCTTAGAGCATTCTTGGTAACGTACTCTATAGCAGATCAAGCCATTGCTCGTGTCACAGAGTAAACCTACATCCCCAAATGCTGTTGAGAACTCCATTGCATCTGGGTTTCTCATGCAGGCACCCCATTTACGCTCTCATTATCTCTCCTATTGAGTACACTTGTAGCAGCCATCCTGGGGATATTTCTGGATAAAACACTCTCAGATAATTAGGAGAACCCTGGAGCAGCACAGTGCTACCCTAAAATAATCACCACTGAAAAGTATGTCTACAATTTCAAATGGCATGCAAGAAAAACCTACTACTCAAGTTACCATCTTTGCTGGTCGAACATGATCTGTTCAGACGTGCCCTGCCCTTGGAGCTGTCTAGAACTGTCCATCACAGGAGTGATTCTGGTGCCTACCCAGACCACACACAGCTGTTGAGAGCTGGGTTTTACTCCCTAGGATTCCTGAGTCACCCAATTAGTGCTGGCATTTGTGACACGGGTGCTCCAGCACAGCCCCGCTCCCTGCAGCACCCAGAATGGCACCAGGCACCGTGCTCAGCCATCACGGCTCCCTCGAGCTGTGATCCACCTCAGCACATTCAGACCTTGGCATGAGCACCAGGTGCATTTGCCAAGAAGATGCTTGAGCTTCCAACCAACACAGGGGCCCTGGGCAGATGTCCCAGTGCTCCCTGCAGACAGAGGACAGCAGCACAGCCTTCCTCAAGGCTCATGGATGAAGATGAGCAGCAGGGAAGGCATTAAACAGAGTGGTGGTATGGCTAGGCCCCAGGGACTGAGCCCAGACACCAGTGAACCAAAGCTGCACGCAGGACTGCAGTCTTCAGTGCATCCTTCTCCCTGGTGAAGGGTAACGGCCCAGGCTCCTGCTGCGCATGGGCACCTCTGGTCTGGCTGCATACATCAGCTCCCAGGTGTGCTGCCCCTTTTTTGCCCTCTCTGAAGGGAGCCAAGAGAACAACCTTGGCACTAGAGGCTTGACTTCTAGTCAGCTAACGGAAGATGAGCCAAATCTGGGACAGACTGCCAGAATGGCAGGCCATTCATTATTCATACACTGAGAAGGTGATGCCAGGGTTGCAAAGCATGAAGGCTACACAGCACAGAGCTGGACCACTTCAAGGACATTATCTTATTTTCCCCTGGCTCCCAATATTATTCTTCTGCCTTTCATCTATGCCCTCCTAGTATCACCGTTTAACTGGGTGATTGGCAGGGTGTGGCTCCGCAGGCCACGATAAGATGATGTATCAGCTCTGCTGCCAGAAGGATCCCCCTCCTCCCAGCCTCCCTCCTGCCACCTGACTGCCCCTGCTGCTTCCTCTGGCTTGTAGCAAAGCCCTGCCTGAATGAACTAAAATGCACTGGAAAACAGCAATCAGGAGGAAAAAAAAAAACATTCTGCTATTTTATTGAACTGGCTCATGGAAGGGTGCAGTGGGAGGCCTAGGCCAGCAAACAGGGAAAGGGGAATATAGCACAAGAAGAAGCAGAGGATGCATGGCAAAAAGGCAAGCAAGCAGCTCTCCCCTCGCAATGGGGACAAGCCTTAGCTGTCACCAGCCCAACTTAACCGTCTAATCAGCTCCTAATTAACAGCTTCACTGATCACTGCCTGGTAAATCGGCGCAGCAGCGGAAGAAAACTGAGAGCAGCCACGCGCAGACACAAGCCCAGAGAGCCCCAGCACCTGAGGGAGGCTCGTGCCCCACTGGGCACCACGCTGCATTAACCGGGCAAGAGACACGGCACGGGCCAGAGGACTCAACCAGCGCCGGAGAAATTCATACATTCATTCATTCAGAGAAAATCATTCAGTGAGAGAGAAGCGAGCTGTCACCAGCTCCCAGAAAGACCGTGGCTATTCGAGCTGAGCTTTCTCAACCTGCCCACAGCACCTACCCTGAAGTGAAAACAAGGCTTACTGTAATGCAGACATGTGTCCCTATTAGAGGTTTGGGTTCTGATGACGGAGCAGCCTCTTGATGAAGACATTCAGCTGAAGAATTCCTGGCCAGCCCTCACCATTGATCAGCTCATAGCTCTTCCTGCAAGGAGATCTGTCATTAAATGCTGAGACAAGAGGGACCTGAAGCTTTGCCCAAGGTCACACTGGAAATTTTGAGAGGTCAGAAACTAAGTTGAGCTCCTTTGGGTCCCAGGCCAGCAGCTGAATGAAGAACACATCTTTTCTCCTCAGAGACCTGTGAGGATCAGCTGTGTGCTCCTGCTCCTCTCAGGATGGGATGAGGCTTTCTTCAGCCAACGTGAACAGACCTGCGCTGATCTGAAGCCATCCAGAACCATTCCTGCACATTTCTCATGTAGTTCCATATTTTTTTTCCTTGACTTTCTCTTCCATCCCTTCCTTGCACTCTTTGTGAACACTTTTGTCTTCCTCACTCAGTTAATGATCCTTTTTACTTTCCATGCTGTACTTTTTATTTCTCCCTGCTGTACAAGAGGAGGCTCATACCGGTATGCTACAACATTATTTGTTAACAACGAGTTATCCCTCACCAATCACTTGGCTGGCATTTTACTACCCCGTCGCTATTTTATATCCAACAGCCTGCTGCAACTTTAGGCCAGAAAGAAGAAACAAAATTCGCTTTATGGCTATGCCCCTTCACCCTGAGCACAGAAAAGCAGAGCTATTCCCAGTGAATACACTGCCATCTCCTTCTACAGCATGTTATTCTCTGTCACCATTACATCTGGAAAAGACTTGAGAAGACCACAGTGAGACCACTAGCAGTTAAACTTTGATCCTCAGAGACCAAGAGAAGCCATTTAAGATTGCACTACTTAGAGTAACACACGCCAAGGGCACCAAAGAGCAAATCAACCTGAGAATGAAAGACGGGTCAAGGACACAACTTTCAAGCAATAAACACTGCTACTCTGAATGCTGCACTCAGTGATTTATCACCGCACAGAAACGTACCGTTACTTAACGCGATGACAACACGACCTTTGGAAGGCCACTGAAAACATGCCTTCCTGCCATCCCCATCACTCGCTGTCTCAGGTCCTCCCTCCTGACGTTCCCTCTCCCCCCCCACAAGGGCACCCAGATTTGCACCACATCCCCTCTTGAACAGCAGCAGCCACGCTGCAGAACAGCATCAGTCCTTCAGCAGCTGCACTAACCAAGGGGCTTAGCCTGCTGTCTTCTGAAGGCTTCAAAGACATGAGGAAACCTTACCAGCACCCATACTGTGGTTTGGGGCTGAGGAGTCCGAAGTCTGCACTGCTGTCCTGTGAGGACACCAGTCCATTTGCTGGGCATCCTGCTCACAGAGACCATCTGACCCCTCAGACACGCTCTCCTTTTCCTCCCTAGACCCAGTTTCCCTTCCACCATCTCCATCCAGCTCCCGGCACTTTCAGAAGGCCCTGTTAAAGAGCTCCATCAACAATTACAAGGAGTAAAGATGTGAACTTAGCAGCCATTTTAGAAATATGTTAAATATTGTAAAACTCCCCCAGTGAAAGGGAAAAGAAAAACCCACGGAATTCTCCGTTTTACCGTCAGTAGTGAACACCGCTCTAATTGCCAGCAGTCCCCACACAGGGCAGCCAGCTTTCAGCACGCTTCGGTGCTGGTGCTGCATAAGGAAGCTCTCCCTGCCCACTGCATTGCTGGGGCTGCTGGCTCCATCCCGTGAAAACGGCTGAACCCAGCTCTGAGAGAAGCACCCTGCCTCGTCCCAAGCTGGAACGCTTCTAACTTTCCCAGCAATTAGGCTGTAAACACTTCAGTCAGCTGAGCGTTCCCACTTGAGTTTATAAACAAAGCAGCAATTCCCTTGCTCCAAAGAGTTCAGAGTACAATGACTGATTTTTTTTCACATGTGGAGAAAAGAGACAGATGAAGAAGTCCCTGTTGTCTTCTGCAGGGAAGCCTAGTGCTAGATTGCTGGCTGCCTTTCACGTATTGAACACAACACCTGCTCCCACACGCTGCCCATAGGGAGCCAGGCTGCCGCAGGCAGGGCTCCATGCAGCGCAGGGCTGAAGGGGCACAGCCCACAGCTGCCGAGGAGATGCCAGTGGGCAGGAGGGAGGAAGGAGCACTGTCCTCTCATCTAAATGCAGATCATGCTGCAAAAGCTTTCAGAGAAAAGCCAGAATAACTGAGTAAAGTGGCTTTTTTTGCCCCCTAAGTGTATGTTCTACCTGGTGACTCTTTTAAACCTTTAACATCTATAAATGAAATCAATTAAGGTAAGTCTAACGTATTTAGACTTGCTATTTAGTGTGGTAAACTTAATCTGGGTTTAGATTAATTTCAGAGCAATGCATAAACAAACATTAAAGGAATTGCCAAGTAGGCTTAATGCCATGCCCAGTTGATTTATACCCATTATTTCTGGACGACCAATTGCTTCCAGTGCCACACAAACGGAGCTGCATGGTAGTGGGGGGTTCCTGGGGGCGGCTGAGAGCAGAGGAGGAAGGAACAGGCTTCAGAGAGGCTGGTTTCAGCGCATACAGATTTTCCTCTAGCTCAATAACAGTTTTGTGTAACAGAAAAAACTCGGATTTTATACCCTATAGCTTCTTTCAGATTCAGGGTAATCACAAGCACTTACAAGGCAAATCCAGCAGCCGTTCTGCAGGCAGCAGCAGTTAACACAGCCCAGCACACATAAATCCATTTTATCAAAGCAGGAGATGTTGGCTTAGGGAGCACATGGGCATTACCTGAGATGTTTAACGAAACGAAGGGCTCCACTGAGTACCAGAGGCTACAGGGAGTGCTGTCTGACCGCCCCTGTCTCTGGAGGTCCCCCACTGCCATCCCAACAGCAGTGCACAGACGTAGGGCTCCCTGCTCCTGGCCGCGGTGGGTCCCAAAATCTGCTCACAACATGCCAGTTACCATGGGTTGGCATTGCAAGGAGTAAAGTTCTGGAGAAGTGAATGACTGCTTTCACACACACAGCCCATATCTTGGATAACCCATGCATCTTCCCACGGCGGGACCCTGACACAGCTGGGAATACAACTCTCTAGGGGCATCTCATGCCGTTGCGATTTCCCTGGTAATGAGCTAGAGCTGAGACTGCTTGCTCTGAGCCCTGCCTGCCATTGCAGTCTCCAGAGTTTGGAGGAAGCTCTGTGGGAGCTCGTGCCTCTACGTATTTGGAGGTGGAGAAAGCACAGGTAGGCTGAGAGCTTCCCATGGTGGCAGCCCTTCTGTTTTTGCTTTGGGTCTGGCTGATCCTCACCTCCCTGAGCTTTACTTGGCCTTTTCCTTCAAGCTTTGTTTTCAGAGCTGCCCAGAAGAGCAACCCCCCACAGCAGCGTGCTGTGGGCAATGTCTTCCAGCGGTACAAACCACCAGGCAGCACTTCAGCACAGCTGAAAGCCAGGTCTGTTATTTTAATGGAGAACAACAAAACCAAAGCATGGCAGTCATGAAACACTCAATAACATAGTACCTGACAAACTGAAAAGCATTTTATCCCAGGGAGTATACTCTGTGCTTTTCCAACAGCCTGCCACATTTGGGGCACCCCTGAGATGCGGTGAGCAGCAGGAGGGTGCAGCACAGCCCATCTCTGCACTACATCTCTGCTCAGCAGAGCCTCCCAGGTTTCACAGTTTCTGTGACACATTCCCAAAAGGCAGCTGCTAGACTACCTGGAGCCAGGTGGAGAATCCTTCTTTAAATGGCAACTTTTGGTGTACATTTCAGGTTGAGTGCATGAAAGCTGTGGCCTCATCACACGGCAATTATTCCATCTCCTCATACACAGGTACCACTTTAAATATATTCAAAACAGATTTCTCAAATGAAGCTGCTGCTGTTTCTGAATCAGAGAGGTAACAAATCTGTTTGATGGAGAGTTTCCTACTGGTTTCAGTTGTTTGGATTAAGGCAACTAATTCCTTTCTACGAGATTTGAGATGACACTAAAGTTTCACTATTAAAAATTGTCACAACACCTTGCAAAGGAGCATAACTGACGGAGGAAAAACTACTCATAAACCTGTCCTGGTGGGAATCACTTCAGAAACCAGCTCTGCTGAAACCAACGGGGCTGCTCACCAGCTGCAGTGATCCTGGAGCCACTAGGCCAAGGCTGCAAAGCCCAGCTCTGCAGTCCTCCTCAGAGGAAAGGGGGCTTTTGGGAAACCGTTAATATTGAAATAAATAATTACATGCTTATTTGGAATCAAATTACTGAAGGCTCAGCCTCCTTTTGAAGGGTGGAGGCTTCCCATTGAAATAGATAACCATGCCTTTTCCTGGGCTTTTGATGTTGAAAGCTATTCCAGAAAAAATTCTGGGCAAAACTGAAATTACAGCAGTGTGAAATTGCCCTGAAAGAGGCATTCGTACAGCTGCCTATTTCTTGCGAGTGTTTTGCTCCCTGAAATTCACAGCATCGTATGAGATTTTCGGAATGCTCACTGCACATTTCAGCAGCCCAGAAGTCACACTTGCCTGCTGGTAGCAATGAACGACTCCCCATAGCAGCATCGTGCTTAACTGAATTCTGCAATTGCCCCTAAATTAAAGAAAGCAAGGAGGCAAAAGCAGGGGTGAACGAGGAGGTTCCAGGAGAGCCCCACCCAGCTTTAGGCACCTGGAGCAGGAGGAAACGCTCTCCGTCCCAGCACACGCTCCCGGTCACTGCAGCAGTCTGAAATTTCTTCTCTCTCCAACTTGCACACTGTGTAAACTGCTGAGAACAAGGACAACGTTTGTACAAAGTGGGAAAGTTCAGACCAGGAGAGATACAAATTAATGCATCTCCGAATGCTAACAGCTTAAACTTCTCATTTGGACAGATTTATCTTCTCCATACCCTGGCTGAACGTTTGATCACACAGCCCAACCATAGGTTTTGCAATAAGCCTGGATGATTGCATATTGTAGCCTACACCCACTTTCCTCAAAAAGCTCTGAGTCTTTTTCCCTCAGCCTTCAGCTCCAGCTCTGTGCTGCCCTTTGGCTGCACGGCAGCCCTGCAGCACACACTGCTGCTGTCGCAGAACAGCAAACGCTTCCCTCCCTATTCACTCCTTACCCCCTTCCACATGGCAGCTGATGGAGATTTTTAAGACCTGTGTAGTACCCTATACGATGAACTTGAGCACACTTGAAATATATGGTTAGAGTTCTAAAGCAAGAACTGATAATACACACTACAGTGAACTGTTTTCCTGGATGGATCTTCTTCCTCTCTGCAATTATTCTACATATGCAAGAACAGCTTCCAGCACGTGGATTCACTGTGCTCTGGCTGAGAACCTGCATGCAAAACAGGGCAACAGGCAGGGACACTTCCAAAGCCATCCACCACAAAAACTCCTCTGGGCTTGCAAGAAAATTTAATGCAACTGTGACATCTCTCTGAGGGGAACAAATACGACACTCAGTAGCCTTCATGTTATCATCGCAGTAAAAACATTGTGCCATGTTGCTTTGCTTTGTTAACTCAAACAAAACCGGATTTTATCTCTACCAAAAATAAACAGTGGTAAGAAGACGAATTTTTTTTAAACTTGAGATTTTTGCTTTGCTTTCTTAAAGAGTAGTTTGATTTCATTTCCCCCTTGGCCACCCCAAATCTGGAACAAAATCTGTCACGTTGGCACAAGCACCAACAGAAGACGAGACGCTCCTGCGCTCTACGGGAATAAGGAAGCACAGTCACTGGCTCTCGGGAGTTCACAAAATGCCTGCATTTCCACAATTTTGTTGAGAAACAGCAGAACTACTCTCTGGTCGCTACCTGCCAGCTCCTGGAGCCCACTGCAGGTGGCCCAGCATCGCCCATAGCTCACCCAGCCACTTCACTACAGGGAGAAGTGGGTTTCACACACACAGCGAAGAAATCCAGATAATTTTCAGCCCCTGACTCTCTGTATGCCTTTCATCACTAGATTAAAGCATTCCTCTTCATTTTTAGAAGCTTCTGCACATTAAACTCAAACTCCAGTCACGAAGATTGGCGTCTTGCTCCTGATCCAAGCTTTGAGAAGGGCTAATATCTGGCTTGCTAGCTTGGAAAAACCAACGAGCTGAGATGGCCAAAGTAAAACTCAGGGCTTGCAGGAAATCATGAAAGTTTGGTTTCTCTTGGAAGCAAAATCAGATTTTCATTAAGTGAAATACAAAAATATTTTGCAGGTCATGATTTTGACAATAATCACAGCTGAAGCAGAAGGCAAAACTAATTCTTTCAGTCTCAAGAAGCCCTGATTGCAGGCCACTGGAAAAATCAGGGAGTAAAGGGTTCCTCACACAATGTCTCTACCCAATGGAATTGCTATTACAGACCAAGATTTGCCATCAACTATTTCTCATGTCACACAGAAGCCTGGAACTATGGTCGCACCAAATGCTGATATGCAAACTGGAGTTCAGCTTACAGCCCAGAACAATCAGGGATTTCCATTAAAATTATGTAGCATTCTAGTTTAGCGACATGGCTTAATCACATTAGGTTTAACAAAGGAATAAGAAAGGAAATTGCAGATAAAAGGATGCTTGGTGGCTTTTAGACTGCAATTCCCTTCTTTTTATTAAATCAGAGCTACTTGGAAATAGCTTTAATTACAAAGTTGTCAACTTCCTGAATCAACGCTCCAAATACAAGATGGATTGGGGGAGCGTGAAGCTGTGCAAGCCACCTGGAAGGAAAACAAAGACGCAGCCCACAGCACCCCCTCACACGTACGGATGAGGGGAACACGGCTGATGTCCTAGGGGTGCACATCTACTCCTAGTGACAAAGTTACTCGAGGTCCAGTACGATCACTTACATGCTCTCTTCAGGCATTTTAGGCAGACTCATTTCAGGACAGAATTTTGCCCCTGCAGGCAGTGAGTGAACGCAGCTGCCAGCAGCATTCCCTGCTCGAGGCAGCAAGGCTGGAGGGAGGGAGAAGCACGCTTCTGCTGGGGGTGGACTTGCAGCTCTGGGAGCCAAGTGGGAAAGAAGAGCCACAGAGGTGGCAACCTGGCAGGCAGAGACAGTATTTTTCCCTCAAACCTATTGAGCTGTTCCAGGCACTCTCAAGGCACGACTTCTTCCATTTCAGATTCCCCCAGGCCCTTGCTATCTGCCTTTCCAGCCACAGGCACTTCACGCTGCTGTTCCAACCACAACACACCGTACCTGGGAGGGATCCTGCCTGCAGGCCCCCAGCTCCTGGCTCAGCTGGCAAAGATCCTTCATGGTGTGAAGCTGCTGCGAACAGTGAGGCAGCAAAAGGCAACATCTCAAAGCAGTAGACAACACACCTTGCTCCCTCCAACGGCAAGGGAGGGCTGCAGGAAGAAGCTGTTCCATTTTTATTTTGCCACTTCTTTTCCCCACCATCCTCCTCCTTTTGGAGGGATTTCTCATTATATTCACAGCATAAGCACACTGGAGAGCAACAGATGAGGCCATTGCCCACCTCAGTTGGCTTTTCTGTTTCCCCTACTCACTACGGTCTCTCCTATTGCCAAAGGAGGAGCAGGCAGGATTTTCCTTTGGTGCTACAGCACCTTTTATAAAGCAACAACAGGGAAAGGTAACCTGAAAGCTTTAACACTTAAATGCTGTAGCTGTCTTTCCTCCTCCTCCTGTACCTGACAAAATGTTGAAGGATATTCTGAGACATGATTACTTTTTGGAGTGCTGATTGACCAGAGAAGCTTCGGTCTCCCCACCTGATCTGATGGAGCAAGCAATGCAGGTGATCTGCAGGTGATCTGAGCAGGACGTTCAAGGCACTCCTAAAGGCAGCTGATGCACGCTGCCCATGCCATAGCTCTGCAGTCAGCTCTCCAACACACACACGTCTGCACGTATCCCAGCAGGTCTGTGAGCAGCAGCACGGTGCCTGCACACTGGCAAACACATTCTTATGCTCTGTGCTCCCTAGCACTGCGGTGTTACCTTGAGATGTGCCACTGCTGGATGTGCTAACGCAATGCCTCCATGCTCTGCCCAAACCAAACAGTGTTAGCTCCTCCCAGAACAAGGCTTTAATGCGGAGGAAAAGCTGTTGGGCTGGGAGGAACCCACCACTTCCACGCTCCATGGTCACTTACTGCTTCATCTCAGGAGCAGTAAATCTGTTTCCCATACCTAAGGGTATAAAGCAGAAATACATACACCAAAGCTTTTATTAAACTTAACCCAGTACTTGCAATTCTGGGAAACTAAATATTTTATTAATTCACCTGGACCTCCAGTAGGATTTCCCAGTACTCAGGGCAGCTGAGGGCTATGCCACAATGCACGCCACAGGCACAGGCTGGTAACTACAACACACACGGCCCACGCCGTATCTTCCAAATCACAACTCCCCACCACACTCAGACTGAACAGGAGTTTGCTGTCTGCTTCCATGATTTTGTCTCTCTGCCATAATTTTGTTCTGCAGTAGGAAAAAAACACAAGCATGGAGGACTGGATAAGGAATGGGACTTTCGGAGTAGAAATAAGCTCTGAGTGAGCTGCCAACAAAACACGTCTAATATCTTGGAAGCATTTCTAAAAGAAAGAAACCTGTGGTGGTACTGTGTGAGTTTGGATTGTCATCTTTTTGGTGGTTTCATGGAAGCCCTCATCCACACAGAGGCCATCCCATGCTCCAAAATGGCCCCACTCCAAACTATCTTACATCAAAACCATGATGTAATCTACATGATTTCATACACTACACAGATTTGCCAAATATGTATGCTTAATTGAAATTTCAGCATAGACAAAATCTCTGTATCTGTTAGAACCTAACTTGCAAGACATTCCATGGGGCTCATTCAGCATCAGAATTCATAACAAGCTTTTTTCCACTTCTGCTAAATACTAATCCTAAAGACAGACCTTGCTGGTGAAGTTCATGCTTTACTTTCTTAAAGCCTACATTCTGTAGAATATTTTCAGGAACGATTACATTTCTCTGGATTATTTTTCCTTAGCGTGATTTGCCCTTTCGTTACCGAAGTGCTTTCAGGCCATGACAGCTGTGGCATGTGCCCTGGAAAACAACACACAATAAAGAACTCTCTGCTATCCATTGTCACAATACAGCTGAAAAACAACAGCTTCCTAAGCCAAGCAAGGCAACTGAGCAGTGTATACACACCGGCACCTTATGTTGGAGGAAATAAAGCAGGTCACCTCCAGAGATCCTAAGGAAACTTGGAAAGCAAGAGCCAACCAGCAGTGGTCAGCAGTGAGCAGAGCTCCAGTTCCCTTTGCACCTTGGGTACCACCCTGTGTCTGTGGCTCCATGGCACTTCTTCAAGTCCATGTTACTACTTCAGAACAGTTTAAAACAGACATTCCACAAGGAAAAGAAAAAAAGTAGGAAAAAACCAAGTATATAGAAACTATTTTCATGTGTACATCAGAATGAGTTGGCAGCAAACTTCCCCCTGTGTTGCAGCAGATGTAGAAGTGATGTTATACCCAAGGACCAACACACTCATTGCCACTGCTGAGCCAAATTCTAACTACTTCTGTAAGCATAGACATAGCAGCAGAGATGGCTAGGAAATGTTTCACAGGAAAGCTTTTATTCCCCACCCTTCTAAGAAGCACCAGTAACAAATTTTAAACCGAACATATTTGGACTTCTCCCCACGTTCACTGCCATATCACCCATGCACTTGTTTTAGTGCTAAGCTCATCACTTTTTTTTTGTGGCTGACTACAGATTTCCTTTTTACTGAGCATCTAAGAAAGAAATAACTAGTCTGGGAAAGAAAAGCTGGGTTTTAAAGGACTAATTTCTGCTCCAACTTTACAGAGGTAAGAACTACTCTATATCAAGAGGAAAGGGGAAAAAAAAATCACATCTCTGTGACAGAAACAAAAATGCAGGGAGGAGAGCCATGTGCTGACTGGATTTTAAGAAAGGCTCTTCAGTATTCCTGAGGAACATAGAACATGCAGAACTCCTGCCATTCTATTTCTGCCTTGAATACAGACAACACAAAGAGCTTTCTCAGCTTTTTCCTCAGTTTATGCTCCCTCTGTTTAAACCACTGCTGGTGATACCTTGCTACCATCCCATAAACCTGCTGCGTGGATACAGAAGACATTTGCAACAACATGAAATATGAAACAGTGAGAAACTGGGCTTTTATGTAAGCTGAGAAGTAGTTATGAAACATCTTTCCACATTTATGGTAGTCTCAAAAGATGGTTACAAGGTACAGCGAGGAGCAGAGGCTTCCAAAAAACATTACCAAACACAACGACCTGCATCGTTCAGAGAAAGAGAGACGTTTACGTGGAGTGCACCAGGGTGTTGCCAGGCAGTTTGCTGAAAGCTCTGCATGGCCAAACAAGCAACAGCTTGAATCTTTACTGTAAAGGAAAGTAAAAAAAAAAAATTCTAATTAAAATATGCTCTGATGAAAATGGTGGAATCTTATTTGTACTGACACAGATGATATTTCATGTATTTGTCCACCTGCACAAACACGTATTTTTGTGCACACTCTAAAGACACACTTCATTGCCCTGCAACTGCCAAGTCTTCAGGAGATTTTAAGTTTCTTGCAGAAGGCTTAGGTCTTCTCTTTCCTTCGGCATCAGGCAAGGACAGGCAGCTGGGCACAAGGACGTGCCATGAGCCTGCTGCCCAGTTATGGCAATGAGGCAGTGAAGTATCACTCAAGATCCTACAAAAGCCTTCCACCCCACACCCCACCAAGGCTGAAGAGCAATACTGAAGTTTGCAAATGCACAAACACTGTGACATCCAACTGCTGGGACAATCCCAATATAAGGGATAAAAAACAGCTTCTGGGCAGCGTTGTGCTCTACCCAACATTGTTTTTGCTTGTTTGAACCTTGCTTCACTGCTATTTTTTCCAGCTACAGGTCTGCTGGTTTCTACAGCTTTCCCACAGACCATGGCTCCCTCCCTGCCAGAAGTCTCACCGTAGCTCATCTTTCTTCACTAGTTCTGCTCATTTCTAAATGTAATTCCCACTGGGAACTGAACACAATCCATGCAATTGTGACTTAATTGTGCTTTCACTTACACTTCTGGCTGATGCACGAGTCCCTTGGGCCACCTGTGGGAGCACAGCAAGGCCTACCACTGATTACCCCGACACTCATTCCACAAGTTTTGACAGGACTGCTAACTCCTGCCCCTTGGCAGTCTCACTTTGCCCTTCCAGATCCCACTTCCTTAACATCAAAAGCTATTCCCAATTACTTTCCACGAAAGCGTGCATGCCAAGAACATCAGAGGAATCGGGCAGTCAGATACTTCTAGGTTTCCAAACCAGCCATTGGAAGGGTTGACAGAAAAGCTACAAAGTTCTTTCCCAGTCCCAGGAGATGAGTCAATCTCAGAGCTCTCCCACACCGTGCCTCACGCTGTAGGACAGCACTTCTGAAAGATCCATTTCCTCCTCCCTGTCAGCCCCACTGGCACACCCAGGTGCCTCTGGAAGACAAGATGAGGGAGATGCCTACAAGCAAAGCTTTAAATTTTGGAAGATTTTGACCTAGCGCTGAAGTTCTGAAGGGCTTCCTACTCATTTCAATGTTGTTGAAAAGCACTGGTGGATTTTGGGTGTTAGTTTCTTTTTTTTGGAAAGAATTGCCTGACAGCCTGTGAGTTCTCACAGCTTTTGGGAAGATGAAATGCAACTCAGTCCCCTCAAAACAGAGTGACTGCTTTGGATGCTACTCTCCAATATGAGACTTAAACAGAGAAGCTCTCTGTGTTACAGAACACAAATGACTAGAATTAACAGCAGAAGCATGCCTTACTTTCTCAAGCAATGGAAACCCGCTGAAATATTGCATTTGCCAATGCCAAACATTTCTAATCTAGTTCAAGTTTACCACACTGTGGCTAACTCTATGAAATTGCAATCAAGTGACATAAGAACAAGAATTCACTACTACTCCCATAAAATAAGCATCACTGTGTTAAAACCAAGCAATCAGCTTTATACACCATTTCATTTCTGATTAATAGAGGTCTTCATTAATGTGACTCACTTTGATCAAGCACTGACCCTCTCTCTGTGGATAACCCCACACCAATTTGCAGGTAGCAGTATTTTTAACAATACAACAAAGTGTGTAGGTGGAAAAACCAATTTCCATGTCAAGGATTAATTTATTTTGCATTCCCTTTGCAAGTGCTGGAATGAATGACAATTCATGTAACAATAGCTGGTTGTTTCAATTAGTATTTTGACTTTGATGCAGAAAATTGGAAAATGAGAGTCTGGGTAAAGAACATATCCCAGGTCCTGAAAGAGCAAGAGAAGTCGAGGCTCCGGGGCTCTCGCAGACAGCTGGAAGTCGCACCACAACCAAACGTGCCTGGGCCAAACCAGAGCTCTCAGCACAATCACAGCCTTTGTGCTGATTTGGTTTAACAAGATCTTTGCCTCCATTTCCATGCTTCCAAGATGTGCTGCGTTCTCTGACCACAGAAAATAAATTCTGAATGGCGATCCCTTCTTGAGCAAAACCAGCCTTGTTTCCTGTTGTCTTGGTGCAAAACAGCCTGTGACTGGAGTCACTTGTGAGTCCTGTATTTACAATCTGGGCTCACAGTCCTTGCTCACCTGGAGACCAGGCAGCCAGACAAGTCACCAGGCCAGAAATCTGGGCCCCTCCTGTCTGCATACCACAGGATGGCTGCTGTTAGCAGCAGCTGCACCACTGAACCAGAGGAAGTTGCTATCCCATGTCACACAGGTTCAGAGACAGCCATACTCATTCCCCAACAAGCATGCCGGATGAGGATGCAGGCATCCCGACCCTGAATCTTCAAGTATATTAAGTCTCCACAAATCCAGGAGGAAGCACTGTAAAGCCCTCTAGAGCTGCTATAGAAGTCTGGCCCACAGCTTAGCAAACTGGATCGAACTGAAAGAGCTTTTGCCATGAGCAAGCTCCATTCACTGAGCAAGTTTCTGCTGTAACTGAACAAATCTAAGTAGCTTTGTACTTGGCAGAATAGTCTTGAGGGCAGAAAAAGGGAAAAATAAACAAAAACCCCCTGCTGGCAACACCAGCAAGTTGGCTGGGCCAACAATCCCCAAGCCAGTGAGAAGCTGCTGTGATGGCAGTGCCATCGTGGGGCTGCACTGCCTGCAGGCAAGGACTGCATCTCCTGTGCACGGTCCTCTCCAAAGTAATACCAGAACCAGGATCAGCAGTCCAAAAGCTAAACCTAAACACTACCACTGCAAGCAGCAGAAAGTTGAAAGGTTGACTTAGTTGGAGTAACTACAGCATTGGAATAACGCGGCACAACTGAAAGTAGGTTCTGCTGCCTGGGACAGGAGTGGCTGTGCTGTGAGCTGCCCATAGCACCCTGACCTGGAAGGGAGGAGGGAGATAAGATGCTCAACAGATACGGCAGGAAGACACTCTCCAGGTCCCACCTAGGCATGGGTGTTCCCACAGCCAAAATGCACCTGTGGACTCACACAGAATTCACTGGAGTTAGACATTAATGCTAAGGAAAGGGGTTTTATTTCCTGGCAGCTTGGCTATGTGAAAGGCTCACACGAGGACTGCTTCTGTCTGGATTATTTGTAGCTCAGAGTAGGGACTTGGCTGTCCTCCATCTAATACAAAGTTTCTGAATAATGTGTCATAAGACAAAGTCATTTCATTGCCTGCAGTGCTGAGTTAAAAACCTAGCAAACCTGAATCAGCATTTGAGGAAAACGTGTTATCAGAACAGAGGCAGCACACACCTACTTATCAGCAAAAGCTTAATATAAGAATATTTTCTCCTGTTTGACAGATTTCAAAATACAAAGTGTCTTTTTTATTTCATATGAGCGGCTGCTAACATTTTTTCATTACTAACACGATTTTCAATGCTAATAAAACCAGACGAATTCAAAGGTGTTTTCATAAATAATCACCATCAACAACCTGAGTAATTTCACTCAATGGAAACCTCATCCTTTATAAACTTCTAGCACATAAGTAAGATGCAACTGGTGGCAAAAGCTTTATGCCTACTGAGGGTAGTAACTACATAAATAAGTGGATGCTTGGGCCCCTAGGAGAATGATTAAGGCAGGAATATTTCTCCAGAACACCCCAGCCTACAAAGGACTCATCTCTAGGCATGCAAGTTGCACAGAGCAGGAAAGCCCCAGCAGCAGGGCACAGCATGGCTCTGCCACCTTTATTTCTAACAGACTGTAGTACATGTGCTCTAGCAAATTCTTATAAAAGCACTGCAAACAGCTGAGATCTAACCGGTGGGTGGTAGGGCAATAGGCTCACTGGTGCCACTGGGAAATTCCTTGCCCAGAGAAAGAAATGTGGTCATGCAGGTAGAAAACAAAAGAAAAGGTCAGCATCCATTTCGCTGATGCACATTTTTGCTAGCTAAACTAAGCTAAGGGTTTTTTCCTGGTGAAAATATTCATCTTCTTTAACACGTCAGCTGTGGCAATCCAAGAAATCAAGTGAGAGCAATCTTCCGTGCGCGATATAATTAGAAGAGTGAGCAATAAAAGCAAAAGCACGAGGACATACATAAACCTAACTGCCTGAAAGTGGCAGTAACCTGATTTTCGAACTATAAAACACCAAGCTGCATATTTTTCAATTTTCTTTTTCTGAAGTAGTTTTCATTCTTGATATCAGCCCACGATACGAGCGATAGCCAGCGATGTCTATATCAATCTGCTTGCTGGGGATTGTTACCCACACCTCTCTCTACAAGGGGAGCCTGCTCACCTCCCTACACACCACCACACCTGTAACGAGCCCAGCCTGTGCTACTTGCTGTTAAAAAGGCTGATCAAGAATGCCTTTGCAAAAAGAAGAAATCAAATTGCTGTGCTTTGAACCCACCGTCATTTCTTAATTGGATAAGCAGCAACTTCCTGTCCGTACATTATTGGAGGTGAGAACAGCGTGCATGCTGCGTGGAATAAACATTTGGGAACCCTCACGGGGGGAGTTACTCTGAAAACCCCTTCATATGTTTCCATCCTAACCTGAAAGAAGATGCAAAGTTACCAGGAAGCCACTGCTCTACACAAACTGGCAACAAACAGCTACTTCCCCGCTCTGTACTTCAAAGTTTGAGGGAAATGTGTTGGACTTCATACATTTCACTCACTTCACCTACCAATAAAGAAAAACTGCCTCAGAGAAACTATAACAACACTTAAATGCAAACTCGTTCATCTTAAGAGCTCTTTGGGCATCAAATTACATTATGGAATCAAAACAAGCTGTGGGGATTTTGTGTTTTGGGGGAGCTTTCTTTTTTGTTTGCCTGTTTTTCAGTTAAATCCCATCAACCCCCAGCAGCGACTCTTCTGTCTCTAGCAGTCAGCAGGACTTTGCTGGTACACTGCCAGAGCTGCTCACAACACATGGTGACCAACAAAGCTCCACCACAGCATTCAACTGCACTCTCATTCTGACAACTTCTCTCAATGCACAACTGCTCGTTAAAGTAGATGGAAAATAAAGGTGAGATTCGCTCTATCATAAGCATTGAAGACCTACGGTATCTTCCTGCTTAGGCAGAAAATAACTGATGTGTGTTATTAAATATAAAGAGTGTTTAAGAGTACAAGCTGACTCAGTTCATAATTCACGAAGCTGCTGTACTCAGGAATCCTGAACCCTGGAGGTAGGGGAGAGAGTCTGGGGAATGGAAAGCTTCCCTTTGGTGGAGGAGGGTACGGACAGAGAGCATCTAAGCAAAATTGCTGCATCACAACATCCTGGTAATGAAGCTCAGGAAGTGTGGGATAGACAAGTGGACTGGTGAGGTGGGTTGAGCAGCAATGCAGCTTCTTGCCCCACTCTGGGGTGCTGAGATGCCAGTGCATGGGGTCAGCCCCAGCTGGGTACCCCAGTATCCCACTGCAGGGCAAAGAGCCCTGCAATAACTACCTGCTAGACAGGGCCACCTCCTCCCCTCTTGGCTCGGGAGCTGCATTGACACATAGGTGTTATGCCATTTTGTTCAGAATAAACACATTCAATGGCTTTATTTCAGATACTAGTACATCTATTGAACGCGTGAAGTTTCTGCATCATTTGTACCTGTGATATTTAAAGCTGAGCTAATGTAACCCAAAAAGCCACATTTCACTGGAATGGAAACTCAGGCTTGATATGTCAAACAGAACGCCTTAATTGCCTGTAGCCTCACACTGCTGCATTTGCTAGTTTAACATCTCCATTTGACTCTTCTGATAAACAGTCCCAACATGAAGGCAGAGCAAGCCTCCTTTACAAGGCAGCACAGCCAGCAAGCAAGTTGGGCCTTCTGGAAACGTGTGATGACAAGTCAAGAAACAGGGCTGCTTTATCAGACCGTGCCCACCTAGTTCACAGAAGACGATCAATATCAAGCTACCATCTCCTCATCCATCTTCTGACTAAGCTGCTCTACCATGATACTCCCTCTTTTTCTCTCTCCCAGAATGATTTTTTAACTTTTTTAGTCCTTGTGCTAAAAAAGGCAAATTTATCAGCTCACTAATAACAAGATCGATTGATTGTTGTTGCTTACTGATTACACTGTAGGAAGAAAATCTTCCCTGGATAGCTGTCATGGTAGCAAGGTACCTCTGAGCCTACAGAGGCAGCAGGGAGCCCCTCTGCAGGTGATGCACAAGTGGGTGCCTCCAGCAAAGCAGGGGCACTGAGCTTGAACAACTGGGAGCAATCAGGGACATTTATTCCAGGTAAGCAACGACGGTCAATCTCATTTTGTAGCTATACTTTTCTCGTGTTCTCCTTAAATCACAGTACTGGTAAAGGACTCCCATAAGCTGCAAGTGAAAAATGCCACAATTGCGTCTCATTCTGTGCTCACCTCTCTGCATTTTGCACTACTGCAGAGTGCCTTTCGTTGAGATTTCTTTGTCTCAACAAGCAGATTTGGTAGTTCCTCCACTCTCATCTAACCCCTAAAAACACTTCAATAGAATTATTTTTACGTCTGTTTTCCTCACTGAAAGGGCTGCGTGGTGAGCAGCAGAACAGCTGCTCTGCATTCAGCGTACGCACAAAGAGGAGGTGACTTCCTACCTGGAGGAAGCTGAAACAATGAGAAAAACACTGGGGGCACAAGCAACATGGGTAAAGGGAAGGGGAAACAGACATTTCTGACCTTCAGCATGTCATGGTCAACTATTCCTATTCTTAACCTGAAACATACAGCCTGTACAGATTTTCTTACCTTACTTCATCATTATAACAACTGCATCTTAATTGTACCTCAATTACTCTCAGCAGGTTCTCTCTCATCACAGAGCTTCAAGGTATTGATCTCTTACATTCCCTGCTTATAACAAAGCAGAGTTTATTCTGAGCACTGCAATATAATAATAAAATGTTTGTTCCTTGCAAAACTATCTGATCTCCATGCAGTGGCCATCAGCACAGCTCATTCAGCTGCACAACCTACCTTTCAAATCACTGATAAGCCATGAAATCCAGCACTGGTAATGCCTTCAAAAACTGTTCAGATTCCCTTCAATATATAACTGGGCATGGGAAGGGAAAAGTTGGATGAAAACCTGATCTTGCACACTACCCCCACCTTCCTTCTTTCCACACACCTGGGAAACCTCCTTTTCCTGGCACGTTCTCACTCTTAGCACAAGCAGTAGGGAATGTTTTGCTTCTCCCAGCCCCTGCCTGCCTCCCTGCTGGCTCACACAGGGCTCAGCCCTCCCCACCCCATCAGAACTGCACCTGCAGCTGAAACGATCCAAACACGTAGTCTGAAAACTCTTCAGAAGTACCACAAAGCTTACAAAAGTTGCTACATATTAGTAATGATAATTCATTTGATGGTTTCCACTATTCTGCTTCAAACCACTTTACATCGCTATTTCTTCTTGAGTAAGACTAGCAAGTTGCTTTATTAACTGAGAACTCTATCTCACGCTTAGCCTGGAAGCCAAAGTTATTTATTGGACATTTAGCTAAAGTAATTGAGTGCAAAAAGTGCTTTCCAGTACCTTACTGCTACATGTAAGAGATAACACTGAAATTTCCATTGCTTTCAAGTAGCATTAACCAGTATTTGAACAATTTACCTGAGAGGATACCATTTGCAAAATAATATAAAGCATCATAGAGTACACATGCAAAGTTGATGGGCAGTCTACTCATTGCGGAGGGCTAAACAACGATGCTAACTTAAATCCCATCACCACAGAGAAAGAAAAGGAATTGCACAAACAAATCATGCTCACAAAGCAATATTTTGGCATCTTCTGCATCGTTGAATGGGAATTATCATTACCTGCCTTTACCTTTAGCTGTTAGCTTATAATTACCACTGCTTATTCTGCAACACCAGGTAAGGCTGCTCCTCCTTCCTGCAGCCTGCTTACAAAGGCACGTGGGCTACAACCATGCACAGTGGGCAACCAAGAGCTCTGCTCACAAGCAGACACCCTCCAAGCAGCTGCCCTTCAACACACACCAGGTCCCATAGGTGTCTCGGGTACACCTGCTGAGCAACAGCTGCAACAGCTCTTCCAAGAAGAGGCTGCCTCAGCTCTACAGTGCTTCAAAACCAGCAAAGTCTCTAGTGAAAGTATACGTGTGGTACCTGTGTGGGTGGGAAATGCCCTGCTGCCATGCTCACCGTGTTCCCTGGACCACAGAGGATGTGCTCCTGGTGGAATTTCTGTGCCCTTTGTTGCCTAGAGAAGCCTCACAGCTCTGTTTGCATAGATACCACCTGGGCACAACAAAACCCTGCAACACTCAGTGAAAGAAACACACACCAGAGGGTTTCCAGAAGGGTGTACGTCAGGGATGATTAAAAAATAGAAGTATTTCATAGGTCTGCTAAGCACCACAGATGCACAGTGCAGGCTCACCTCTGAAAGCACAGATATCTAGGGAGAAGAATCTTCTGGGTAAAATACATCTCCTCACACCACGTGGCTGGGAATCATCCGTGATGGCTCTGGAGAAGAACATTGTCTTCAGAAAAACAAACAAGTGGAGGAATCAGATCTTTGGGATATGAATATCCCCCACTTCTTAAAAATAGGTGAAGAGTGTTAGCTTGATGGAAAAGTGGGCAAAAGGGAGGGTCCCTCAGCACCCCAAGCGCAAGCCCTAAGGATGTGGTTCACATATCAACCACCATAGGAAAATACAGCGAAAACCAGAGAACAGCAGAGGAAATGCAGAAACACAGAGATTGAGCAGATGATGGTAGGCACAGATGGCAGCTGGATTGGACTTCCTCAGAGCATGAAATAAACACTCAAATTCTTCAACTATGGGAAACATTCCCAAATGCCCAGAAATGAGACACTGCAAGACGGAAGCGAAGAGCAAATATAACTGCAGTGAGAGCTGAGCTCAGCTCACAGAGAACAGCCACCCAGAGGGTACCCTCCTGCCACACAGAGCAGGAGGGGCTGGGGCTAGCACCAAGGAGCCACTCACCACCCACACTGCTCACAAACCTACCAGGAGGGAACAGCACTCACTCAAAGCTTAAGGCAAAAGACTGAAGAGAAGAAATCACAGAATGGTTCAGGTTGGAAGGGACCTTAGAGACCATCTCGTTCCATCCCCCTTGCCACAGGCAAGGACACCTCCCACCAGACCAGGCTGCCCAAAGCCCCATCCAGCCCGGCCTCGAACACTTCAGGGAAGGGGCATCCACAGCTTCTCTGGGCAACCTGTTCCAGTCTCTCAAATGCAGCCCCAAGATCAAAAGGAGCAATACAAGAGTATTCAAAGCAGGGCTGCACGTTCTGTATGCTGATGGAGGTAACTGCAGGATGGACATAGGGCAGGCTGGTGACAGCCTCCTGTTCTTCAAAGAGCAGCAGTGTGGGACTGGGAATTCTTAGTTCTGCCACCTCAGCTGGGGAGAGGTGAGGAGATAAACTGGCACCTTGTCAGGGAGCACCGTCAGCAGGTTGAGCAGGCAGGAGCCAGCAACAGGAGCTGGTGCAGGCCTGTCACTGATGGAGCCTCCAGAGCTTGCTGAAGTGACAAAGGAGGAACTGATGGGAGGCAACAGGGTGGTGGGGAGACAAAAAAACCAAATGGGAGGGAAAAGTAAAGTGGTCCAGAGAAATCAATGCTGTTTTAAAAATTCTAATACAGAAATTTGAACAGTCCAAAACCCTTTCCACACATTTGTTCCTGGAACGTACCAATAGAAAGCACTTTATCTGGTCTGATCAATCCAAAAATATCTTTGTAATCTTATGAAAGTTTGGAGATTTTTCACTCTTTACCTCATTATAGGATAGAAAAAAAAACACCTTTCACCCCTCATTAACGGGGGACATTTGTAGGGACCTGACATTTTCCCATGGCCTGATTATTCTAACAGGCTTCCTGAGTCTGATGTCCCACTCTCTCTTTTTTTCCTTCCCTATTAGGCTCTCCACAGTCTAATTCCATCCATCCAACTTATTATTCTCACTAACTCTTGTTGATGGAGAAGCTAGATGGTACTAATGATAAAGCACAGCTAATTCTCTTTTCATTTTGTCAGGAAAATGATATTTTCTTTCCTTGAGGCTTGCACTTCTTCCTTCTCTCCCGCCCACGCACAGATTTATCGGTCTGTGATAAAAACGTCCAGGCTCTGTTCTGCAAATGAACTATAAATCCACAGCTCAAACCCGCAGAGAGCGGCTTGCTAAATCCTACAGTTCTTAATTGGGCCACGCTCCCAGCTATGGAAACCAACAGGAGTTGGCCCAAATTGACTCAGCTGTTTGCCCAAAGACTCGCTGTCAGTTGAGGGAAGCCAGCACCCACGTGCAGCGTGCCGCTCTCTGCTGTGACAGCGAGCTCGGAAGCTGTGGGGCAGGGGAGAGGTCCATGTAAAGCAGGGCTGCTGTCTGGCTGTCATGCCCGTTTCCTCAGCAGTAATTCATTGCTATCATCTGTTTCCTGGAATCATTTGCAGACACCAGCTGTCAATGGGAGTTTTACATTAAGCCATAAGAAACGAATGCATCTGGACACCAGATTTCTTACAGCTTCCCCTGGCATCCATCACAACACTTTTTGGGGAAAAAAATATATCCAATTAGGCTTTAGCCATGCAACTTTCAAAGATTTTGTCTTACAGGCATTTCCACCTTCCACCACTGCTCCACCCCATTTTCTTTTATGCAATCGGAGAGATTCTCTACACTTATCACCTCTATTATTGGCATTTCACCTCAGGCTGACAGTTCTCAAATAAAATTCTCCAGGCAGAAAAGGATGCCACAACCAAATGACACAGTTATCGCAGTGCTGCTCGTAGCTCTCCAACACATCCCATTACCTGTGCAGTCTAACAGTCCACAGAGGTTCGTTTTGACGTTCACTACAGCTGCCAGGAACCAACTGCTCAGGACCCACTGATGTTTGTGAGTCTATACTGGCTCACACACAAACTCAGATGGGTCTTCCGAGTCCTTGGTTGGAAAGGGGGAAGGATGCTAATGCTTGGCCCTTGAGCCACCTAAGCACCTTGTTTTCAAGGGCTGGAGAGCCTGCAAGAGAACTTGGTGCTTCACTGATGTGCCCCAGGTGCTCTCAGTTGAGGGCCTGGAAGGCAGGCTGGGGTAGCTCACCTCCAACATGCTGCTCTAGCAAATGGACTGCCAAACCCCATCGGCATCCTCTTATCTCAACCCAGCCTGGACCAGAACTCAGCCACATTACAACAGCCCAGAGCTGGGCCAGTGCTCCTCAGCCTGGTGTCGGAGCCTGTTCCAGCTTGAGATAGATGTCACACAGACCAGGCATTAGAGAATTGTAGTAAAGCAAACAGTGCCCACTACTGGCTTCCTCAGGAGACCACATTTCCTGTAGGGCAAAAAAAAAAAGATAGCTTCCCCCAGCTCAGTTTTTACATTAACCATGATTCTGTTATGAAAAAAAAAAAGAGAAATGAGAGAAGGCCAAAAACAAAGTCAGAGTACACACAATGCTATCTAACACCAAAACCATGTGGGCTTTAATGCACAAATGCAAACATGCTGCAGAACTACTCCAACCTGGTTAGCTTTTCTGGTATAATTACTCTGCAGACGACGAGTTTGGTATCATATGCACGAGTACCGCTCTCCTCCTCCTCCTCCGGGAGCATGCTATCCGTTGTGTTATTAGCTTTGCCTTCTGGACAAGCTGCGTAGTGAGTTAACGTTGGTAATTGAAAAATGAAACTACCAATAAAGGAAATCCAAATATAAACATGATTTTAGTGTCTAACTCACTCTTTTCATTACTCTATCTCTCAGCCCTCTCGACGTTGGCATTCGGCCCCTCCAGCGTGCTTTAGACAGACAAGGATCTGCTTTGTGCCGAGCTTTTTGCTCACTGATCAGCTAACGAGTTCATAACGGGCTCACTGCAAAGACAAAACAAACTGGGAGAAAAAGCAGACTGATGACAAGCTCTCTCCTTCAAGTACACAACACTCTCCTGAGGTATTTGCATGTCCAAAGAGGCAAACAGCTGTCCTGGTCCAGTAGGCATCCAAGCTGACTACGCCACGCTCACATCCTTCTCGTTATCTTTGAAGGTTAATTATCTTTTTGAAATTATATCCCATACCTTCAATTCTATCCCTACCCAAATATAACTATTGAAGCATATGTTATGATTTAATTCCACTTACTTACGCTCCCCCAGCCTCAGTGGGGATGCCTTCATGAATCCAAGGACTCACGTACCTTGGTGACCTCGCAAGGTCAGCGCCTCGGAGGACGTTTGCCCTCGGATCCCAAGCGTTGCAGTAATGTATTCAAGCACTGGGCTAATTTAACTCATGTGACTCTCATAAATGCATTCTCAAACTAACTGAAACATGGATTACTCCCCATGCTTGCCCATAACACCGAATAAGAGAAAATGTATTAAATTTTACGTGTAGAACACATTTTCCTCATCCCTATGCTTAACTTCTAGTCATGCTATTCAGTTATTTCCTCCTGAGGCAACAATAAAACTTTGATCACTATTGCTCAGTTGTACAGAAGGATGATGGGTATGGAAACACCCCAGATCTGCACCCTTAGAGCCAACACTGGTGCCAACAAGCGCTTCTCCAACACGCCATCGGTCAGGGGCCCACGTGCTAAGCCCTTGCACCCCACGCACTTCCAGAACTTCAGGAACTGCTCTGAAGGCTGCCAGAGCTGCAAGCACCCGCACAGATCGACTCCCTGGAGACCATGAAACCACTTCCCAGCACAAGAACTAAGCTCAATTTAGTACTAACTCTAAGTAATTATCATTTTCTTAACTCTAATAAGCTATTTTCATAGGAGTGGTCTTGATTTTTCTTGGACACAGTAGCGTCTGCGGTCCTCTCTCATGCAGCACCATCCATCAGGGAGATGGCAGCAAAAACCACAGTGTCCATTGCATTTTTGTCTCAGCATCTTGTAACCAAAGTTGCAAGCAAAGTTACATTTCCAGCTTGGAAATACAGGATCTCCTGTGTATCTAAGTATGGTCAAATATGGACGTATTCATAAACATACATGGAACTCTGAGTCCAAAGCCAACTATTCCAGCGCACCTGGAGCATAAAAGCAGGGACTCGCACAAGCAGTAGGGGAGAAGCTTTGGGAGGGTTGAAATCTGTCTCTTGTCAGCTCCCAGCACTAGCTCTCAAACAGCAACGAGTGATTTCAAACAGAGCACTCCTGAGGAAAGCTGACATTTTACATTAAGCTTTTTTAAAGGCCAGATGCCTTCAACAATTTCCAATGAAGAAAAACCAAGAACAAGTTCAACCCTTGGCAGAGTCTGAAGTGGAGGCAAAAAGTGAACCTAGATTCCTTACTGCTTTTCAATGGAAAACACTTCCCTTGTGCATTCCTTGAAGTCATTTACAGTTGCATGTGATTGTTCCCTCTGTTTTAATCAGGGTTTCTGAAATATCTCGAATTCTTACCAACCGAGAGCTCGGGGTCAATGAGGTCTGTGGTTTGCCTAGAAATAATCTGGACCCAGAACAATGTCTCCCTCCTACAAACCCTCAAGAAGAGCAGGTTTTCTTGTTACGTTAGGGTGAATTTCAGACAGTTGTGGCAAGAGTACAGAAAGGAAGGAGAAGAAGAAGAAGGTCTAATTAAGAAAGGAAGGGGGTGAAACGGAGAGGAGAGGGGGGATCAGGATTGGAACACAAAGCAGAAAATGCACAGGAAAAAGGAGAAAGCCACAACGTCAGCTTTGCCCTGCGTTGGCACGTTGAGGAGCCTCCTGGCCCCCTTTCTGAGCCCATGTCCAGTGCTCACTGCCGACCTGAGAGAGCAGCTGAATGCAATACGTGCCTTCCCTCCAAGCCAACCAGCTAAAGGCAGCGATGCACGTTTAGGTTTGGCTTTATGGAGATTTAAAAGACTCAAATAAAAGATTAAAAATAAAAGAGATTGATTTTAAAAGACAGCCAGTATTGTGAAAGAGCTTGGCACTTCAATGATCTTTTACTGCCTTCTATCAGGGAACACATGCAGGGCATTTTCAATTACTTTAATTACGTGTCAGGGTTATGGATGCACTAAACCCTGCCAGCCATTCCACAACATTATCTTTAATCGCTAGCATTTTCTTATCTATGTTTCAAGCAAAGCTATTTTCAGGTATTTTATTGGATAAAAAGAGAATGAAATACTGCATTTAGACTGAACATAAGAAGATAAGAAGCTCAATTTTCTCACTCATCATAATAAAATAATCATCGCACTGGCATTATTTACCTTTGTAAAACTTCAAAAATCTTTCTGGTATAACACCAGGACTCAAGTCCCTGTGGTTTCCCTAATACCTTACTAGAGGCCTTGAATCCCAAAACATCAAGCATCAAGGAAAACAACAGCAACATCATCTCTCACATTAATCCAGGCTGTCCTCAGCAGCAGAGCAGACCAGTTATGGGTGGACTATCTGATCTTTCTTAGCTTCCTTCTCTCTGCCAACCCTTGGGGTGGGAGGGAAGCCAAAAATTAAAAAAGAAAAACGAAATAAATGAAGTGAGAGGACATGAGTGTAAATCACCATAGGTCCACTGAAGTGACATTTTTGTCACTGAGAGTCATATAGGATTACCAGAGGGTGAAATGCCCTCAGATTTCTGGGTGCTGCTGTAATGACACCCAACACGTATATGCTAACAGCAATTGCATGTTGTGAAGCTAGTAACAAAATGACTTCTGATAGTGCAGAGACTAAACAGAAGTGCTGGACTGAAGCATTCCTGCCAATCTCCCTTTGCACTCATACAGAGGAAGAATTTGACAGGGCAGAACAACAAAAATGAGGAAATTAATGATAACATTATGACATTGGGATCAACAAACCTACGCAAACTAGCAACAGGAATCCAAACTGCACCTACTGAATCCACATGGCATCTACTGAAATATCACCTGCCATCCCTGCACTGTTTGCTCTGTGTTTCTGCCTGGCAAACCCAGCCTGGAGATGGCAATGCCTGTTGTACAGCACAGAGCCTGCAAAAGAAAAAAAGATGGAGTTCTGGCAACAGCTGATAAAATATTTTGATATCACATTTCTGATAAATGAAGAACAATAAGAACTACACATTTTAATACAGAATTAGCTTTAAGCTTATACGGAGGACAGTCAGGGTGTGACCACCCTCTGCTTGCTGTATGCAGCAAACCCCCACCCAGTAAGACGTCTCACAGCCCCTACTGCACGATGGCAGGGGGACAGCCTACTCAAGACTCTCTCTGTCAAGAGCTCCAATTGCTTCCACATCGTTCAGAGCCCAGGCTCCCTCCAAGGCCTGACCAGGTGGCAACAACCCACTGATGGAAGTGGGACTTACCACAAGCATGGCCTCCTCTCTAGTTTCTGCTCTTCTCATCAGCTGGGATCTCTGCTCTCTCTAGAGCTTACACATTTACATTTCACTCAAGAAACTTCAAACAGCCAAATAACACAGCACTGACGCTGCTGAACTAAAACTCAGTGAGGTGGACCCTATTTCTAGGATCCAAACCACGACACATATATAAAGCACTCTGCAATATTTGTACTATAACGGCCAGCACATTTTCAAAGCATATTTCTGCATGGAAGTAGATTTTATCTTCTGTTACACTCAACATCACCTGTAGCATTACTCCAGCTTGCAGGGGAGTCCCATGCAGAAAGCCACAGACGTACTGCTTGTTTTGTGATCTGCTGAACGACACATCCCTTGTTCTCAGCAGCCTGCCAGCAGCAGCACTCCTCAGCCCAGCACAACAACCCTGCAGTTGCCAGATACAATTTTTATGATCGCTTATGTCCAACATTCCTAAGCATCCATATGTCTCTTCCCTTTTTCCAGGCTGTCTGCCTCGTTCCCAGCCTGGCAAATATCCTCACCTAGAAAACATCCTGCTGCTGATCGCAGAGATCTGCCCTACACCCTGAAGGAAATGCTGTGGCCACCGAGCCCCAGGGCTGACAAGCAAGTACTCCTGCCCAGGATGAAACTGGGTCTCTATTCAGCTACACTTTCCCAGCTGCAGCTATGTTTTAAAAACCTGTGAACAAAAACCCACCACACCAAAGCTATTCAGCACAGTTCATGAGTTCAGCTGCAGTAATGGGAAATATTTCAATATGCCACATCTTTTCCTGTTGCTGAATAAGACAGCAAAAGCAAGCATGGAGAAAGCAACTAAGTGCAACCGGAACAAAGCACTGCTGCTGACCTCCTCAGTGCTCTGCATGTCAGTGATCTCACGTTCACATCACAGCACTTCTGCTTCACAAAAGAAAACCAAACCAAAAGAAAAGAGTAGAGTGAATCACCAGGAGCAAGGAGCACTGCACACAGTGTCTCCATCAGAATTTTCTCATCAATATTTCTGGCAACAAACGAGTTTTTACTTCTTCTAATGACTTTTTAAGAACCATCAGTGAGGACGTCACCACCACAAAGCCAGTGCAGTTACCCTACTCGCTGACTCCACAATACTTTAGAGGTAGCTCAGGTGTTGTTAACTGGAATAAGCTTTTGAACACAGAATCTTGGCTGAAGCTCTGCTGGCAATATTAACCTGCACAGTTCCAACTAACAGCAGCAAAACAGACACTTGACACCCACAATTAAAGAACAATCGGGTTATTAGAGAGTTTGGCCATCAGCTTGATATGGATACGCCAGCGTGCAAGATGGCCAGCGTAAGCCCATTTGCCAACGCTGAACTCAGCCACAGGCACACAGGGTGCTCTTCTCCCTGCTCCATTCCACCAACTGGGAAAGCCACATCCCACACTCCTCTAGATATACCAAAAACCAAAGAACAACGAGATCAAGGCATATTTTTATACAATAAAGGAATACAGTTCAGGACAAGAAACCACAGAGCTTATGAAAGTTGCACAGCTGTATAGGACTGGGATTTCAGCTTCAGGTGGTTTTCTGAGAACAGCTGAGAAATCGTAACACTGCTAACTCCTTTATAGAGCAGGAAAGTAGGAGAGAGAAAAGAAGAGAGCATGAAGCAGAGGCACCCTCCAAAGGAGAATACAGCAATGTTCTACCTGTTATCTCTACCCAACATGCTCCTCAGCCAGCTCACTGCCCTTCTAAGGATCTCTTTGCTCCCTTGGGCACAGAGCATGGCACAGGGAAGGAAGAGACCTCCATGGCTTCTGCAGCTCTCATCAGTGTTCTGCCCTCACAACAACTTGCTGCTGCTGTGAGGACTTAGAATTCTTGCATCTTCGCCTCAGACAGAGAACAGTAACTCCCAACCGTGCATAACTAGTTGTTATGAAAAAGCCAGAAAATGGCAGTACTAGACACCCAGTTAATACTCTGCAGACAGCATCTTGATTGGGGAATGTCATCCACAGGCTGCATTTGCCAAGACAACATGTAGTTAAGTTGAATCCTGTACATTTTAGAAAAAAAGATCACAAAGTGTTGTTCAGAAGGGAATTCATGTCTAACTTGGCAGGAACATAGAACTGTATCACCTAAATTGCAAGAAAACAAAACATCAGACTGAAAAATAACTGTTTTTCCTTCCTAAAAAACCACATAGGCTGGTGTGTTTAGAGCAACATATTGGTGCAATTGTCTTTAGACTTGTGTTTTTATGAGCTTTTGGTCATTGCTTCCACAGTTCTTAAAGGTCTCTGTGGTACTCTGAATTCACCTGAGAGCTATCAACACCTAACTGCAGCTGGAGCTCGTGCTGGAGCTGGCAAGGCAATTTCTTCATCGTGTCCTTTTTCTAATTGATGAAAACGATAAACAGCTGTTGGAGGGCAAGAAGAAAAAAAACCTCGAACAGGAGAACAGCTACATGCATGTGCAAGCTGAGGAACTGCATTAGGGGAAAAAACAAAAGCAACAGCAGAAAAACATGAAAGGAGAATTAGCAAGGGAAATAATTACGCTGATAAGTAGTGAACAACTGATTGACACCACAGTAAAGATTAACCAAAGAAACGCAACATAAAAAACCTGCCTCCAAAGCAAACAAACACGGAACCGTGATATGCAGTGTGTGCATGCACTGGAGACTACTAATCACATCATAGAAATGCATGTTACAGTTGGCAAAATGAAGTTTCCACAGGATCACAAAATTGCAGGGGTTGGAAGGGGCCTCTGGAGATCATGGAGCCCAACCCCTGCCAAAGCAGCTCCCTACAGCAGCTCACACAGGTGGGCACCCAGACAGGGCTGGGTTAACACTTGGTGTTAATAGCTGATAGGATGGCCCCATCATTGGGATGGTTTATGATGGCAGTAATCCTGAAATCTTCAACTGAAAAAATGCAAATCCCAGAATTTATCTCCTTCTAACAACGGCAGCATATGACTCAAAAATTCATTTAAGGAAGTCTATACCTCCAATTTTTGTGTATATACTTGCAGGAAAAGGATTAAATAGGCTTTTCTTCTTTTCACATCATCCTCAGGCATTATGCTTTTTCTCACTATTTGAGCAAGCAATAACAATAATTTCAAGCAGCTCTGGAATTACAAATAGTCACTCCACAGACATTCACAGAACAGTAGGACCCTATTGCTGGGTAACATTTTGTTCTTTCAATATTGCATTATACTAACAAAACATTTGTTAAAACATTCACCTCCAGATAACAGGATTTGAATTGCAGCTGCTGTGTACCTACCCACAGACACGCCAGTCAGAAAACCAACTTTTTAAACCTACCATTTCTTACAACTGTGCATAGCTTCTTCCTCAATGGCTGGCACAAGGCTCTTCCACCAGCAACCTCTCTGCAGACAGTCAGCCTGCTTGATCACTTCATTCTGTCTGGGCATTCATTCTGTCTCCACATCACTCAGCAACCCAGGTGCATTCGATGCAGCTGCAGTTAAGCCCTTTATCACGTACTGGACAGTCTCCAGTGGTCTTATGTCCTTTTTATTTCTTCTGGTTTTATTAGGTGCCTATTGCAACTGAATATTTTACCCTGAGGAGTTTCAATTATTTATGAACATGGAATATTTGCTGGCTTTCTCAGTATATGGTTTCCATTCACCATCTAAATGACTCTGCACATGAACAGAATACTCCATGCTTAATTTTCCAACTGTTTTTGTACATCTGTTTGGGGTTCCCAGCTCATCCGACTTTCTTTCTCCATCACTCATCAATCTTTTTTGAATTTCATACATTTTATGAAAGGAATAGCAGCACTAAGGTGGCATGAATCTCTTAAATCCTTGCTTTACTAGATCACACATTCTCATTCAGATTAAATAAATCATAACAACCCTAGATAAACAAACAAAAAAAATACTACTCTCTAGTGACTTCTGTATGCTGTTCTCTGATGAACTAACAGCTTGTGGGTTCCTTGACGATGTTGTGGATACGATGGGCTCATCAGAACAGCAGAGCCATTCCAGAGCTAGACTCCAAACTACTCATTTTCACTGATGTGCAGCTGTCCACAAAAATACTGAAAATTATTTCAACAGGACCATTTGCAAGAGCAGCTGGTCATAAGTTGGAGAATTCATAGCAACTTGCAGTTCACTGATCCTTCTCCTGAAAGCTGCCAAAGTTTCACTACCACAAATGACAAAAAACAAGGCAGTTCCAAGAACTAGTATGTTCTAGACTATTTTACATTATCTGAATGAATTAAAACAAAGAGCACAATTTTCTCCCCTATCTAAGCAACAGAACTTGCATAAAGTTAAGAATCCAGAAATAAAAAAGTTACATTGCTCAAATTAGGAGACAAATTCTCCTCGTAAGCATTTTCTCTTAACATCACTACTGATTTCAATACAAATCCAATAGTTTAAGCCATACCTGCTCTTCAGACACACAGCTCTTGTTCCCCAGGCCCCTGGGTAGCAAGTCTTTCTCCTCCCCGTTTTCAGTAACCCAAAACAACTAACACCTGTGCTACAGGATCATCACCTTTAGGGCACAACCAGCTGAGGGGGAAATCAGTGATCACCCACAGCTGAGCTCCCAACCCACAGCCAGCCAGGAACACATGCATACAGGGCATAAGCCAACACACTTTGCATACACATACAAGCACCATATTTGTGCCCCAACCCTGGCAGGTGACAAACTCAAGCCCAAAACATCACATTTATGTCATCTGTGCTTAGTCTAACACACCCAGCAACACAGAGATGTCTGAAGGAGTGGAGTCTTTCTTATTACTCAGACAAATATGAAAGAACTATTGATCAGTTCAGCGGGCTTTGTCCAGCTTCCCCTGGTACTTTTTTGGGCTGACTCCACTGAGAGCATTGCTGGGATCCTACTATGTGTCACCTGGAGATCCTTCTGGATGGTTTGTTCTCTCTCAGTACATCACCTGAGTTTAAAATAGAAGTGACATCAAGAAGGACCGAGCCTGAATTTACATTCCATTTCCTTTCCCTTTAACTGCATAATCACAAAGGTGCGACTCATTTTCAAACCACAGTACCTACCAACAGGCATAATTGCCAGCTTTTATCTGAGTAAAAACAAAACAAAATGAAAACCCCACATAAACCAACCATTCTGTTTGTTTAACAACGCCTAAAATAGCACTGCTGACCCCCTCTTTGCTTCTATTAATCACCACAGCCACCATAAACTGTATGGACAGTCTCCTATCTGGAACCTCTTACTGCGCAGGAGCCTGACATTTGAATTTAATTTCCTCTCCTTTTCTGTAGGAAATAGGAAAAATAATTACAGGTATCACTGCTATGCACTTGGCCAGTCATGATCAGATAGACCCAAATGGGCAGTCCATGTAGGGAAGTGCAGGGCCTCGTGGAGGCAGATGGAAATTAGAATGACAGAAAGCCCAGCAAAAGGGTAGCAGGGGTGCATCAGAAACTGGCTTTGACTCACACTAGATCTGAGATAATGCTACCAGATGTTTCAAGTATCTGCCCTATGTAATAGGTAATGCTTAGTTTCACTCTTATGGCTCTACAGAACGATACTGGCTGCTGAAAAGGACAAAGTTAAATATATAAAAGCCTGACCAAGCACGGGAGATTGGCACCTGCTCTGCAATTAAATATGAGCATAATCAAAGGCACGAGAGCAGTCTAAGAGAAAACATCCAAACTGCCTCCTGAACACGCCAAGGGTCAGTACTGTCAAGATGGAACAGCACAGAGATATGCTGAATGGAAGCAACATGCTCTGAAGCAGGAGAGCCCTTCCTGTAAAGCAGTCCTGAATATATCAGACCTGCAAGGCTGGGTAAACATCTACAGAGAATCAGCTGGACATTTCTGCCTTTCCTCATGTAACTCATCAGAGTACACATTTTTCTTTTCTTGATCTTCATAAACATTCGTATACATTGGATTTTGTGAGTAAACTTATAGCATTTACCATAACTGGATGGGGTGGGATGCAGAGCCCTTCCTCAGGCAGGGGCCACACCAAGAAGCAGGGAGTTGGGCAGGGGCTGGAGCCCCGGGTGCCCAGCAGGAGCTAGAGAACATCTCTGCTATGCAGGGAGACAGCAGATGGAACACCCATGACACTCAGTAGGTTTCATGGCCAAAGGCTTTCACTAGTCTAAAATATTCAGCAAATAAGAACTGAAAGTGAAAGAAAACAACTCCAGGGGAAGGAGTTCCCATCGAGTTCGAGTTAAAAAGCAGCAGCCTTGCAACATGCTGCAGGTGGTCAAGCCGGTGTGACCTTAACTGGTCCCATCTCAGCATCACCTTTCTGCCTGCTTCCCTGCAGACTGCGACCTCATCCCTTGCACAGAACTGAAGAGCTGGTGAACATCTTTTGTTCCAGTAAGCTACAAAAGGTAAAAATTACATCTGTGGTGCTACTACAAAGCCATAGATGGTATCCAATTAATGAAGTTTTTAATATCATGAAGCATTGAAAATGTTCAAGACTCAAATGTACTCACAGTGAAAATGCACTTAATGTTATCTTTCTTTGTGTATTGACAGGATAAAAACAAATTTGACCTTTATTTAATTACTTGCAATGACTGGCACATTCTTTATAACAAATAACTAAGCTTTGGAAGAAATCCTAAATGTATCACTTTGATCCTCGTGCTGTTAACACTTAGGATGTACTCAACTATAAAGAGCTTGCAAAACTGACAGAGGTGTTGTTTAGAGAAACCTCATGAAATTGCTTCTGCCCTGCAGGTGGATGGCTGAAGTCACCGCAGCACCGATCCCAAAGAGCTAACTGCGTGCTCTAGTGCTCTGTGTGCTCCACTACAGATTAACTCTGGATCCACTGCAGGCAAACTAATGCTGCTGAGATACACTTGTAAGGCACGAGCAGAATACCTGCAGAAGATTTTGCTGCGTCGTCCACAACAGTTTGCAGCGGTTGTTGGGAACTCCCTTGTCACGATGCGTGGGGTAAGAGGTCTGCATGCTACCAAGCAAACATGCAAGGTATCACACCACTGATGTGTAATTAAAAGGAATTTTTTATAAAAATTCATTACGCTAATTAAGCTTTATCCAGATCATTTGATAAAGAGGGGAAGGGGAAGCGGGAGAAGAAGGAAGGAAACTTAATCAAACCAGTTCTGCTTTTCTTTTCNGCAGGGAAAAAAAGTACTGATGAGGTTTTGTTTCTGAAGGAAGTGAGGCATGAAACATCCCACTGTTACACAAAGTGCTCGCTGTGTTACTTACCCAGCTAGCTGGCTGCAGAGAGCACTGCAGAGCAACGGGCTGCGCAAGCTGTCAGCTAAGGCCCATCCTCAGTCCCGAGAGCGCTGGGAACAGCACTTGGACAAACCCTCTCCAGCTTCCCACAGCCCTGATACAGTTTGGGGCCAAGGGCCCATGGACAAGAGCTCAGTAACAGAGACTACATTTTAGTTGATACCCTCTTTTCTCTTAGCATTTGTCAGGTAGGCACACGATTGCAGTATTCCTTGCCACCAGTCTCAGTGCTCTGCAATCTGAGCTTGGGTTTAGCAGGTAATTAGAATGACAGCGCAGCAGTAAGCAGTTGCTCTGGCACTCACAACACAAATAAAAATCAATTCTTGAATTTCTGTGGAGGTCACAGCAATCAGGCCCTAAACATTCCCTTCCAGCTGTGTCTATACAGCAGGTGAACAACTAGCCATCGAGAACCGATGAATTGTGGCATTCTTTTTTTCTTTTTTACAAGTGTACAGCTGACAGAAGACAGCCAAACATACAGCCCTACCTCCACAAGTGTCTCCAGGATATCTGCCTTCCTCGGGTTTCTGACAGGTCTGTCATCTTCAGTAAAACAGTGCTGCGAGGAAGAGACTGGAAATCCTTTATTAAATTAACTCTGTGCTGGAATAAAATTCTCAACTCAAACGTAGCACAAAGTTGTTTAACCATCAAAGTGCTGTGACCAGAAAAGCAAGAAAAAGCCTCTCTGAAACCACAGCACTTGAAGGTTACAGCAGCGATGCCATTATGCATGATAAAGGGGCTGCACTTAGAGGAGAGCAGCAGACTTTCCTGTCCTGAGACATCGCCAATTCAATCACCAGGAAGATCAAAAGCAGCTATTTGCTCAAAGTAATTGGCTGCTTCTATAAAATTTTCACACATCAGTGACTTTGCCATTTCTACACCTCCACTCCTGAACACCCAGCACTTGACCCGATGAGCATCAGGACAGCTGAAGAATGGATTATTGTTTGTATATAAAGTATCCAATCATGGCCTAAAATATTCAGTGCACACAAAAGTGATTTCAAAATATTTTCTTTGGTCAGCAGCAAACATCATCTCGGAATATAAATGGTACCTACAGCTTTTTGTAATCTTATAAGTTCAGTATTGCTTTTGCTCAGAAATGAAGTGTTGTAGTGGTAGACTAAAGGATTTGTCATTCTCCAGTGTTTCATTTTTATGCATCTCAGAAAGGTTCCCAGCCATCCAGCTTCTTATCACGCAGCTGCAGAAATGCACAGCCTCATTTTAAAGCCCATGGTGGCCTTGTGCCTCCAAGTTTCTTGCAACAACTTGAGATTATTCCTGGTTATAATAAGGGCCAGCATTCAACCAGCCAAGAATTGCTACCCAACTACATGGGAGTTTCAAACAATTACCTACAAAGCAAAGGGCGACGTTCTCTGCATATTTGGAGATAAAAGGGTTGGGTGAAGAAGCAGCGCAGGGAGGGGGAATATTAAACTGCTTATGAGAAGTGTACAGCTTTTTAGGTAAAAAGGGATCCAGCTAAAGGAGGAGGGTCAATAGGCAAGAACAGAAGGGGGAAGGAAGGGGGAATTAAACAAGGCCCATAAATATCTGCCACGATGCCACTGACAGCAAACAGACTTAAAATTCTTTCCCTCATGACATTTAAGAGGAGAAAAATCCCCTAAGCATACTGGGGAGAAAAACTTAAGAAATGAAAATTTTACTGTAAAGGGAATAGATGTTATCCAGCAACAGATGTCCAAGCCACATACCTGCTGCAGGACTGCTGCACCAGCGGGTTCACGTCAAAGAGGACTTAGAGAATTTTATGCCATTTTCTAAGTCATCATCCCCCAAGGAAAACATAGTTAATAATTCAAGTGTTCATTTCCCCACAACTAACCTTTAAAAGGAAATCTCAAGCTGCAAAGGCCACATTTGAAAGCTGCTACCATTTCTTCCCCAAACAGAATTGCTCAGGCACTCGGATGCCAGCCTTCCATATGTGAAACAATCAGGACGCAGGAGAATCCTTCCAGTTTAGCACAGACTATTTTCCAAAAAAGCCCTCCCAGTCTACCACCTCACTTGCAGGTCGGGGCCACTCTTCTCTAGGTTCACCAGCCTCGGGTGCCTGGCTTTTGAGTTACAGACTGCCCAGCTCCTCGTTGTGCTGGCAGCCTCACGGCAACGTGCAGAGCTCAGCTTCCGTGAAATTTGGGCACAGGCCATTTGACGCATATTGCACAGGAAGAGACAGCTCCTCTGAAGTACTCCTGTTGTTAAAACTTCTGACTTCTTCCCGTAATTATCCTCCAGCATCTCCTCTCCTCTCCCCTCTCACAACATGGCAAGATCAAATACAAGTTTAAAACCGTTTCTGATGACCTTTCTGAGGTTTTTGTCATCTCTCCTGCATTGCTCAGTATTTTCTCTCCCAGTTCAATAACTCTTTTCCACCTGCCTTGAGGACATTTGACATTATTTATTCCTGCAGAGCCCGGTCCTCATTACTGCTCGGAATTACTCATTGCAGTATTGCATGCATTTCTTTTTTGGCAAAAACAAAGCACTCCTCTGCTTAATTAATTTCATGAGGTTTTTGAATTATATAAAAATAATTAACAGTAGAAGCTGGTGCTGAAAAGCATTCTCCATTCTAACAGCCATGGGGCATGGAAAATCTTTGACCTGAGAGTGCTCTTATGCCCAATTTCTGCCCAAGGAAAGAAACTTTCATAGAGCAATCTCTGATGCAGAGTGTATAACCCAAGGCTGATGCCACAGCAGCACAGGGAACGGATGCAGTGGAACAGCCCAAGGGCTGCAGGTGTACCAACTGCACTCGATGGAGAAAAGGCAAGAGCCCTTTTAGCTCCTTACCTTCCCCTAAATGCTCACAAGTCTCATAAAATATATTTTTTCCTTTAGTTTTCTTGTGGTTTTCACCCGTGCGGTTTCAGAGTTCTAAGCTTAACAACTTCCTGAACTATTAACAGATGTTATGTCAGTGCCAGTGCACAAAACGGACAGGCCTGACCAAAACAAGCTCTGGTGTCAGCTGTTTGCTGTTCTTTTTTCAAGGATCCTCATGAGAATTAACTCTGCCCTGACCCCCTACAATTAGCCTGGTCTGACAGGCAAACGAACGCAACAGAAACATCGGAGGAGCTGCACACTCTGCATGAGACAGCTCGGCTCTAAAAATCTGTCCCCTTTCCCCAATGGGGCAACCATCAGCACTTCTGGAAATTGTTCTGTGGCTCAAGTCGGTCCCTCACCTGTGCTCTGTCCCCAGGCAGCGCTAACCAGGCGGGAGCCGCCCCAACAAGCAGCCTCAGGTGCACGGAGCTGGGCAGCCTGCCAGCATGGGAAACACCAGGGCTGCAGGCAGCTTTGCTACTTGGTATCAACGATATCTGCCCAGTTCTCTGCCTTTTGATTGCTTGTTGGATTTTGTTTCTCCTTTCCGAACTGTGCAGTTTTCTTGTTGTAAATTTATGACATTGACAAATGCTTTTAGAAGTTATAAAGATGCACAAATGCACTGCGTAAGAAAGTCAAACCTTAATATATGACAGCGAGGAGCCTGGGAAATGGCTGTACGCATAAGACACTCACAGGGACTCACCATATCCTCAGCCCTATTGAGATACTCTCTCTGGGGTCGAAATAACACATTACTCAAGGTCAGGGAACACCTCATTTCAGCTATAGCTGAGGGCAAGAACCCAGCAGAAGAATGAGGTGCTCTCTTGAGACTTCTCACCTGCAGAAAATGAAGTGTTATGCACACCAGAGACCAAACATCAGGTGACAAAAGCAGAAATAAAGCAAGGAAACTAAATTAAGACAGAGTAAGCACCTGGACACCAAGCAAGAAGGAAGAGCTGAGGTACAGCTGTAGCTTTATGCCGATAATTCCAGTGAAACAGGGATTAAGCTAAGGGAATGTCTGAAGGCTTGAACTGGAAAAATGTAACTTCATGGTGGAGGATCCTTCCTTACAGAAACAAAACTCCCCTTGAAAACTTGGAACCAGGCAGCAACTCTGGGTAGTTTGCAACCTATATCACCGCTAAAACTGAGCTCATTAGGCCTAAATGTCTTCCAGCAAAGGGCAAGTGCAAAACTTCTCATTTCTCTCCAGCCTGTGCGATATCTGTACTTTTTCCTCTTACAACTGGGACTTGATCAAAAGAAATTGTGCCTGCAGGAAACTAAGGAGCTGCACAGAGCGGAATGCAGGCAGGCATCCATCATCACCTCGGCAGGCTCAGCGGGGGCCGGGCTCAGGAACCGCAGCATCAACACGAAAGGGCAATTAGATCATAAATTTAATTAAGAATCTCTGTGTGCTGCTTATATATCCTACCTGATAGTACCTTCCATGTTCCAGAGAGCAAAATGCGGTTGTTCACCTCCCATAACAGGCAAGAATAATGAGCGAGGAAACTCCTAAGCTAACGCAGAGGTGAGCGCCTGGCAAACACAGCCCAGGGCCTCGGCCGGCCGCCTGCTGAGCTGCCCATCTCCTCCTCCCCTCGTGCAGGGGAGACACCTCGAAGGCCTGTTCATTCCAAACACAAAAGACAATCTATTTCATAAGTAAGAAATGGTAATTCAGGGAAAAACATTGCTAGTTATGAGGCTGACTCCAAATACGTAAGACCCACACGTGGGCACGAGGCCCCACGCTGTTCCACGTGGAGGAAACGTCTAACTTCCTTTTAGTTTTGCTACAGAAACCTCTTTATTTATTTTCTGTAATTTCTTTTAAATTAGAAAATAAGGAAAACAATCTCTGGAGCTTACTGTCATGGATGAGAGACTAGGTATTACTGGCTTGCCAAGCAGTAAACTGAAATGAAAAAATACCCCAATTAACAATGTTTGACTTTAATGAAGGGCTTCCTCTGAGCACCAATTTCCCTGTGAAATCATCCATAACAAAACATAAAAATAAAAATAGAAACACAACGCTTTTGTTCTGACTGAATACAGATATAACTCTCTAAGAGCCTCCTCTGCGGTTTGTAGTTCCTTCTTTTAGGATTCTTTCACCCTTCCAGACAAAATGAAGCTTTGCTGTTTGCTGTCTCCTCACCTTCCAGCTGAGCCCTCGTGGCTTATTGCCAGGAGCAACCAAGAGAAGGGAGGCTAACGCTGCAGCTTCATTCTGCAGCCCGACATCAGTAGAAAGCTGACAGCTGTAATTAAGCAGGGGAACAGGCAGCAGCACCGCTGGAGGTGTGAGTGGTCTATGAGCAGTCATAAAACCAAACATCCTCACGTGCTTTGGTTTGTGTGCTGTACATGGCAGGAAGTGGCAGAGCACCGAGCTGCTTCGGATTTTGCACGTTAGCAGCTTGAAGAGCATCTGTAAACGGTGCTGAATTTTGCTCTTTCATTAAAGAATTGGGAATTAAGTAGATCTCCAGAGGAAATCAATTTTCTTCATAATACGAGCAAAGCATCTCTGCAAATATTTAGGTACTAATTTACTGAAAACTGCTCAGTTTGCTCCTGTGGCTTCTGCCTAGAGCCTCCTTCCATCCTACTCGTTTCATCCCTCATAGCACTTGGGCGAATAAAAATGAAATTTCTATCTCGCTCTTGTGCGTAAGAAGTGGAATACATTTCAGCACTTAAAATTTTCCCACTTCGCCCTGCAACAGCATCACATTTTCACATTATCTGTCAAAAATGAAAACTGCACAAAAGCAGAAACACATTCCTTCCTTCCACAAATGCGAGCGAGGCCGTTCTAGTCCTTTCACACCTGGGAAGACTTTCTAAATCCCAGGTTTGAAGCGTGCAGACGGCCAGAAGCAGTGCCACTGCGCTGGAGGGGCTGGACGTCTCCGTGTCAGCAGCTCAGGCTGCATCACTGGAACCTCAGACCTTGGCAAGGTCATTCAGTACAGCAGAAAGCGAAGAACTAGCATTGCCGTGTTAGCTAGAAACTGAGGAGAAGGGAAAACTACATAACGCAATTTCAACGTGTCGTAATACTTCATACCAACCTGCAAAATGCCACATGCCTCTTCATGCTTCACCCTGAAATCATCTCACTTAGAGACCATGATCAATTCCTTTCCAAATTTATTTTCTACCAGCTTTCACTGGCCTTGAATGTAACTCATTATGGATCTAGTGCTTCTACTCACCAGAAATAAAGTGTCTTTAACATTAATACAAGCTTGCAAGTCTGCAAGCCTTACTGGCTTGAAAACATCTTGCAAAAGATGTCTCTGGTTCAGAAATGTCAACACGAAGTTGGAATGTATGCCTGTGTGCCTTCACAGATCCCTGAAAGACTCAGTCACCCACAGAGGGTGTACCCCCAGCCTCACTAACCCGATGCAGCTAAGGAACTGCCGAGCACTCCCTCCCTGTTCGTCTCTAGCGACAGTCAGAAAGCTCTGGGCACAAAATCTAAAGACAATTTTTACACCAAGAAATCTGACATTTTTGTGGCATATTTCAGCAACGTTGAATCTTTTTCATTCTAAAATGCAAATGACTAGTCTGTGCTGATGAACTAAACACTCAAAACTTTTCTCACATGGCTAGAAAATGACTGTCCTCTTTATTGCCTTTGACACAGAAACTCCTGTACCATGGCAAATAGAAAAGGCTGCAAGACTGACCTGTACATTTTTCTCTCTCCAAATCCCTTGCTCGTCTTGCATTTCAGTTTTATTTGATGTATGAGCACAACAGTTCCCAGCTTTGAGGCCAAGAAGCCACTGCCAGCTCCAGCATTTCCTTCCAGAACACGGCGGTGACCCCCTGGGACCGGCAGGCTCCTACCTGCTGCCCTGCACACCATCTGCCACGGCCTTGGGAGCAGACAAATCCCTAGCCTGAAAAATGGCCAAATCTCATTTTCTGCTGAAATACCCCTAAAAATCCTTTCAGTACAGCATCTGTAGCAACTCACGACTTTTTGCCAGCCAAGGAGACTGAGCAGCGAGGCATCAGATAAACAACACACAGCATTTCTCTCCCCAGGTTTCGTCTCACAAATCCTTCTGCAGGCCGAGGGACACCAAGTGCTCCCTGCCAGAAAGGGATGATCCCAAAGAGGCTCCCAGGGCACACAGAATATCCTCAGCCGTGCTGCCTACCCAGCCAAATCCATCGGCACCCTCTGAGGACTGCCAGGTACCCAGCCCCTCGTTAACCTCCTTTTCACAACAGCAAATACACAGCATCCTAAAACCATACTGCCACCAATCAAGTGCCTAAATGACTAACATTCAATATATTTAGGTACTAAGCAGATGTATTTAAGAAAAAAAAAGCCAGCTAACTATGTCAAACTCCATAATATTGATTCGAGTTTGTTTTCAGATCCTTGCATTTCACAGTCTAGCCCGTCTCCTCTTGTTTTCCTTCATTTAAATTTGAAATAGCATGTTATTCTAACTATAGGGAAGCTACTACTTCCCCCTGCAAGACAAGAAGCACCACTCTGGGCTGCTGTACCTTATTTTCTCAGGCATAAGTGAGCAGGTGAGTGCTGACAGCCCCAGACCAGAGCTCTCTTTGAAGGTTAACAGCAAGAATTACCATCAAAGCCGGATCCAAGTTCTGTGGAGCAGAAGAATGCTGGGAGAAAACAAGATTATGTGTGTAGCTATCCAGAAGAGTCCCAAAAGGTAATGACTTTGTACAGTCTACGGAAAAAGAAAGATCTGAGTTTTTCTCAGGAATGTGACACAGGATTTTAACAGCCAGGCATTTGTCACTTTGATATGTGCAAGGTCTCCAGAGCTGCCTGGCTGACAAAACCGCATCCATTAAAATACATTCTAAATAAAAAGAGACACAACAGTACATTATAAAGACTGCTATGTGTCAGGCAGATTTACAATGGAAACGCCACGGTCCCAGGCATACCTGTGACTCACTGTCAGCAAATCAGAAGAATGGAGATTACGTTACCGTAAGTCAATTTTTGGTTCTCCTTCAGGTACTCTATTATCAGAATTTCTTCTGTAACTGGGTTCCCATTTTAGATCATTGGAATGTGTTCTGTGTCAATGCAGTGTCCAGGCAAATGGAGCACAGAAGGACGTTAAAATAAATAAATATAGAAAGAAATCAAAGCACCTAATATGTCTTTCTTTCAGTGCTGGTGGACAGAATCTACATTCACTTTTTTCTACTTCAGTATCATCATGCATGCAATTGGAGAACAGTTCTAGCAATACCTACTCCTAGTTTTTATTGGATACATTATGCCCTAAAGTGACAGAAGTAACAACAAAGGCAATTCATGAGTAAAAATTAGAAAAAAATACTATGAATGGCACTAGGTCACTACACCATTTTAATGGCACAAAGCTGAGCGGTGTGGTCGACGTGCAGGAGAGGTGGGACTGTGCAAACCTCATGCACTTCAACAAGGCCAAGTGCAAGATGTGCCTGGGTCAGGGCAATCCCAAGCACAAACACAGGCTGGATGATGAGAGGACTGAGAGCAGCCCCGAGGAGAAGGACGTGAGAATGTTGGTGGATGAGAAGCTCAACGTGAGCTGGCAATGTGTGCCTGCAGCCCAGACAGCCAACTGTATCCTCAGCTGCATCCACAGAGCGATGGCCAGCAGGTCGAGGACATGGCTGTCCCTCCCTGCTCTGCCCTGGATCCCCCAGCACAAGGACATGGGGCGGTTGGAGTAGGTCCAAAAGAGGCCACGAGGATGCTCAGAGGGCTGGAGAACCTCTTCTGTGAGGACAGGCTGCAGGAGCTGGGTTGTTCAGCCTGGAGAAGAGGAGGCTCCAGGGAGACCTCACCGTGGCCTTCCAGTACCTGAAGGGGCTACAGGAGAGCTGGAGTGGGGGGGCTCTTTGGGAGGGGGTGTAGTGATAGGACAAGGGGGAATGGTTTTAAACTAGAAGAGGGGAGATTCAGAGTAGACATCAGGAAGAAATTCCTTACTCAGAGAGTGGTGAGGCTCTGGAACATGCTGCCCAGAGAGCTGTGGGTGCTCAAGGCCAGGCTGGATGGGGCTTTGGGCAACCAAGGCTTTGGGTGCTCCTGCCCATGGCAACAGGTTGGAACTAGGTTTTTTTATTCCTCCAAGCTCCTTTCCTGCAGGGCATCATTTTATTCTTCCATCTAAAAAACTGCTTCAAAGATGAAGGCATGCAATTCCCCACCTCTTCCTAACAGGCCAAGGAACTAAGCCCTAACCTTTTTACCTGTTCATTACTATTTTTATGAGCACCACCAATGCTGAGCCTTGGGGTGGTGTAAGAGACTGGAAAAGAACGCGTAGATGTCTCAACATTGGTGGGGGGGAAAGATGCAGGGGAACTTTGCCATCTTGACACCTGGACTGAGTCCCACTAATCAGCCATCTTGAAGTTCCACCAAACCCCAGCCTGCATCCTGGAGCCGTCTGTGACAGCACCTTCTGGGGCTTAAGACCCTTCTAGAACTTTTGAGACTCCCCTAGGAACACGCACTGGGCATGCGCCCCATCGCTGGGTGGGGGACGGGGCTATGCAAAGACCTCACTGCATGTTCAATTGCACAACAGTATGAAAGGGGCACGAACAGCAGGGGGAGAGAGCGGGTCCCGGTGCGTGCAGCATCAAGAGGAGGAACGGCCTCCACCCCCATCGGACTGCACCGCCAATGGTAACAGCGAACTCTCCCTTTTTCCTTCCCTTTTCCCATTCTCCCCCCATTGCAAATTTGTTCTCAGGTTACTAAAGTTTCTTTTCTTTTTGGCACTTGACTCCGTTCTGAGTCTTAATTCTGTTCCCGAGAACAAGAGGACCAAGTCATGATAAAGTGACATTGGATCGTGACAGCAAGTCACTGAGGAATTCTACAAACATAACGATGTGTGCAAGGTATGCCAAACCTGGGGCCCAGTCTTAATTCAGCACAAGCAATGCTGCCATCTCTAGAAAGTAAAGGAAAACAAGTGGAAACAAAGCACATGCTACCAACCACTCCTTTGTTATTCTTTTTAAACAGAAGATGTTTGTCATGAACAGTATAGCTTTGGGGTTACCTATGGTCAATACAGAGACTCAACACCAACTGTAGCATATCACTCACTGAAATAAGAGATTTCTCTAGGAAGAAAACAAGAGAAAAGAGATCAAAGCATGCAGGGCACACCTGGAGTTTCAGACAGTGTAAGTGAGAGGCAATGTTTCCTCTCCCAATCCTGCCCGCTACACGTGGCTGAGTACCACACTGGTTTCAGTGCCATCTTGCTCTTCTCCACAGCTGTGGCCCCGGTGCTTACCTCCAGCACATCAGGAAGATGAGAACTAGACGAAGAGCAGCATGCACAAGGATCATCTTCTCCTTGAACATTACATCTCCAGATGCTCTAAGTCCTCCCGTATTTCTCATTTTCAGAGCATTCCCCCATTGCTGCAAGAGCAATTAGGGGCTCTCCATGCCCTCTAAATGCTATTAAACACAATAACAGCCCACACACTAGTAAACGATGGCCATGCTCCTGTCACAGTTCTGCCCAAATCTTGATGCCATTGATCTGATGATCCCTTGAAGCAGTATTTGCTCAAAACATACTAGAAAACAGCACAAATGTGCATTCTGAAGCAGTGCTATAGATATTTTATTGTCAAGAGAGCTAAAAGCATTAGGACAGTTCTGTTTTCTATCTGATTCGTAGAGCTCGAGTTAGCTTTTCCAGTGGCTTGAACTGCTCTAACCCTTCTTTCCAAATTCCACCTGCTTTAACACACGTAAGTCTGCCTTATCCTACAAAGAAGCATCCATCACAATTCTAGTACAACCAAAGCATTATTTTTTAATGGGCATAGGTTACTATCAACATCTGAAAATGGACTGACTTACAATATACCACTTCTCAAAAACTTATGCAGCTGCTGAAAGTTTTTTGAAAAGGAAAAATACACATTCATTGTGATTGAGGAGAGAATTCAGTAATGCTGAAATCTTCCTGTGGCCAGCTTCAGACTGGGTATATAAAAGGAGAACCACAGATGAAAAACATTCTAGCAAAAAAGTAAGTGGCAATTCAAAAGTCACTATTAAAAATGAAGTCTGCCATCATGCTAATTAGATAACAAATAATATAAAATACTTTTCATCTTCTTTAAAAAGCTGCAGCTGTATAAGATTGGAAATGAGCATCCTCACAATTGCTCTTTCCAAAAACATGGATAAAGCAAGATTTTCTCATAAATAGTTCTCGTAATAGTTTTCTTTCTACATAATTAACCATGAGCAGATGCCAAAATGAGTACTAACACATGGGGTAGCATGGAAACACACAGTGCTGGATGCCAGTGGACAGTCAGAAGATAAAAACATGCCGCAAAAGAATCACTCTTACAATATGTACAGCCAGGAAAATATTGACATTTATCACTCATAGCTACTCAGCATTGCCCATAACAAAGCACTCAGTGAAGAGCTGTGTGGTGTAAACACTGCATACAAAACTAGAACCAACTCAGTGGTCTTATGCTTCTGACTTACCATGCAGTAAAGCATGGACAGTGAAAAAGACCCCTCCATACAGTGAGAGCAATTTACTATAGGAAGGAATTTGTGTTTAAAATTCCTGTTGTGGCTACAGGGAGTTAATAAAGCTACTGGAAACCAGATGTAGATGAGAAGCCAACCTGAAGCAAGCAAACTGGGTTCTTTCAGAGTCCTGCTATAGAGCCATTAGGTGTTAGTCTCTCTCTATTTTGAAATTTTAATGGAGAAACTTGTAACTAATGGTGAAACCTGCAACAGAAGCTTATCTTTTCTGAGCCAGACTAAAAATGCCTTTTTTTCCTTATAAATGTATTCCCATTTGAATGCTTTTATGTTTTGCTATAGTTACGACTGCTTATTACAAGCAAGATAAGGTTTGTAGGTAAACAGCATTGTCTGTAATAAACCAAGTAAGACAACTTGAGGGACAACATAAGCTTTGGGAACAAAAGTCATTTGTACATCAGTGATGAAAACGCTTCTCTTGTGTATTTCTCATGTATTTTTTAACTACAGAGCACTTCTATGGAGTTCAAGGAAGTCAGCTGTGCCCTATGTTTTGCCTTCTCACTCACGTGTGAAATAGATGTATGATCCCTTTCAGCACGCCCTGTCTCCATTCCAAGTGTTCTGCAACCTGTGCTCTCATCTTCAAATCTATCAAGCTTAACAGCAGTTGTTCCATGGACCCAGGATCACCAATACAAGACCCAAAGGGTATAGGATATCTGATTTTAAATTCTATGGATTTGTGTTCAGAATGAATGGAAGAAAACTGACAATCCACCTCTTACAGAGGCACTTCTGTGTTCTCCTCAGAAGAGATGTATGCCTTTATGTCCCTCGAGTTACACAAAATAGAAATATGTGGCCCAAGGAGAACGAACTACCTGTGAAACACTTAACTGTGGGTTACTACTCAAGAAGTGAAACTCTCTAAGCGAGAGAGGTCTGAGGAATGACCTCAGCGATTAACCAGCATCTCCCCTCTTCCATGGCACCTTCCCTACGCTCTCTTTGCTGCCTCATGCCTCTTAAATGAGCACTGTCTTTCTTTTATGAGATTACGTAAACAGAACAACTTACCTTAGATATTCAAGTGTTAGAAAAAAAGGAGCCAGAAAGTAGTACAAAAAGATGCAGTTAAAAAAAAGATATCTTTCATTGACATCTTTTGCACATCCTTAAGCTCTGCCCAACAGAGGACAACTCAGAAGGACAGGGAGAGATATTTCACTGCGTATGTTGAATGTCTTGAATGAGATCTCAAGTCTTGGACCCTAGACAGCATGCTTCTGCAAGTAATAACTCCTAGGCAAGTCTACCAACAAACATTATTTAGACTCCCATTTTAAAATCTCCATAATGTGACACATAAGGTGAATTTGGCCCATGAAGGAAAAAATATTTAACATGTTTGGTAAGAAAACTCAGATTAATTTCTTAAATACTTTTTAGTTCATTTACAGCACTGGAAGTTTGGGGACAAAAACGGGTCAAAGCTTAGGTGTGTGAACTGCTGATCCTAACATCAGCATGCTCAGTGGTTCCTTAAGCACGACTGCTGAAAATAGTTTGGTACAAAGTAGGTGACCTAAGGGTGCATTTTTTTGTTTTAACAATAGCAGATATTTATATTTTGTACCAGCTACTCCCATCATTTTGAAATAAGACTTTGAAACAAGGTGAAATTGAAATAGCATTTCTGAGAAATGATAAATTACAGATGAAACCTACAGCGTCAAACGGAGAGGAGAGCATTCAATATATTCTGCACGACAGCTGCAAATATCAGAATATAAAAGAAAAACAAAATTGTTCAAAGCATATATGTATATGCCTTTGCACGTGGCTAACATTTAACTCATGATCAATCAGTGAATTTTTTTAATACTCCATCAAGCTTCTGTGTACATTCCAGTTGGACAGCAAGCTCTCCAGCGATGGAGGTTACATAGGAAGAACTGAGCAATAAATCAGAAAGTAAAGTCCTCAGATACCACTGCATGACATCAAGGGTTCTCTGCGTGAGCGCACGCAAACATATATGGATTAATAATAATAATAATCTGGGTAAGCAAATATTAACAACATACTCTAACACATAAATGATTGTCAAAGACCTAGGTACTAAAAATATTTAATGGTGTCTACAATATGTCTGTATGTGTAAATACACAGGTATGTGTATTTATATAAGTTATTAAAACTCTCACAATTTTTCCTATACCAAAATTCTGACAGAAAACTCCCACTTCCTTTCAAGATGGGGTGTTTTCAGGAGTTGTTTGCTCTTCTGGGTACATGTGAATACACGTCAGAACGTCGGGCACAAGCTAGCATTAGCCCAGCATGGAACAAACTGACGAGTTCTGTGCTCTGTATGATCTGACAATCGCGGTGAGCTGCATGGACTGGATACTCTTATTTCTTACATTCTTTTATCACTTCTGGAGAGAAGTGGCATTGAATTACAGCTCCATGAAGAAGGTATCAGTGGTGGCAATGACAGGTGAATGCTTTTTGTTGCACGCTATAAGCACAGTAAACATAATTAAATTCGCCAGGGCTGCTATTTATTTGCAAATAAATAGGGAGATCGTTTTTAAATATAGACAAGAAGCTCTTGTTCTCTATTCTGAAATTGTTATGAAAAGTGAAGGAGAAAAAGTGAAGGTCGTGTTCTGTATTGCAGCTGAGAAGACAGAATCAGTTCTTCTAGTGTGAATGGGAAGGATTAAAGAGCGAGCACTACAAGCAGTGTGAAATGCCATCCTCTAGCAGATACCAAAACTAGTCCTGTATGCTCCCAGCAAATCTTCTGACTGTTAAAAAAACAAACAAGGTTGCTGGTGACTTTGGAAGACTGGTTAATAACAGGCATAGCAGACTAACTTATTTTCGTCTCTCTCAAAAAGAAGGAAATTTTCAAGGTGCAGGCCATCATTCTACCACTGAATGCTTAATAATAATGTACTTATCTATTAAAGAAACAGAATCATGATCTTATTTTGGTTTTAAGTACACATACAATACTCTATTCTTTACCCAAAATACATAGGAATAATGTAAGGACTATCTCTAACTACACTAAACCATTTGCCTCAAATCGAGGAGAATGCCAGGGTTTGCCCAAGGCCATACCCAGGTCGCATCACAAAAACGCATTTGTTTTGTCTTGAAGTATGAGAGAAAGCATTTTTAGCTTAACTAACTCGGCTTGAAGGTTTCTTTCCCCTCAATCAGCTCAACTCCGTGCAGAGTTACTCATGCCCAAAAATATGGGGTTTATTTTCAGGTTGCAGTGTTTTGCAATTCACCCACAACAAGGAATTGCAGGAAGTTTGGTGGAGCCAACAGGGAAGGGAGGCTGGAGAGAAGGTGGGAGAGGGATTTCAGTACTTCAGACCGTAACAGTCCTGATTGTTCACACCAATTCTCCTGATGTGCGGTACAGTGAAGCTGACTCCTGACTTGGTCTTAGCCACGTGAAAAATACATTGCCTCTGCTACTGCTCACCAAATCCTCGGCAACCTTCTACTGCTCATGTTAATGCTCCTTAGCCTGGCTTGTGTCAGACAAAGGTGTGGGATGCAGCAGCCACTCGTGGAGCTGAGGGAAGGGCAGCCCCATCGATGAGTGTGGGCAGGGGGGACCTGCAGCACCCTCCTCACGGCTGCAGCACCGGCATCCCGCCTGCCCCCAGCCTCTTGCTGGCTGATTTTTAGACCAGCGCTTGGCAGAAGGTCATAACAAGGATCCATGATGTCATCATGCAATGTCACATTCACATGGACACAAGGTTTCAGCCTGCTTTCAGAAGGCACAATGCTGTGCCAAGACATCCAGAAACACAAGCCTGTTAGTTGGGATAAGCAAGGATATTTTTCTCACTGGCCCAGCACTCCCATTAGCGGAGCGATAATTCCCTGTCATTGTAGGGCACTCAGCTTATCCTCACTGACTCTTTGTTCTCGGGCTTTTCACCAGGTACTTTGAGAAGGGGTTAGTTTAGTTTTCCCCATGAGCAGTGTCAAAATATTACTGGAACGCGTTTGTGGAAGACTAAAGGATGAGTTACGGGTGATTTCTCAGCCCATGCCTTCTGGGTTCCCAGTTCAAGGCGCCATTTTCCTTTGCAATATACATGTCAAAGACATGCCACGAACCCTAGAAACATGCATTAAGCACTCTAAACCAGTGCAATGTTTAGGGACCTAAAACTTCTGAGAAGCAGGAGAGGTCTCTTTAGCTTGAGGTAAACCCACAAAGCCTATCTGGGTTCTCAAGGTAACAACGTAATACTGCAGAGATTATATGAAGGTCTTGATTCTGCTCTGTACAAAACCGTAATATTTGTTAGTTCTGTTCTCTACAAAACAGCATGCTTATTAGTTTTCAGGCATTTTTAGTATAATTCAACTCCTAAGAGTGCAGTGCTATAAATAAGATTTCACTTAAATAGATGTTTTCCCTGAAAGGAAGCAGCAACAAGAGCGAGTCAGTCTTTTCCCATCAGCAGCTTGTTTTACTACCCAGGAATTACCTACCACACTCGGAGGAAAACACAGAACAAAACGGAGCCTCCCTGGTTAGCATCATTAATGCCATTTGTTCACTACTATTCCTCTCTCCTTAAGCAACCTAATATCAAAAATGCTGGTCTGCATCTACTTCAAAAAGCATCCTGATTTCTTTTCTTTTGAAGTTAGGTGTTGACCGAACCTAATCTCAGTGTGACATCTCACAAGACACATGGAACAGGAGGAATACTTGTGCTGCAATCATTAAAGAGATGACAATATTCATAGTCACTGGCTTCGTATTAGTCTGAGGAAACAAAAAACATGCTTACAAGCACACAGAGAAAACCCATCTTCCATAATTTATTCCCAGGCTGGGATACAGCTGAGGAACCTGCTAAGACCTAAAAACACTGGGGTTAAAGAGAGTCAGTGCATCTTAAGATCACTTACATGAATAAATCCTAGCACAGCAAAATGTAGTTCAAGCCTTTCGTAGATGGAAGTCACCTCCTCCTCACACTTGTAATCAAAGCACAAGAAACCGATTGGTAGCCCCTCACCCCTTCGATGTGTCAGGCTGCCGTCACTGGTAGCAAGGCCGGGGGTGTCACGCAGTGATTCCCTGATCCCCAAAAAGCTTCCCCAGCGATGGCAACGCCAGCCCACACCTCACCAGTGCAGAACACACTGTAGAGGAGGAACAGCACCATGGGCTGCAGCATGTGCTGGGAGGGATGGCAGTCCAGAGCTGGTTTAGGACTTTACTAAATACTCACTGGTGTTTTCTTGGAAACTGGGGGTATTCTTTCAGCTATCTAATTAATGCAGTGCATAATACACAGCAAAAATTAAACTTCTGGGGTGCTGAGGTTTTGTTTTTTAAATTTATTTTTAGCTGTAAAAGCAAATTCAAATTGTACCACTCTTAAACATTTTTAGTACGCTATGCCACTGCTACATGAGTTAGATTACAAATTTATTTCCGTTCTACCATTTTAAAAATCACAGATACCACCACACAGCTGCTAAGGAAAAGTTCTGACATTTTTGCAGTTCTTTAACCATTTCCAGCCATTATCTCATGCCTGGTGTCTCACTAGGAACTGCCCAGGAACTACCCACTTGTTCCAGCTTACAGTGCCCGGTACAGCATGGCTGGGGTTGCTGGCCATGGGGGTCACGTTGGACATTCACCCCTTTTTTTCCCTTGAGTGCAATTCCTTACCCCATGTGTTCGACACTGCTAGCAGAGTCACCCTCTGGAGTGAAACACCATTGTGAACACGTTACAAAATGCTAAGTGTGAACGAAGCTACTTCAGCGAGCCATGATTGTTCTCCTTGTGCTCCTCAGTTGTGCTTTGAATTGCCCCCATTTCAGTTCATACCTGGGACACGTGCTTATGCAACCATTTCCCCCAAAATTACCTTTGCTAACAACTTGTCTGTGCTGATGTGGGTCCCCCCAAACTCCCACGGGCTCCAGGGCATCTCTCTGTTTTACTTTCCTGCCCAAGCGCGCTCTTGTTTCCACAGACCTTGGTCTGTCAGAGAAGCTGTAGCAAACCTTCCCATGCTGTCCTAGTTCAGCAGGACAGCTGCCACATCTGCATCTCCTCCAGGCAGGAGCTTCCATGCTCCCAGCATGCTTCCCAGGCTGAGCTGGGACAGCCTGGTCTGGTGTAGTGGAGCTGCTTACGTTCAGAGATACCAAACTTTCATCCCAATTAGTGACCACAGGTACTGACAAACACCACAGCATGTCTTCAGAGCACTTCTGGCTCATGCACATCCCATTTGCCAGATTTACGCTACCACAATCTCACACACTCATTGGTTTACAACGCGAGGCTGATGCCTGCGAGCTCAGTTAGGCTGTGCCGGCTGTCGCAGCGTCAGGAACAATCCCTGGTACACTGCCAGCCTCACGTGACAGCACATTGTATAAGATTATCTGCTCAGCAAATTGCCCTTGCTCAACAAATGATTAAATGTTGTGCTACACAAAATCAACTGGAATCAACACGGTGGCTTCTCGGTAAACACGAAACACGGTATAAGGACATACACTGCTTGGAACTACTTAGACAACATTTTTTCCATGAAATAAATGTTAGAAAAAATCTGAATAAACAATCTGCCTTAAAAAGTCAAGTTGAATACTGGAAATAAGGACCAACATCCTTGATTTACATCACTGAAATAACACTTTTCAAAGGCATTCAGGACATTGAACCAATGAAAATCAAAAGAGAAAACAGATGGTAAGGAAGGTGCTAAGCTCACGAGTTGACCCTGAACACGGGCATACAATTTATACTCAAATATCACATAGGTTGATGTATTTACTGTTACTTGATGCTCTGAATAATTACCATGGATTTTTCTAGCAGAAAAGTACGTACTTGTGAGGTTTCTCACAACAAAAAGAATAATTCACCTGCTGAACAAGAGTCAGGACACCATTCCTATTGAAATGTTCATTTATCAGCTCTGTATGCAACAGAAGAAAGGACCAACAGACATTTAAGATCTGATTCCTGTTGTATCCACTCGGAGCAGACCTGGCTGCAAAATCCCCTGCTATGCTTCACTGTAAAAAAATAAGTTTTAGAACTCAAAATAGATTTGCTATGATAGGTTATTGGATCTTATATCTGAGCATATTGTAAAATACGTGAAGCAGCTAATGCCTGAGTTTCATTAGTACTTCCAAAAGGCAAATCCATGACATGGGTTTAGAAGCCTCCGGAGGCAAGGAGTGACAAGGACTGTTAGTTCTGTACGCTGCATTCCTCAGCTGCCTACAGATGGGACGTGCTTCCTGAAAAACACGTCGTGGGAATGAGTAATTCCTCAACTTGTACTCAAACCTGCTGGCCCAAGGCTATGGATTAGCATTTAATTAAGCACGTGTATGATACCATTAATTAGCTGATCTCATCTCACCGAACAGGCTTCCTGGGACAGCCCTTTTGACACTGCCTGTGAGCCATGAACTACAGCTCAAATCAAAACCACAAATAACTTTACTAACTTGAACATGTTCCCATCGACCCTAGCCACCTTCAGAGAAGGGGCTGTCAGCAAGTTTCTCTCCCCAAACACCTGTGCCCCAGCCATCCCACACCTCCATGGGGTGCCACGGAAGCAGAAAAATCTCTCCAAATCATGGCCACTTCCTTTACCTGATTTTCGGTAGGGTTCTCCCAGCTGCCTAACTTACAAGTCAGAAACCAAGTAGGTGTCACCAAACTAGGACAGAAGATACACCATACCACCAAGTAGTCAGAGGCTAACCCTAACCCCGTTACCACCCAGCAGGGTCTGCAGCATAACCCTCATTTCCCAATTGGCAACCAATTCCAGTTCTTTTTTTTTTTCCTACTTAAACTTCTTAACATGGTTTCAAGGACTGACACATTTTCTCATACTTTAATAGTCCCAAAGCAGAGCAGTATCATTCTGCCTTCTTGCCAACACTGAGATAAGCTGAAAACTCTCACATTCCAAACGTTTAGCTAAGTTTAATTGCATTTTCTCTGTGTTCTCTTTGTCATCCTCTGTACTTACATGCTTTTTTTCCACACTATAAGTTCATTTACCATTAACAATAAGTAAATTCAGTCTTGGTTTGGATGATCTTTGGCGTACAAGCAGTCTTAGCACTGCTTGCTGAAACATGCTCCCTGGAGGACCCCCACAAGCAATGAAGATCTCTCCCTCCACGGCAGCAGGGACCAGCAGTGGTATTCTGTCAGCAGACTGTTGGCTTTTCTGATTTTGTGTGCCACACCAGTCACACAGCTCAAAGTGGCAGTCCAGTACCCTCACAGTCAGAGCCCACACAGTCAATGCAGTCAACATGCCTTGTGCTTGCTGGTTCTTGTCAAGAGAGATGTACTGCTCAGAAGTATGCACACAACATCTGCAAATAAAATAAAATATTCTAGCAATTCGTTTGCAGTTACATACACCACAGTTTCATATAACTAGTAAACCAGTGGGCACGTTTTGATTTATTTACTACACGCAGACTTTTGGCTCTTTGGGAAACAGCAAAGGTTCTGCAGGGCAAAGGGAATCTCCACCACTCTCCTAATCCTAAAAGCCAGGCAGTTGAGTATTATTTATAAATAATCAAACACCAAGAATAAACATCAGCTTCGGAACACTCATCTCATTAACAGCACACACACACAAAAACAAACAACACCTACACCAGCAAACACAGCCAAAAATTACATGCACAGATAAGCAGTGGCCAGCAGTACCAGCATGAAACCTTTGCTTCTTAAAGTGAACATAAAATAACATTAGGTGAAAACAAAGCAGGGTTAGAAGGCAGAACTGGATGCCTAACTAACCTGAACCTTGATTAGTGCTCAACGCCGCGGCGTTTCAAGCAGGAACAAAATTCTTCTTAGAGAGGGCAGTTACTGTACCTCCAAATAACTGTTTGATGCAGAATTCACAACAATGAGTAGCTGCATAAATTTCTATGCCTTAGCCTCACGTCTTCTAACTTATTTTATGGGTTTCTGTCCTTCCCATCCTGATGATGGACCTTCTAAGCACGATGAAATGGAACAGGAGAGCAAAGAACAAAAATTGGTTTTATTTCTTTAACACCCAAGGTATTCCAAAGCACTTTGGAAAATAATGAATTAGGTACTGGTACTGCAGTGACCATAGGTAAAAATAAAAGTGATTACGTGCCCAGCAGCAGCTCTCTGACACTTTAATGGTATAAACAAATAGAACTTTATTTTGTATTTCTGGCATTTGGGCTCAATGACATCTAGTCTTTGTGTTGTATGCTTGACAGATCTTTCTCAACTGGCTCGCCTATAATGTTTTCCCAGCTGTTTTTCCCTCCCTATTTGCATCGACCTGTCATGTATATGCACTTACCCTCATTTCAGCGTTAGTCATCTTGAATACTCCTCATTTCTCTCGCCCAAAACACAAATCATCTTTATTACTACTCTCGTTTCCATCAGATGCCCTGTATTACTCCTGACTAGAGCTGCCCCTGGTGTTTTCCTCAGTGCTTTACAGTAGGTGGTTTTCCATTTGCTCTCTAAATGACTTTGCCATTTGGAAGCACTTCACAAATCTACCTGTTCCCTGAGATTTGATCAGTACATTCTGGCAAGGCTCGAAGTGTGAAACTTCATTTTAAGCCTGTTACTCAACATGCAGGGCCTTCTGCTCTTCTTACTCAAGAATTCTTAATGCTTTACAAGAACTTGCTCTTCAATCACCTTTTCTCTATGATTTTTTATCTAGTTTCTACTTCTTCCTATAGCTTTTTTGCACATTTCTGCATTTCAGAGGTAAGCAGTATGTTTAAATTTTCCCTCTGTGCAAGCCCACGTCGTTCCTACCTGATAAAAGCCCTTTGCTTTTTTCCCTTTTAGTTACACCACCCTATACACACACATACATGAAAACAGTTCCCTGAGCACTGCCAGTATCTCAGAACCGTGTCACTTCACTTTGCAATAAAATACCTCGGGGGTGACAGTAATGAAACCCAAAGCCTGGCTACACAAAGGCAGCGGGTGTTGGGGCACCAGGGAGCCATGCAAACCCCAACTGGCGAGCTGGCCAGAAGCTACATGTGTCTTTCTTGATTGCTGATAAAATTATCCAGGGTTTCCACAGGAAGCAAATATTTTTGAGACATCAGCCTTCCATCAAACGCTTTTGCAGTTAGTCGATGGACTCAGAAGCCATTTGGTGCTGGCACAAAGGGACTGACAGCCAGACAGACGGAAACATGCTCACAGAGAACTGTCACTGAAGAGCTATTTCCTTACGGAAGAAGGCTGAAATCTCTCTTCTGTTTCAACTTTTTTAATACAAAGAGTGACTGCGTTCTTCTGTGACCCTGTTTCAGGAATTTGGCAGTGGAAAGTTGTAGTTATCAGGATATAAGCCGAGCAGAACCTCATTCAAATCAGCATCGAGCTGAGATTCAGTCTCAGTTGATGTAGCCTGGAGCAGGACCCATCTCATCTCTGCTTTATCCCCACTGCCCCTCCTCAGATGACCCCAATGACGGCGTTTCAGGACACCCCACCCTCACAAACCCTGGGCGATGATGGCACCTCAGTGAAGCCAGCTAAACTCCACTGCCCTGAGAAAGTGGTTTGCTGGTTTGGTTTTCAATCAACTCCCTAAATGTTTCTCTTTATTTTTTATAATCAAAGGTTAAGTTAAGGGCTCCTCTCAATCCCAGAGCAAACAGCTTCTGCTGATGGCTTTCTCACGCATTTGCAGAGCATAATCCTGTCCACCTTTTATTCAGCCTCGCGTTGTTTCCTGCAGCGTTTGAACTACTCTTACAAGGATGAATTATCTCTTTTTCCAGTTGCTGTACATTATTTATTCTAATGCCATATGCTCTTTGTTCTTTTTTCTGTTTTATCTCGGCCACAATGATTCCATTTACCCCATGAAAGATTATGTCTTTGCATACGTCTCTTTCATCATCTTTCTGCAAGACAACGAGAGGTTCAATAACTCTGCTGGCAGTTCTCCACTGCTCCCTCCAAACGGGTTCTGCTGTGCCCCACTCACACATCACCCTGACATCTCCAAACCTGATTCTCTCCCCGGCAGCTCCGCAGTCCAGGGGCTGGCACCGCACTCAGCAGCCAGCTGCAGGAAGGCAAGAGCAGCAGCTGGGTAATGCCTCACATAATGACTCCTGCACCACAACCGGGCAGCTGCCGGGTACCAATCAGGATTTAAGGGAATAATAATTGCTGGTAAAGGAACAGCCACCCTCACTGGGCTCCCTTAATAAACCGTCTCAAACTAAATAGCTCTTAGATCAAGGAGAAGACCTTCATTTCCAGGTTAGTTATGTGGGGGGCTATGGCATACCTATCTGAGAAAATGATTTCACAAAGCTAGAAGAGCTACTGAGAGCCCAGATGAAGCACATTTTCATCACACTATGAGATCGTTCTTATAAATCTTCATTTCCATAAAGAAAAGTTTAACTTAATCATTCAAGGGTAAAGTAATGGCCAGCCTAACACTCGCAGCATTAGGATGCATTAGCCAGGTCTTTTATATGTTTCCTGCTTTTATTAAGTTTTATTACCAGACCGTGATAAAGTTTGAAAACTGGTAATTTTGGTGATCTACAATAAGAAATGAAATGAGAATAAAATCATGCTAAAACAACATTGAAAGGGAGAATCATTCTTAACTGCAGAGCACAGGAAGCTGCAAGCAAAACTCCTATTAACAGTAAATACAGCAGATTAAAAGTATCCCCATGTATTTGCTGCTTGCACAGATTGAATTAGACTTCCTTGCACTAAGGAGAACCGGAGTTCAGGTTATTTTCTTCTCCTTCCCACCCTGGATTTGTCTGCTGCTGATGACTCTCATCATTTCAATGCTATTCATAAAAACCTTATTTTAAATTGCAAATCTGCCATGTATACAAGCCTGTGTACACTGCGAATCACAACGGAGAGTCTGTGGGTAGAAGAGCCCTGCGGGACGTGCCCTGTGCCAAGCATTCCGCAGGCTGCTCTCCCAAGCCGACGGGTGAGCAGCATCAGAAGCTCAGCAGAAGTTCCTCAACTGAATGAATTCTGAGGTGTACAGAAAAAATCACTGTTTTAAACTGCATTACATTCAGCTAAAAGAAAAATTGAAACATTAAGGTCACTTCTTAAAGGAAGAATTAGGTGCCTCAGGCTTCTTACAAAGTTAGAGGCTTTCTCTTTCCAATCTTTACCTCCCGCTGACTCTAATTATTGCCATGTCTGCAGCTTACTAAATTCTACCGAAACGGCCGATCCCGCTCTCGAAGCAGAACAATGACTACAGACTATTTCCATTCCTTGTCCCTGTGATACCAACAGCATCACATGAATCCTTTCCGTTTCCAACAACGCGGTTACAAGCCAAAATCTACGGCGAACATTTTTACAAGTCTGAGCGACAGGAGAGTCCCTCCAGAAGGTAATGCTACCAACTAATTCACAAGGAAAGGAGCCCAATGGCCACAAAGTAAGAGGAGATAAGTCACCGGGTCTGGAGGGGAAAAAAGAGGAGATGAAAGGTGTGTAACAGCCCGGTGTAGGGGTGTTCTGCTGTCTCACAAGGATTCAGAGGTTTCTAAAGCAGAGAGAAATGCAATTCAGCGTTTGTCATATCAATGGAGATGGAAAGGGCAGAGCCTGGTGTCCTGGGGGTGTACTGCATCCAGCCTGCCTCTACAGGAGGGAACAGCACAAAGCAACCGCGTCCCGCGCAGCAGCCTTCAGCACTGAGGGGCTGGTCGCAGCCAGGCAGAGAATCAGCTTCACAGCACATTGGTATTTGTTCACTCGGAGACAATGTATCCCTCTTATTCCTCATGCTTTGAAATTATCTTACGTTGACATCACATGAAAGAAGAAAAATTTTGGATATCTAGGAGCCTCGTCCTCATGAGTATCCCAACCCTTTTACACCCTTTAGTCAACTCAGATACTTCTGAAAACATCTTCCAGCAGCAGACAGAAGCAATGATTTTCCAGCCTGCCTCTGCTAGTCCTTGCTTTAATGTACAGTCACACTCAGTACATATTATTCAACTCCATTTTTCATAAAGAACGAAAGTCACCTCTGCCAGGAGCCAGCACAGCTACACAAATTCAATTCCAAACGCAGGCAAGACTCTGCTGAGCTTGGCTCCACGCTCGCCTGCCAAGCAGCAGTGACTTCTATACAGAACAAATTTCTCTATAAAGCCATGATCAGCAGACATCATTTCAGATCTCACTCCTGACAAGTATTTTTAGTGACAACAGAGGATGACAAGAAAAGTCCGTAAGCGTCATCACCAGCCATCCGCCGCTGTGTGCTGTTTCAGACAATTAGTTATCGTGTAACATTTACTCTAATTTCCAGCATTTCAATCCGACAGAAATATTCTGACAGTTCTTCTTCCATTTTATCCACGGGCAACCAAGGTTAATATTTTCTGAAGACAAAAACAAAGTTCACTCTTTGATTTTCTATGTGTTCATTGCCACGTGCCTTTTAGTGTAACACCCAGGGTTTACGTAACACTTAGCCAAAATCCCTGATAAGCTGGAGCGCTCCGGAGATTTCAGAATGAATAATGTGAGAACAAGTTTTATTTGTTTGGTTTTCAAACTGCTTTTTGGAAATTCAAACAATGGATTTAATCAAAATGCAGATTCTTCTCCAAAATTCCTCACTGTTCTTATTGCCAGCTTACCCTGTGCCTATCACTTCTTGTAAAACCAACTCCCTTTTCCCAGCAACATTTTAGGAAAAAATTCTTGGCAGCTGAATTAGTTGCATACATAATCAGCAAATTGCTGGAAATTAATTTTAATTTTTAATACAGATTATACAGACCAAAGTTCTCAGGTTCTCATCCAAGTTTGTTAACTTTGCCTGCAGGCAGCCATACACAAAAACAAAACCGTGGTTCTGGCAGTTACCGCAGCCTGTGCGAGGACAGCCCACGTTCACCCACGGCACACTGCTTACAGAAAAGTCTGTCTTTCATTTGCCCAGTTCTTAGACCAATAAAATATTTATTCATTATGACAACACTGAGCAGTTTTTGAGCAAAGTTATTGGTAGGAATCCAAGAACACTCAGGAATTTTTTTGCTTCGTAAAATGCTGCAGTAAATGTGAACATACCTCACGTGATCCATTCTGCAACCACGTTGTGCTGCAGATACGCAGCTGAAACCAGAAGAAGGCCTGTACTGCAAGCGACCTGAACCTTAGCTGATATAAAAGATGACAGCAAAGCGGCCTTTGCGCTCAGGTAAAACACACACCATCAGTTATCCTTACGTTCTCAAGAAACCTCTTTGCAACAGTAGCAGTTTTCCTTAAGAAAGCTGGTACATGAAAACACAATCCAACGCAGGCAGAAATGGACTGAGGAGTGTCCTCAACTCTGCTGTCCTAAGCACCAGAAGCAAGGTACTTTCCTCTCCCAGTGTGAAGAGCAGGGCCCACGTGTCCCCGTGCCCTTCCTCCACTGCCACACCTAAGTATCACCCCCAGAGGAGAACTTGCACAAGAACCGATCTTGGTGTCATCCCTCCTCAGTCCTCCTCCGAATGTCTTAGACTCAGGGGTGGCTCACACAGCACATTCCCATGGTGGGAAACCCGGCCCTTCCCTGCAGCTCCACAGCCCTGCCTCTGTTCAGCCTTCTCTCAATGACCCGGATGCAGGCATGGAACGCATCCTCAGCACGTTTGCTGTGACATTAAACTGGGAGGTGCTGGTGACTTCCCAGGGGGCTGAGAGGCCTCGCAGAGGGACCTAGATGGACTGGAGCACTGGGCAGTCAGCAGCAGCACGAAGTTCAGCAAAGGAAAATGCTGAGTGCTACACCTGGGACAGGAGTGGCTGGAGAGCAGCTCAGCAGGAGGGGGCTCAGGGGGGCTGCTGACAGCAGGCTCAGCATGAGCCAGCCTGTGCCAAGAGGGCACACTGCAACTTGGGGTGCAATAAACGCAGCTGGTGCAAGGAGGTGCATCTCCTGACTTCTGCTTAGCCCTGAAGTGGCCTGGCAGTTGGACTTGATCTTTCACATGAACTCTTCTGCTCTATTCTACCCCCTCAAAAATAGGACTGGCTGCCTGTGCCTGCACCTCCAAACAGCGGGCACCTACATCATGATGAAACCTGGCTGTGATGTTTCTCCTCAGTGCTTAAAATCCAAAGAAAATTGAACAAACTCTTTCATGTTATGACACAAAGATACTTGCTGCTCTGATTTTCAAAGGCTTCTCCTCTTTCACTTCATTTCTAATCTTGTAACGCAGAACTTTCATGTTGTTTTGGTCACGAACTTCTTTTGAGGTTATTCATTGCAGACCCCTTTCATCAACAGCAGTGCAGAACAATGTTCACCCACCCCGAAAAATGTACGCTACTTCCAATGTCTGTGGACCAGAGTTTTTTTAACACCACCACAGACCCAAAAGCAATCTCACCTGTATTTATTCGACATTTTAAAAAACTTTCCATCTCTTCTGAAATCTTTCTGGTGAATCATAATGACAAAATCTTCTGGATGAAACTAGCTGAAGTCCAAATGAATGCCATTTTCTTGTTCCAGGAAAAATTACATGTACTTTCCCTATTTCAGCAAGTAAAGACGAGGTGAATGAACACAGATCCAGGAAACCTTATCCCTGCAAAACACCATCATTTGTCTGAGCTTGGAAAGATGTTCTCAGCCCTGTTCTAACGCTTTAAAAGATGAGAGCTGTGAGCGTAAAGAGTGATAGGAGAAAGGCAGGGAGAGTGCAGAGGCCCAGAACCTGTGGGATTACAGTAATAATTCACAGTTACAGGCAGTTCTGCATCCAGGTCTTTCTGACCTGAACAGCCTTTTCCGAGAGGTGATCTGGAACATACATCAGAAGAAGCTCTATATTTCTTGAGAGATGTCACTGGAGAAAAAGACAACATTGGGAAATTATGTGCAAAACTTTAGACAGATTTCAGCTCATGTCCAGGTTTGGCTGACTCAACCGGAGGCCATTCTGAGCAGCAAACAAATGGCTTTCTCTTTCCCAGCCCAGGCAAATGAAGATATCAAAAAATTCCCCTTACTGCAGCAGAGTGATGTACAGGGCTTCAGAAATGCCTTTTTGTTTCATTTTTTAAGAAAAGAACCTCTCATCCCCAGGCATTTGCGTCCCTCTCAATAGCCTGTGCTAGCTATAGCACTGTGCACTAAAAACACAGTATGTTCCCAACCAGGAACTTGAACATGGCCTTCCATTTGTTCCAAGCCAGTGCTATAACTGTCAACTTTGAGCCAGCTGCTCTGCTAGGAAGGAACTGTAATATATACAACACGAAACCAACAGGTGAAGCAAACTTGAGAGTCTTCTCATGATCCTTACCATGTTACAGTGATGATTACACTCATTGTCTCTTCTCTAAGCTACGTTCAGACAGTTCCAATCACCAGTACAAAAAATACAGATAAGTATGCAAACCTAAATGATGGTGGGGAAGCACCAGGGGTCGTGTACCCCATGTGGTGCTACCCAAGGCAGCACAGCCCACCTCTGCTCTGCATCCCTCACCTGCACTCTGTCCCCAGCCCGGGACAGCACCTTCTGCCCCAGCACTGCCCCCACTTCTGGCCTGGAAGCAGATTGCTCCCATGCTCGCCACGCTCAGTCACCTCCAACAAAACTCCCAACCCCACTGAGGGGACCCAGAGCAAGGCTAGTGACCCCATAAGCTGGGACAAAAGGACACAAAGCGGAGATGTCGACAGGGAGGCAAATACTCTGCTGGAACCAGTTACTGCCACCTCACCTGGCCCTGCTGTTTCTCAATAAATCAGACACCTAAATGGTGGAGGGAGGGCTGCTCAGCTGGCTTAGCTCCAACAGTAAACCAAAATTTTAACTTTCTTATTTCAAATGAAAGAGGAACAACAAAACTGTACTATGGCACAAACACAGCCAAAACTGTGAAATATTTAGAACCACGAGAGATGACTATCTCACAGTACTTGGGGAAAAAACAGACTGAGTTGTGAATGCTTCTTCAGGGCACAGAAATGAGTTCTTCCCACTCGGTAGGATGATCTGACAATCCAAGCTCAATCTGTGCCAGCTCTCAGCTGGGAAAGGACAGAAATCAGCAGCTTATATATTTTATGACCTTACAACCACCTATGTCAAGCCCCTGCATCCATAATACAGCAATTCTCTTGTAGCAAGAAGCCAAACAGAAGCTGAAGTCTTTTAGAAAGACGCCTAGATTTAGGTGTCTGTATTACTAGATTCTAATCTGTAGCACCCCAATGTAACAGCAAGTTAATTGGGCAGTTTCACTTTGCACCCCTGCTCCACTTTCAATCAGGTCACCTGCATTTCAAGTTATCTTATTTTGTTATTCCTTTGTCCAGCTCAGTGAGAAACTCTGGCTGTAGACTGCATTCTCCTTCGTTGCTATAATCACTTGAAGAGGAAACTTTCGAAAGAGAAAAAGCTGGAGACCAGCTCCTACTTTAAGGCACATTTCTATAGGTTGTGTATCAAAAGTAAAGCTGTTCTGCAGCCCTGTTGAATTTTCCTACATCCTTTTTAAAATATCACAACTAGAACAGGTCACAAAATAAGGCTTTTCTTCAGAAAAAAATTCAGCAAAGATGAATTAAATGAAGATGTGAATACGATGAATACTGCACCTCATTGCAAGCCCTTAAACGAAGGAGTAAAGGGGCTGTCACTCACTTTTAATCTTAAAGCATCTTTATTCCACATCGTAACTCTTACAAACTGGAAGAACCGTTTCCCACGGGACCAAACTCCAAAACAAATCACACAGTGCCACCAGTCTCTACCATATCCACAGGACACTGTAACTTCAGAAAGCTCAGGTTGTGCCCACTCTGAACAAAGCAGCACGGCCACCATTGCGGAGGCCCGTGGCAAAAAGAGGCAGCGGGCTGGAGCAGGAGGAAGGCCAGCGCTGTTTGCTGAGCGGGACCAAGGCTGAGCTCCATCAGCACCCCTAGCATGCAGACACACTCAGTCATCAGAGAACAGGGAGAGGAAGAAACCAGCAGCACTTATATCTACTGCCTCTCTGTGCCAGCGTGATAAATCAAGGATGTCATAACAAGATAGGGACGTGTAGAAAAAGAGCCTGCAATATCTGAGGAAAATTTTCAGTACAAGTTTTAGACGAACTAGATATAGTGCAGACATAGTGACAAAGCAGGGGGAAAAAGAAAGATATTTTAATTTTATTTTACCCTCGTGTTTGAAACAAACCAGCAACAACGACAAAAACCCTCGTACACACTGAAAATAGGTGTGGCTTTTGCTCTCACTGCTTTTTCAGGGTGGTGTGCTCTTCCTTTTTATACAACGGTTTACAAATGACACGTTCACAGCTAACATGAAAGTGAATCAACGGGAGATTATCTGACAGGGGAAAGCAAGACCTTTCTCTGTAGCCAACTGCACTAGCAGACCTGGTATAGAGCAACTTTGATCTTGCTTTCCACTCCATGTATCTTGGGTTGTTTGTAATTCCTACCAACTTCAAGGCCCCTTTAATGAAAGAGGGAGCTGCGTGCACAACAAAGGAAAGCCTGCACAGCACAGCAGAGTCTTCAGCGGAAAAGAGGAATCCTTGTCACAGCACACCAGCTGCCTCTGCACTTCAAACACCTCCAGCAAGAAGGCTCAAGCTTTATGGTCAAGAATTCTTACCTCTTTGCTATCCAAATAAATGTTCTTTGAAAGGAGGTTTGTAAATACAGCTGAACGACAGCACGCTGCTGGGAGGGCTCACTACCAGGGAGGAACTGCAAGGTGATGCTGTGCCGGCGCTTTATTAGCTCTGGAACTCTGCCAGGGAGCATCAGCTCCCAAGCCACCAAGCTGCCTGACTCAGCCAATTTCCCCGCACCATAGGTTTTGTTTAGTGCAACTTCACCAGCATCCAATAACTAACCTCAAGCACATGAAAAATATACACGACAGCTCAGCCCTTAGAGAAGGGAACTCATCAATCACTTCACTGCATTTGTTTTGCACGGAGGGTAATTCTGCAGGTTTGGTTTTTTGTTGTTAGTTTATTTGGGGTTTTGGTTGTTGGTCTGTTTTTCTCCTGTTTGTGTGTGTGTATTTGTTTGTTTTATTCAACAGACTCTGATTTCCCAGAAAAACAGTTACAAAGTCAGTTGTGGAAACACCCATGACTGAATCACAAATCAGTCAAACCCAGGTTCACAACGCCCTAATAATTATGTTACTCCTGTTTTATTGCAGTGCCAGTTGTCAAAACAGAATGAGTTCAAGTTGAGAACTTAGTAGCAACGTGTGCTGTGCACAACTGCTGCACCCCTGCAGTACAGATCAGGACAAAGAACTCAATTAAATGGCCCTGACTGAAAACTGTGCGGCCTTGAGGCTACCCAGAAAAGGGGAAGGAAGGAAGGAAGGAGGAAGGGCAGAGAGAATCCAATACCTTTACTGGCTGTACATACATAACAAAGGAGGAGTAATACAGATAATTAAAAAACCAAACCAAAAAAAAAAACAAAAAAACACCACACCGATCTTCAGTTTTCGGGTACGAGTTTTTCCTGGTATGGAATAGCTTAATTGAACAAAAAGCAATTCAGTACAAGGCATATTTTGTTTCCTTTGTGTTTTAGCATCAGCTGCTTGAAGGGAAAGATACTTTTGCTCCCTGGTGCATTCATGCTTATGTACTATAAATAAGAAGGCCTTCTTGCATTATCAATCACAGTATTAAATATCTGATATTCAAACCCACAGGGCTCACAATAGAGCATTTTAAATCACAGTTCTGCTTCAAAGACTCACAACAAGCTCTTCTACCCAGCTTTTGATGTCTTTCACAGTTGATGAAGGCTGTGGGTGAGATCTCCAAAAAAAAAAAAAAACTCCTCCTCCGTATCTCTAACAACCCCTCAGAAAAAATCTGCTTTTATATTCTTGCCTTGTTACAGTTATGTTTATGCCTCTCTAGTCATATGAGCATCACTCATTCCTCTTTGAAATCATTTTTATTGTTTTCCTTGGGGAAAAAAAAAATAATAAAAAAAAATAAAAAAGCTTGGACAGGATGAGAGAGCAAAGAGAGAAGGGAACAGCTTACCTTTGCTACCAGAAGTTTACAAATTTTGATAGTTTCCACAGCAAAAGAATTCTCTCTCCTTTGGCATAATGAATCATTTTAATGGGAAATCTTTTATATTCCAGAGATACAGAGGTACAGAAATCCTACAGGTAAGCTCTCCTACACCCCAGGCTGAATTAAAGCTGAAGCAGAACACAGCATTAGGCAAGAAACAACTTGGGCTAAAGGAAGGCACGATCCTGCAGAACTGATTCATTGGATGAAGGTCACGAATACGGGCAGTGCTTCCATGCTCTCAGGCCACCCGAGGTAGCCAGCTCCCCTCAATGCCGTTTTACATTGACACTAATGCAGTCTGCTGGACTGTACTGCACAGCTCCTCTGGAACGCCAGCTTTCTCACCCTACTTGATTGAAAAGTTCCACTGATCTTAACCCTGTATTTTAGATGTTTGGCTTTTTTAAATCTGCTCTCCTTATTAACCATCACCTCTTTTGAAAAAAATAATAAAGGAAGAAAAAAAATCAGTTTTGTGCTTTGTAATTACGCCAACACGCACAAGTTTCATTGCAAACCTTTGTCTTTTGGACAGGCACTGCAGAAAGAGATGGAGGAACAGCCTTACTAGGGAGGGCTTTCTGGCTGTGTTTCAGTTCCCCTGACGCTACGAACAGCCAGGTCAGATTTCTACACGACATGAATAAAAGGCTCAGGCAACATTTCACTTACGATTATCACAGGTCAAATCAGAATGATCAAATAAGACCAAACTGAAAAGTCAGCCATCTGCAGCTTCCTGGCTTTATCAATTCTAACTTCTGTTAGAGCTCAATTCATTTCCTGCTTTGCCTCTTAATTTCTCTCTGCTTTTATGTATTATTTATTCCTCCTAAATACATTATTTATCTTTGCAGTTCCATTATTCATCCCACAAAGCACCTAGTTATATTTTTTACATGAAAGATGCTACACAAAGTGCTCCCATATTGCATTCATCCTGCAAGGAACGCTGAGCATGCAGAGGTCAGTCACAGAAACCGTAAACCATGGCCTTGGAATCCTATCGAAATTATCTTGTTTAGCTACTATGGCAGAGACCAAACTTTTAAAGATAGTTAGAAAAGGGCTAGAAGACAAGGCATGACAGAAGGAGCAGGATGATTTTACAAGCAAGTTACCATCTCTGATATAGCAGGAATACTCCAGCAGCAGAACACTAAGCAACAACAAAATCAGGGATTTAGGCAGTGGAAATGGAAATAAAAACTATCCTGACCTCCAGTCCTTTCAGAGAAAAGAGAATGGGTCTCAAACTATCCCCAGAAATTTACTCCTGATGCTTATTCTTTTCCTTGTATTAACTCTCCATCTCAAAGAACTGATTTAATTACAAGATAATGACATCATGCAGAACTAGACAGGAGCGTTTCCTGACTGAGATCCCACCACGGAACAAAGATCTGTGGAATGCTACGGAACAGACGACTGAGGGATGTTCACAATATATCCCTTTCTCTCCTCTTCATAGAGTTGCATTAAACTGAAAGAGCTGACAAACATTTATTCCACCACTAAACACCAAAAGCACTTGCTTCACTACTTTATAGCTTTGCATGTTGTCAGCACTTTGACTGGCAGCTTCTTTGCATTTTAATGCTGCCATTGTATAAACGACATATATAGATTGATTTTATACACAGCATCCATCTTCTCTCGTTAGAGGCTACAGCTGTTGTATTATGGCATCACCCCCCAACTTACAAAAATAAAATATTTACTACATTTGCTCCTCTGTTTATATCATAACAGTTACAGACAATGCCTCAGTAAATCCCATTTTTGCCAGTAAGCAGCGATGACAAGCAAACACTGGATTTCTACCCTGAGGTCCTTACTCGGATGGCAGCACCCAGGAAATGCACAAATTCTATAAATTTTGCTGAGGACTTGATAGAAACAGGGCCTAGAATCATCCTCTCTACTGCTTGGGAAGAACCCCTCCCAGGGCTGCTTCCAGACACCCTCTCAACTCAGCACCCAGGCAGCTTAAAAAGGATGGAGGAGAGGAGCTGAGTCCCCTCCAGGGACCTCCAGCATCCTCAGCAGGACCACGGTGTCCCAGCATGGCGCTGGGTGTGGGATGCTTTCTGGACTAGTGATTGCAAAGGGCCTTAGGGGAAACTCCCACACTTTAGAGTAAACCTGTGACAACAAGGTACATTATTTTTTTTTTTCATAATCTCAAAACAGCATAGGGCTATCTTGGTCAAACAAGCTAGGCATGAATTGTAAAATAGGCCTGCACGGTCACCACACACACAGCTTGTGCTGATCCACAGCCTTGTTTGTAGGGCCAGGAAAACAGCAGGCAAGCCAGACACAGAAAAGAGATAGCAGCATGCTTGTAGAGTACTGCTGGCATTCGAGCTGACAGCACTGCACAGTGCCTGTACTTCTACAATGCTTAATTTTAAGTATCCTTTTCTGTGCTTGCTGCAATTACTATAAATAGAGACATAACGCTGGAAATTAAACACATAATAACTGTCTAGTTTCTGTACTAAATTACTTTCAGAAATAGAGTGGATACAGAAATAAGACTTATGCATAACAGCTTATTACGTATACCAGGTTCTCAGTAAAAGTAACGCACCGTAAGTCAAGATACGCAATAACCTGCTGTCAACTTTGTGAATTCAAAGCAAAAGAGGAGATGAAGGCAGAGTGTTCTGCTCAACTTGGAATGACAAAATAATGGAACAATAAAAATAACAAATCGCTGTCATAACTTCGACCTCAACAGGGTTGCCCAGACATCTGCAAGCATCAGACGGAGACAGTGAGAGGGAGACAGAGGAGCAAAGAGAACGGGACGAGAGGGGAGCACTCCTGCCCACAGTTTCATTTTTTATTTTTATAAAATGCATTGGATTTACAAACATAGAAAAGTCATCATCACTATAGAAAAGCAAGGCAGAGCTTTATTCAGAAGGCCAGATTAGGAACTATATGTACATCCACTATCAGCTGCTGAGGAAGAACTGACTGCTCCTGAGCGGGCACAGCACTGACACTCCCTGCTTTCCCCTTCCCCACCTCTGGCCTGTGTGGGAGCAAAAGGGAAACTATTTGTAAAAGGCTTCAGGGGCTCTACCAGACAGCACGGTTTATGGCAGCTACTGCAACAAACGTGGGAGAATGCTAAAAAGGCCATGGGTGAAAGATCCCACAGAGGAACTGCGGTGAACAGGGGTCCAAAGGGCGAGGGGAAGGCTGCTGACCACATACAGCGAAGAGCGATGTGTTACTACAACCAAAGTTTTACAGCATTTCTGTGCCCTGCCATTGGCAAAACTTTAAAAGCTCTAAAGCTTTGCCTCAGGCCTTTATGAAGAGTTGCTGGCAATCACAGCCCAGGCCAATCCCCACACCCCCTCACCTACCTGCAGGCATCCTCAGGGCACAGGTGGGGCTGCCTGCACGGGAGCCTGCCCTCCTCCAGCCAGGGGGGCCTCCAACAACCCACCTGGCAGCGTCCTCACGTGCCTCAACACAGGTGGGCTGCACATCGTCCTGAGGACATGCAGCTAAAGCTCCAGCTCAAGAGAAAAATACCCTGGCTTATGTGTTTAAAGGCTTGAAAGGTTGACAAGAACGCAGGCACAGAAGGATTGGGATGCAGATGGCTCAGGTGGGGAGAGGAGCACAGCATGCATTTTTTTAAAAACAGAAATTAATTAAAAAAAATCAAAAACTAAATATATTTGGAGTATAACCTTTCTTTGTGTGACTGCAAAAAACAATAATAAAGGAACTCAACAGAAATGCCTTGTACTAGAAAAAGGAAAAAAAACACATTTAGGAAAAAAGAAAATCAAACACGACTTTGATCGTTTTTTTCTCTATACTTCTAAGAAGAGTCATCCAAATTCAGCCTAACAGCACACCCTGATTCATTGAGCACTACAGGCAATCCTACCTGGTCTATCCAACAGTATTCACGCTGCAGGTAAGCAGCACGAACCACGCCGTGGCTATGTTTGCTGAGTTAACGTGTTGATTTTCATTAGCTCAGTAATATAAGCACTGCTAATAGCCTGCTTTCCATTTTTGGCTTGTCCGTACTGCTCCATTTTGTGATTTTATGGTTTCCATTAATGAATCAAAGTAAAATTTAAGCAATATTATAAATGTCATGAGCAACCATCTGCTTTGCCTTAATTACCCAAAATCTTTAACGCATCTGTGTGCGTCTTTGGAATGCCGATACTCTCACCTCTTTGTGGAAGCTAACTACGAAAGAACAGACCAGAAAAAGCTATCCTGACCAACACTACGAGGCATGCATCTAGTCCTACTGCCCTTTTACCACACAAGAAACTCCAATAAGACAAGGAACTACATTAGAAATATGGATTAGTGCTTCAGTGAAACCATGAAATCAAGCACGAGTTTACACGCTGTCAGACTCAGAACCGTTTCACTGTACGTCCCCAGATTACAAGCCTGCAGATTGAGGACTGCATCTGCAACCCAGCCAAGCTGAGCTCAGGAACTCTTCTGCCCACTGAAGAGATGTGCGTGCAGATGTTTTGCCAACACTGAATTTCCTTCCTGGAAGATGTCTATCATTATCTCGGTCATTCAGAAACATTCAGCTGCCTTGCTGTAAATGGATTTTCCCAACCAGAAGCCAGGCTCACAAAAAAAAGTGGTAAAAGGACATTGTAAATATTTAACTACTTATTAAGCAAACCAAGCAAAGCAGAAATTGTCAGTATACTAACCTCGTATTTAAAAAGGCAATTTTCACAGAGAAAAGCCTGTACAGATTCCAAGTAAGCAGGGAGAAAATCACAGCCACAGCAGCATTCCTATTTCACCCTTTCAGAAATTATTTCCCGGCATTTCTGAGCAGAGATCACGCATATTCAGACAGCACTGGCCGCAGCAGACAGGCCTACTGAAACAACGCACCGCAGGTCAGCACTCAGTCAACACCATTAAAGCATCCCCACCTTGGGCATCAACGCTCCGAGTAAATGAATGAGCTTTGAGCAATGAAAGGTGTGAAGATGAAGTTACAGTTGGGAGAAGACTGCAAAACAGAAAGTATTAGAGAAGAAAGGCAGCAATGCAAAAGGTAAAAAGAACACAAAATGTCCAGATGATCTGTACTGCCTCAACTAAAGGCATGGAAGCCTTCACTATTACACCCACATCCAGGTGCCAGAATGGGGGTCTGAAGCCAACCTAAGCAAAATGTGTACTTTCATAACACAAAAAAAGAAAACACGATAGCTATAACACACAAAAATATACACACACATCTACCATCTCTTTTAAATGATTCTTCTCTAAACGATCAATTAATTAGACCACAAGAAAATAATCTAAAAAAAATTAAGCCCTGATTCAGAGACATAAAGAGAGGACATCAGAGGGAAAAGTAAAAATAAAAAAGATAAACGCTGAAGGAAAGAAGTAACCGGTGGGCAGGAGATCATAGAATGGGTCAGGCTGGAAGGGACCTCAGAGACCATCTTGTTCCAACCCCCTGCCATGGGCAAGGACACCTCCATTGATGTTATATTTATCTCAGTTTAGGACTGACTAATGAAAGACTTTCACACAAGAACAAGAAGGGCCAGACGGCCACTCCAAAGGGAGCCAAAGGGACAGAATGGGGACACTTCTGCTCAAACAACGTTCTAGCACCATCTCTCCAGATGGATGGAAGAGAGCAAGCCTGGAACGGTTTATGTCAGAAACAGTCAGAGCCAACACAAGACATGAGAATACAAAATAATTCTTGGTTCGAATGGACACGTGGACTCACGTTTCAGAGAAGATGCAGCAATGGCCGGAACACCTGATTTCCTGATGTTATCCACAGAAGTAAGAACGGGAAGGGGAGGAGGCCCACCCTCAATTTAACCACACAAAGCTCTTTATATCAGCTGGGCGTCCATAGTGAGATGTCAAGAAGGGCCCCTATACCTTCTAGAACACAAGATAGCTGATGACATAAGGCAGTCGGTTCGGCAGATAAAAACTATCTAGGAGGAGTATGAAGAAGCAGACAGCCAGAATATCAACTTAAAAAACACTGACAGAAAGCGAGGACCTCGCGCGGTTCAGCTGCAACGAGGGATCCTGGCAGAAAGGTAAACAGACCCCAACCCCCAAAACTGCGGCTGTACCCGCTGGCAGAGCCGTCCGGTCAGCGCGGCAGCCCCGGGCCCCCCGAGCGGGCAGGAGCCGGGCGGGCCTGGGCTTGTGCGGCCGCGGGCGCTGAGGCGGCGTGGGCGGAGCCGGGAGCGACGGCGGAGGCTTTAAAAAGCCCGCCAAGAGCGTCACTTCCGGCAGCCAACCCCTGCCCGCACAGAAACAGGCCCTGGGGAGCACCGCGACCAGGGCGTGCTTGTCAGAAGTGCGTGCTTGGCAGTTAGCGCAGGCAGGTGGCGTGAGGCAGGGAGGGCGAGCAGGGGGCTCCTCGCTTCTCTTCCCCCCCTTTTGCACGCTCTAGGGTACTGCCACCTATTACAA
>WBMW01000596.1:0-39085 GCA_013396635.1 Penelope pileata
AGACGTCCCCTCTGATCAAAAACAACCGACGGTTACTATGGAAACCACTAAAAGACTTAGTTGGCCTCAGCCAGCAAGCATCTGTAGCAATATAAAATCTGAACCTGTTTCTTTTGAGGAAGGTTTAAGCAGCAGCTGCGAACTGGGCATGAAACAAGCTTCCTATGATCAGAATGAAGTGAAAGAACAGTTAAAAGCATTTGCATTAAAAAATGCAGATTTTTCTTCCTATTTACTTGCTGAGCCACAGAAGCCTTTTACCCAACTCGCTGCTCAGAAAATACAGGCGCAGCACCCACAGCAGCAGCAGCAGCTCTGTGGAAGTTATCCAACAATACACTTTGGTAGCACAAGCTTCAAAAGGGCAGCATCTGCAATTGAGAAATCGATTGGGATTTTAGGAAGTGGCTCGAACGCTGCCACGGGCCTGTCTAACCAGAACGCTCAGATGCCGGTTCAGAAATTCGCTGACAGTAGCAATGCCGATGAACTGGAACTGAAATGCTCTTGCAGGCTGAAAGCCATGATCGTGTGCAAAGGCTGTGGAGCCTTCTGTCATGATGACTGCATAGGGCCTTCCAAACTGTGTGTAGCTTGCCTGGTTGTACGGTAGAGACTGAGTCAAAGATGCAGTATCCCTTGTCAACGCGGGAGAGCAGGATGGAGGAACAGAGGAAATGGAAAAGTTTAGGCCATTAACGGTTTGCAATTAGTTGATTGGCTGTTTATTTTATTACTTTTTTTCCCTTGTGGTGCTTTCAGAATTTAGTTATTCTGGCTTGAGTGCCATTCCCAGGAAAGAAGGGGAAACCTCTAGGACTAGTTATAGAAAAACTGACAGCTTTGTCATGGAAGCTTCTATGAGCTCTCATGCTGTGTTAAAAAAGAAAAAAAAAAGGCATTATTGCATGTCATTCCTAGTTTCTATTTATTTGCACAAAGTGCAGCACATTTTTCTCCAGTTCTTGGTAGTTGATAGGAGCTATAGGTTAAAGATCAGTGGAAAAATAACTCTACAAGAAGTGGAGTACCTATGCAGAACAAATCGCAGTCTGAATACTAGCTGCCCATCCCAAGCAGGCTAGTGGAAAGGTGTGGGCATCAGCCATGGTAGCTTCTCAGTTGCTTTGCAGTTTTTCTGCTGATGGAATTGTTTTCTTCAGATGATTTTCACTATCTGGCGCTAAAATACTGTCACCTCACTTAGAGAAAAGGAGGAATTTAGATCATTAGAAGAGTTTCCTCATGTGCCTGCCAGGGATTATAGAACTGAAATCCTGCTCATCATCTCTTCTCACTGATTCCTTGAGAAAGATTTGTATCTGTGATGGGTTAGTGGGACCAGCACTGGAATCACATTGCCTTTGGTAGAGTCTGGAGAAAGTAACTTCTCTGCTGGGGATTAGAAGCCTCTTCTCCTGTTTCCCACTCAAATACTCTTTATTTGTATTTGTCTCTCTAATCTGTCCGCTTGGTTTGTCAGCCCCAAATATATATGGGGTCAGACGTATGTAATAGGTTCTGGATGTTTTAGCCTTTCTGTGGCCTAAAATTGATGTGTTCTTTTGATGGATGAATAAGGAAAGATTCTAACTGTGTATTGATTGAATACTAGATTATCAGTTATTTTTCCTTTCATGTGAGTTACTCCAAATAACATCTGAGTTTTGTCATTTGAAGTCATTCTTAAAATTACTTACAGCACTACTTTTTTTTTTTTCTGAAAGGAATTCAAACCTCTTACTGTACATTTTAGAAATCTGAAGCAAAAAGTCATTTTTAAAAGGGATACTGCATCTTTAAGGTGATCTTCAGTATTTATCCAGTACTGTATTTACATTTAGGACTATAGCTGCATTCTGGATGTGTTAGCCACCATAACAGCAGAAAAGAAAAACAATAATTTTGGGGTCCTTTTCGCCTAAAAGAAAAATGTTATAAAGGGATAAAGCACGTGCAGTTGCTGGGGAGATGAAAATACCTTGGGTTTTTTTTACTCCCACTTCAAAAACACAAAATGTGGGGTGCAAATCATCCTTCTGCCAGTATGTGATTGGGTCTGCCCAAATGTGAGCGTCAGAGGGAAATGTTATTTTTACCATTACAGTAGAGCCTCACTAATCCAAAGATCTTCCAGTCCACTCAAGAAAACTGGTTTTCTTCCCGCAGTTCTCAGAGAGCAATATAGTAAGAATGTGTCAGGTATAATACTGTTTAGATTTCAGCATTACTGTAAGTATGTAATGCTGCAATTACTGTGGCATTCTGAAATATTAATGTGAATGAATTTAGGAAGCAAAAAGTATACTATGTTTTACACAGTACTTTTTTTTATATGATCTTTGTTTGCATACTTACTAATAAGCTGTAACCGGTCTCCCTGATGTTGGTATTAGTGAGGTCCTACTGAATGGAGGAACCACATTTATTTTCTTGTGGGACCATTTTCACAAACACGATAAATGCCGTTTATTGTCTTAAAAGTGAGCTGTAATATCCACGACATACATTCCTGTCATAGGAAGCTCTATGGTGCACCTTGATGTTCTCTTTTATTGTAATTAGCAACATATCAATATTATTTTTGACACTGTGTGATACAAAGGCCATTTATAATTACACTAATGAATTTGTTGCTGATACAATAATATATTTTTTCTATACAAAAGTGCTCCTTAATATGAAATGTGAGTTAAGAAATGGCTTCTCAGCACTTTCAGGTCTTCTGGTAAGAAAATATGCCAGCCAAGCAAAAATGTCGAAGTAACCGTATGAAAAATAGCATTCAGTGATATGCCAGATGCTGGAAAATAGTGACTGGAAAATACTCGTGAGTAAGCATGAGTCTAGTCAGTTAATGCATATCAAATTCATATTTGAGGAGCCTTTGTATTGGAATTGTATTGCATTGTATTTATACTTGGTATAGGTAGGATGCTTCTATTTAAGATGAAGAGAGTGACCAGTCTTAGACTTCTTATAACCTGTGTTTATATAAGCCTGCTGGGAATCCTTATTTCTAGCTCAGGTTTTCCTGTCCACAGCACATAAGTCAATATTTGTTTGTACTTGCATCTTGAAATACTTCTTGTATTGACTGACATAATACAGAAATAAATTCCGGCCGCAAAAAAAAGTTTTACTTTGTTCAAAGGATAAGAGTGTGACTAATGTGGTAGGTAACTCATTCATGTCATACTGTCATTTTTGTGTCAGGATTGCAACTTGCATGTGTGAAGTCATGAAAAAATGTTATTTAAAGTGGCATTAGACTAAATGGTGCTATGTTGTATTACACCGCTGACCAAACTCTTCCATAGTGCAGTTCCACTCGTTTCATTCGTGAGTCGCTGGAGTTGCACCAGGAACAAATTTGACCAATTAGTTAGCAACAGTCTTGAAGTATTGTAACAGAAAATAGTTTTAGGGTGTTGAAGTATTCAGAAGCATCTGCAGTGATATAGGAGCCTGACTGAACCCTGGCAGAACTGAAAATCTTGCTTGGATTCTTATATCACACAAATACTTGTGGAAAAGTGACCTATGGTGTTAAAGAACACAATCACCTTTAAAAATTAATTTTGAATAACTCCTTTTCTTTTGTTTTATTTTAAGGTTTCAGGCCCAATGTCATTCTGCTTTCTAATGACCGTGCAGTTTGCACCATTGGGTGTTAATGTTGTGTATGCACTGAAAAGCGCTGAAAGAATTGCTTAAGAACACACTGCTCTGTGTTTGCGTGTACATATGTGTCCCAATGTCCAGCACATATGATTTACTTCTTTTTTTTAAAACCTCCAAAGTTGTTCCCCCATTCCTACCCCCCACTGCTACCCCTGAAGCAGCACTTTTGGGTGAGAGGGAGAAACAGTCCTTTTTTCTTTCCTCCCTCATTGTTTTTTTAATTGCATACCTGTGAGTTATGCAGATAACATTAGGGCATTTGCAGTGTGTGTGTTTGCGTGTTCCTGTTCTGAACTAATTTTCCAAGCAGAAATTCCCTTTGAAATAATGTAAAAAAAGAAAAAAGAAAAAAAAAAAAACGAAGTGGTGAACTGGATGCTCCCTGTTTGCATTTTATTTACCTGCTGAGGTCTAGTACACAAAATAATGTTTAAAAGACAAAAATCAAGGTTGAGCCATAAAGCAAAAGGTGTATTCTCTGTACTATAGACTTTCTTCGTGAGGGTGGTGCATGTTGTCAGGGTAAGCTACAGAACGTGCAGATGGTTTTTCAGGGCCCTGCAATTCTTTGCCCAGTTTTTAAGCTGGTGCATATGGTGCTTTATAATGCAATTTCTGAAGTAAAATTACCTTATGCTGCACCCCCTTCCCTTATGAACACACGCACAATTCAGAATAGTTATTGTAGCCTCTGGTTGAGCAGTTTCTCCAAGGTGTGGTGAAGTACCAAGATAAACACGAGCTGAGAAATGTCACCAAAAGGGATCATTTTAGCTGGCACACGTGAAGGGCGCTGCTCTGAACACTGAACGACTTCCACAGCCTCCTGGCACAGCACAGCCGGGCGTCTTCTGGGGTCTGCGGGACACCGGGGGGAGCAACGACGTATTCAGTGGCTTTATCATGGACCTGTGTAGCTAAATGTTTCTGAGTCTACAAAATCCTGTTGTCTTCGGCCGTCATGCTTTGTCACTGTAAAACCAAGAGCAACAAAAAAAAGAGCATTTTTTTTAGTCTAATTTAAGGAGCTGCTTCTTTTATAGCACATAATATTTCGCTTTGTACTATATTTGATAGTTAAAGAATAATTTAGTCCGTAGAAGAACTTTGTTGTATTTGTACTGTTCATGAATGTTACAAGAAAAGTGCTTTACTTCGTTGCCATAATTCTCTTGTACTGCTGTAAAATATTTTTTCTGCTTTATGGAAACTTAACACAATTCACATTTTCAGTACAGGGTTTTTGTGTGTATGTATTTTTTTTGTCAGTATTCTGAATGTTTACGTCTGTTTGACATTAGCCATTCTATGCCTTTATAGGGCAGTATTACTCCGGCAGTATAACAGCAGTCTGAAATCCACTCATACTCAACATGCATGAGAAGTACAGATTTACTGGGGAGATCCCTACAGTGCATAGGTATTTTTTCTATCCACATTCAATGATGTAAATACCCTCCTTCAGTCCTCTACCAAAGAAAATATTATTCCCACAGGACAAGCTCAGAAAATGGTTCTCTGAATCTTCCGAAGGGGGTGCAGTTGATTTCAGCAGGATTGCTACAGTTCAGTGCTGTTATGCTTCGCTTTGCCACCCAGCTCAATGTGGCTGGGTGAAACAAGCATCTTGGCAATTTTTTTTGTTTTGAGACAGTGTTTTGTTTAGAATTCAGGGATCATGCTTTCTTTAATGGTGCTGTTTGTTGGATTTTTTTTTTTAAGAAAACATTTTGTTGCCTCAAGAAGTAACCATTCACAAAACCATAAATTAAATAAAATAATTTGTCTTCATAACTTCTCTCTTCTCCCTTTCCTTTTCCCCTTTTCTGCCACTTGAAAATAACAACTTGAGCTTCAATATTAAACTATTCTGAAAAGAAAAATAAAGAGATAAAATAATATTTGCCATTTGTTTATTTATTTTCTGTTCAGTGCCTTAGGCAGGAGATCCTGCTGGTGCACATCCATTGTGTGTACAGGTCAGTGAAAGAAATGTGAGCGAAAAACCAGTCCTTTGTAAAGGATTTTTAAGTGACAATGATGTGAGACGTAGTCTGAATGACACCTGATGTAACTCAAGTATTACCATCTTATATTAGTAAAATAAAACTAGGTGTTGTATATTAAGTTGTTGTAAGTAGAATGGTTTGTGGATGAAAGTAATCATATTGCTTTGGATAGTTAATGCCTGCTGTATCTGAGTCTTTTCCCTACATCCACAACCCCATCCAGAGTGCTTGTAACACCTCAGTATCCAGATGTGCACCTCTGTCATTTCTCATCCTCACAGCAGAAGAAATTAAATGTCAGTAATGCCTGAAAGGTGGCCAGTCCAAATTCTCTCTCTCAAACCAGTTCTCCTTTGAAGTTTGGCAGGTCATTTTGAAGTGGAAATTGAATAATTATGGCATAAATACATATACATATATGGTTTTCAACACTCTACCTTGCAAAGACAGCTGTGAGTACTGGTGGTTAAGGTGAAAATGTTGGATTGTGGGCAATAAATGGCCTTTTCATGTGCCTGCACAGAAATGCTCAGGCCAACACGTCTTAACCACCATTTTTTCTCCAGCCTCCTCCTATTGTTACTATTTGAATTCTGGTAGCAAACGGTGGTCTTGCTGCTGGGAATCAGCAGCTTCTTCTGACAAGATCTGTGCAAATCCAGAAAGAAGACAGTGCCACCCTCTGCAGTTCAGAATCTCTCTCTTTTTTTTTTTTTTTTTAAATGTTAGGATGTTTTTAAATGCCCAGTGCTCACATGGCAACCTCCTTCACCCAGTGCTGTCAGGCAGATAATCTAACTCCTTGAATTCCACTTAGATATTTGCCTTTGCACAAAGCAAGGCAAATCAGGGACTACCTCTCCTTCTGGCAATGACAGCTTTTCAAGCTGATTTCACAGTTTTTCATCAAAGCAAATTGAATTCAAGTGAATTTCTTAAATCTGCTGCAGCAAAATATTTACTTTTGTTCTTTTCCTTTTTTTAAAAATCTGTCAAATATTTGTGCACATTTTATTTTATCCTAAAACACCTGTACTTGGATTTTCTGTGATGTTTGCTAAGGACTTTATGAGTAGATTAAGCCTGGTGGTTCCTCTCCAGACCATGTGCTCTCCTTAGGTCAGCCCAGCCAGGCCTCATCGGTTCAACCAGCAGATGGCATCAGGAGAAAGCTTGCTGATATCTCTCAGGAAAAAAATAAAATAAAGGAGTGTAATTCTCCAGTTTTCCTGTCCCTTGGCACAGAAATACCAGCCATGAATACACAGATTTTCTGTTTATTCCTTTCTTCAGTGTGGAGCTGTAGTCGTAGCGAAAACAAACCCTCCTTCCCCCATCCCACCCTGCTCCTGGACCTTTGCTCAGTAGAAGCGATGCCCTGAAGCTCCCATCAGCCTTTCCTGCACTCGGCAACTTTGGCACCTACCTCTGCAAGCACTGTCCATGTTCTGCAGTCTATGGAAGTGAAGTACTGATACACTGGAAATAATTTTTCCCCGGGCCAGAGCCAGGGCACTTTTTTTTCCGCTCTTTGCTTTGCCATTCATGGATGAAGAGAGACAGCCAGGCAGCTCTGTGTGTTGAGGCTCTTCACAAATAACTGGGAAGGATTTATCACTGCTGGGTGTGCAGAGGGTGTGCTGTTATCAGACCTGGCCCGTGTCAGATCACAGCTCGCAGCCGAAGGACCGCCAAAGAGTGGTCTAGCACTTGGAGACGGCTTTACATGGTAGGGGAGGTGGATGGAGTCATGGGCATTGGGAACCACTGGCACCTGCTTGTGGAGACAGGGCTTGTTATTAGTATATCTGGTTTTTAAGGAAACTGAGCTAGACAAAGAAATAAAGCATCATTTGCTTAAACAATGCGGACAATTGGTACTCTCAAAATACATAGCAGGCGCTGATCAGAGGAGTTTGTTATATCTCAGTTAAATGACAGCCATTTACCTTTATGTATTGAAAGTTCATGCTGGTGGGACGAGTCTGTTGATTCACCAGTAGTGATGAAGTCAGGAGTTGTTTCAAATGTCCATGGGGGAAAAATGCCTGGATTGTGTTTTTGGAAGCTAATGATGCCCTGGGTAAATGTGAAAATGTTGTGTACAGGTCACCTTTCTAAAGCCTTTTTGTTCTGTTTCCTTAGTCCAAGGCTCTCAGAGGTCAACCTTCCTTGTCTTTATCACCGTGTCTCATCTTCCATGCATGACCATCCTCATGCATGTACCATTGGCAGAGAGAACAGTTTAGGATCTCGCACAGAAAAACCACATCTGAAAACAAGCTGACTATATTGGATAACTGACTTAAATTAAAATGAACTCTTGCTATGTTGAGTAAATAAATGCTCGCTGATAATTTTGTAAAGAAGACATTCTATTAAGCAAATATTTGGCCTTGCTGTAAAAACTTCAGAGTCTTTCTCAACTGTCCAGATTCACCCTGCAAATCACTTTTTGTGCCCCTTCATTGTGGACTCTCAGCCCAGCATCCGTCACGCAGAATCTTTGCAACTAATGGATGGATTTCTGGCTTTTCTAGCAGCAAATCTGGGATATGGTGGAGAGACTTGTACGCAGTGCTGCACCATTATTTATTTCTGCATTGTGCAGCGTGGTGCAGAGTCTGGGGAAAAGAACAGAGGCAAAATCAGCTGTGAAGATGTAATAATCCTACTACGTGTTCCTTGCCTTCCTTTAGATTATTGAGAGGAAAATTCAAGCCTCAGATTTCTTAATGATTGTGAGCAGCAGCTGGCCTGTAGCAATCAGTATAGAACGTTTGTCCTGGGCTCCATCCAGAAGTGAGTATTTGCAGTTCAGCAAGTCCAAATAAATGTCCTCGGAGCACCAGGAAAGCACAGCCAACCAAGGTTGTCTGCCACTGAGAATAAGCATGGAAAAGGAGGCAGTCAGCATACAGCTAGTGAAAAAAGAAGTTCATTTATGCCTTTGGAACAAGTGATCCTGCCGGTTGTTTGAGAATTTCAACATCTGTGTAGGATTGTGACTATCAAGAACATCTTTTGTAGCTCTAAGGTGAGAGAGAAATTTACATATTTAAGGAAAAACAGATCCTCAACCAGCTGATATTATGAAACCTGACATTATAAAACTTGATAGCTAAGTTCTTAATAACAGCTGATGGAATTTTATAGTGTTTCTGGTTAGAAAATTAAAAAGTTACTGTGTGCTCAATGGCTTTCAAAATAAATATCTTCGTTTTGGTTTCCAAACTAGGAATTTCAGGGTCTTACTTCAGTTTCCTGTTTCCAAAAGTCTTTGCTAGCATTGCCAGACAAGTTAGATTTATGTTCTTTGTTGTGTAAGACACTTCAAAAAGTAATGTGGAAATACATTCGCTGTCACATATTTCTTCTGTTAAGTATTTTGTGCTACTTAGAACGCAATGAAACTGAGTGGGGAAAATGCGCAATTATCTTTTGTGTTCCTTTAAAATTAAATGAGAGGGCAGTGAAAATAGCCATGTGATTCAGGGGGCTTTGTCAAGTATTACTGGCCTTGACGTACAGAATTCTGCCCATTCTGCATCTTCTAAATTTTTAGAGAAATACTGTAAAGATCCGTATGAAGTGTGCAGGTGACAGTAAAGAAGAATGATATGTACACCAGTGCCAATGGTACTTGAATATTCAATTTAAAAGGATTTATAGAAACTTAGGCAGAAAATGAAATGACCCTTTGGAGGAATAGAGAGAGAGAGTTGTGTGAGGTGTTGGCCACAAGCGGTTGTTCTCTCTGGCATCCAGTGGTTGTTGCCAGAGTGACGTGGTGAAAAAGCCAACGGTATTTAAAAGCTGCCGAAGGAGGGTAACGCGCTGGGAAGTGGGCCACGAAGAATGTTGAAATAAGGATGAAATATTAGTGTGTTTCTGGTACTACAAAAAGAAGGCTGATTTTATTCACATGTTACAGAATCACAAAAATGGGAATGCCAGAAATCTGAAGGCCAGCTTGTCCCTTCTCTCCTGCAGTGGCTGCTGACAGCGGTGTCCCCGCTCACTCTCGAGGGCCTCCAGTCGCAGAGACAATTTGTTCCAGCGGTTCACTGTTCTTACAATTAGAAAGCTTATCCTAATGTTTAACCCAAATCTTCCTTGCTGCAGTTTAAGTACATTCAGTCTTATCTATGCTCCACAGACATGGAAAATAACTTTTTCCTTTGCTCTTTCCAGCTGTCTATTAGATAGTTAGGCTGTTAATTTCCCTTTTTCAGTTTTCCATTGTTTAAGCTAAACAATCCTAATATTCAGCCTTTCTTTATAGGTCATGTTTTCCAACCTCTTATCATTTTCATTGATCTTCTGTGGACTCTCTCCAGTTAGTTCAAATCCTCTTTGCTGTTCAGTTCCCAAGAGTGAATACTTTATCTCAGCCAAAGCTGAGCAGCGTGGTAGGAGTGTTTTGCATGCTAAAATTTAGGCTAAAATTGTGCTGTGTCCCAGAGCAGTGTGCTTGGTTTGTCCACAGCCTGTTTGACGCAGGTGTGGGTCAGTCCCAGTAACTCCTGCATCCTTCCCAGAAAAGCAGCTTCTAGTTACATCTTCCCCACCCTATATTTGAACAACTAATTATTTCTGTCTGAAATATTTATCACCAGTCTGTACTATCCTAAGCTTTTAAATCATAACTTGAACTTACCCAGAACACCTTAAAGTCTGATCTTATCCACCAACAAACTACCTGGGTACACATCATCTGCAAATTCAGAAGGACCATAGTACCATAGGGTAATTCATGTTGGAAGGCACATCAGGAGGTCAGGAAGCCCAGCCTCCTGCTCAGAACTTGCTCAGAACTCTTTATAAAACGTACAGCTCAGACAATTATTCTCTAAGATGCTCAAGGCTGAGATAGTACCTTATTGTCTCTGGTACCAGTTGTGTTAATTATCTGATTATAATCTAACTCTTAGGGATGGTTTTCCCTCTCCATTAAGTAGCTGAGCAACTGCCACCTCGATGTTCTTCTTAATGCTTATGCATTTCAAGACTGAATATTTTTCATGTTTAATGTCCTTTGCTGATTGAATCTCATTTTGAGCTTGGCTTTTCTGATTTCACCCTTACACGTTTGTATGATGGGTTTCCAGTTTGTGTATGCTGCCGTTCCTTGGGGAAAGAAGTGTTCATGAGGGGAAAGTGTTGTTAAAGGTCGTTCTCTGGCTGTCCTTACGCCTTCTCTGCAGTAAAATTGACTTGCTTCTTCAAATCTTTGGTCAAACTGAAAAAGAAACACAAGAAAACTCTCTCGACAACCCCAGTCCGTGAAGACATTTTAAAATAAATATTGAAATAAATATTTATTAATATTAGCATTGTGTTTATATTAATATTAATAAATATTTAAATAAACATTGAATTAATATTTAGCATACGTATTTAAAGAAATATTAAATATTAAAATTATTAAGCTCTAAAAATTAATAGATGAAATTAATTTCAAGATCTTTAAGAACAGTAATGCTATTGAACTATGACTTTAAAGTCACAAGGACATATTACGAAAAAACCGTACTTCAACACAGCATATATTTTCATGAAGCTACAGCTAGTCCTAAAAAGAAGTAGGGTCTCTACTGAATATCAGAGAATGAACTGAAAAACTAACAATGAAATAAAACTATAAAGAAATAATGAACATAATGTCTATTTTGTGCAAAAAGTGGAGAATGTAATAGACTGAATAAAGTTTAGAAATTGTACGAAAATATGCATTTCAAGCTATTACTTCACCTCTGATACCTTGCTACACATTTTGCAGAATTTATGACTTTCTGCTTTTTTTGCTGTGGCTATACAGCTTGTAGTTATTTGCCTTGGTGTTTGGAAGTATAAAAGGATGTCAGTTGACAACTGTAGGATTTGGGATCAATTTTATGTTTATTTTACTTGTTTAAGGATCTGTGTCACTTGTCTGGGAGCAACAGGCTATGATTTCCTCTGGTGTTGATGTATGGTTTTGGGCTACCTCATACAAAAGCCTTGCAAGTGTATGAACTGATTGTTTGGGACGTACACATATTCAAAGCATGCACACAGAAAAAAAAGAAAAAGCAGAGAGAGAGAGAAGCCTAGTGGAGATAGTTATGCCTTGATTTTTTGCTTAGAATAGATTGAGACTCATTTGGAACTAAAATGCATACACAGAAGGACCCCAGACTCAAGCATTCAACCAAAGTGCAGCAAAATAAACACTGCAGCTGCTGCCACGAGCCCAGTGCTGAAATGCCTCCAGTCACTTCGTGAAGAAGCACTGTCGAGAAAATAGATAAAACCTCTATCATTCTGCAAAGCAAGACAGGTCTCAGCTTTGGCAGATGCAGGACTGCAGAGGAAATAAATACTAATCAGACATATAGAAAGTAAACGCTGCTTGTTTGTGTCTCAAAAGCAAAGCAAACAAACAAACAAAAGCCCTTCAGCTTAGGTACAAAATCTTGTTATTAGATACGAATTTCATAGATGTGGGTTTTCTTACACTGAAGATCGATGGCATAGAGAAGGAGGTCTATTATGCTTAAATTACAGGGTTTTACTAATAATGTATTTGATATACATTAAAGCCTTTTCTTATATTTTTTAAATTATTGCTATTTAGTTGTCTATCTGCTTACGCCCCCAATGTTATTAGCATACTTTATGCTCTTCCTCCCACTAGAAATTGTGTGGATTCACAGCATTCACACTGAAGTAACAGGGAATGCATCTGTGTTACACAGCACAAGGGTGCGTAAACTGTCCCAAAGGACGTGGGTGCTACTAATCACTATTACTCTTTAATTACATACGCGTTTGGGTACGCTGTATGGATAAATTACACCCTAGTTACAAAGCACATCTACAAGACAAAAAGTCCTCCTTTTTCTGCTGGAAAACATTACACTAGTAGACAGGCAGAGCTTGCCCAACATTTCTTGCTCTCCAGCAAGCCGTACTGGCTCTAAGTCACCAAATTAACTGTGCGTGGGAATGCTTGTGAGCTCTGAGGCCAACTGCAACAGGCCAGCCCATGTCTCTGCTTATAAACTTTCACAGCTCCAAAACCGCGTGCCTGCGTGGGTGCTTGTAGGGGAAGTGTTGGGTCAAGACCTGAAGTGGTGATGGAGCACCTGGTGAAGGGCTGTGGCTGGCCTGGGGAGCACAGGCAAATTGTTGGCAAGTTGTGACTGAAGGGGTGGACGCAGGGCGGGGCTGCCCTGAGCTCATTTAAGGGCTGGCCACAGAGAGGGATGTGTCTCTCTTGGAGGCTGTCTGCTCCTTGGGGGAGCATCACTTTGGTGGGAGATTGCTGTCCTCAGTTCTGTGAGTAAAAACTTTTGTGAAGCCATTGTTCACGTCCAATGTTAAGACCTACGATACTTTGCCTAGGATTGCAAAGAATTGTCTGAAGCAATTTTGCTTCTTTGTTTGCAGAACAGTACTCACCTGAAAGTGGTGCTTGGACTGCTCTGACTTGAGAACCGTCCTCAGGGATTTCCTAAAATGGTGCTTCTTGGCATGGGCCAGAATCTCTTCAGAGGATATTTCAATATCTTAATAGAAGACAAGATCACATTTAACTGCTGGCGGATGTCCTGGGCTCTTCTTAATTTACAATCATAAATGCAGACAAGGTGTCTGTCAAGACATATAGGATTTATTTCCTGCATGTGAATTGCATAGATGTTTTTTCTGTGAAAGCACAAACATACAAAGAGTTTGAGCTGCATCACATCTATGAATATACCTAGGCCACCAATAAATTAAATGAATCCTGGGTGTATTGTCATCTTTTTATTTCATCTTTCCACCATCCTTTTCTCTTGTTTATTTTAAACTTCTTACTGCATTCTGGTCTCTGAAGAGGACTCCTCAGTATATGACCACATGTAAGAGCCACGTACCAGCTTTGTTTGGTCTGTTTATGCAATTCTTGTATCCTCAAGTCTGTGAGACTTGTTTTATTGCACCAATGAGGTTTGCTCATGGCCTCAGTCCCTCAGGGGTGCCCCTGGTCTGTAATGAGGTTTAAGTTTGGGTGTGCAATGGGATGCTGAAACAATTTCTAGTTTTGGTTCTGGCTGGACCCAGATCTCCAGGGTACCTCATGGCCTTCTCCCATGCAGGATATTGTACAGCCCTCTGCTGCCCAAATGCTGTGAATTATGTTCAGTTCAAAGAGTAAAGTCCTGTTTGGAAACACTAGGCTCTTACGATTTTAGGATAATTATTTCCTGCTTCTTTGTCAGCTTGTTCTATAATGACAGAAAAATACAATTATGTTAAAAAAAAAAAAAGATTTTATTTTCTCTGAAATTGCTGGAAACATTTCCACTGACTTCAAACATTCCCTGTTTGGCCTGATATCAATAATGTGCTAATTCAGAAACTCTTCCCTAGACCTTTAAATATTTACTGATCAAGGCACCTGCTTAAAATAAGTTCCCATTTCAGCAATGTAGTTATGCCAGTATGTAACCATAAAAAATATATTTAAATTGATCACTCTTATCAGAAAGACTGCTGGCTTTCCAAATACCTAACTATAAAGTAGAAAATACATTTTCTAAGTTTTTGAAATAAACTCTTTTTTAAAACTCAAATGTTAGCCTTCTGCGGTGAGCACTCCCACAGAGTAACGTTAGGTGTCAAGATTTGCCCTTGACACGTAACCTTCTATTGGGTGATAAGCAACAGAACTGCACGAACATTCTGAACGCTGGAGAAAGAAACCTGCTGGTGACATTTGTTACTGATTATGTGGGAACCTGATAGATGATTTAATTTGAGAGTGCAAATTCGATTCCTGACCCACATGTCACTACACAGAAGGTTTATGTAATTATCATTAGAGTGTTGTTATTTATCCATGTGTAGATCCTGCTGACTTTTTATTACTCACTGCTAATGTTGTCATTAAAAATGCGTGCCAATTAACATAATTTTAAATGGAAACATGAAAAAAATCTGATTCTGCTTTAAATTTCAATAACTTATTTGATTTATTTTTGTTTCTTTTCAGCATTTGTGAAATAACAGTCTAGACAGATAATGGATTAAAAAAAATAGTAACCGAGACTGGTAATTATCTTACCTCTATAAGTAAAGGTGGCAAGTGCCTCATTTTCTGCTGGGCAAATCTGTCACTGCTCACTGGCCAGTCAGTTCTTTCTTTTTTTTTTTTTGAAAAACAAACCCCAGCACAGATGGCGTGTCTTGTAGCAGCATTGCAGTTTAAGGCCCTTCATGAATCACTTGAGTAGGTAAAAGAGCATCTGTCAATTTTATTATGTTGGATTTATTGAGACCAGGGAATTAGTAAAAATGTGAGTATGTATTAATCTCTATTTGGCATTTGATTGCTGCACACAGTGATCCAAGATGGCAAATTCAGATGCATTTACTAAAATGTTTAGATACATCTATTTTTCCTACTTCACTTAACCAACAAGATTTAGTGATCACAATTTTATGAACCTGCCTCTTAGGACAGCTAAAAACCTCGATATTTCTATTTAGATCAACGCTTCAGAACCTTACACAGAGCACAGTTTTTTGTGTAAGCTTTGAGGTGACGATGGGCAACCAGGGAGCTGACCCTATGCCACCAATTCTAGCACAAGCCAACTCCCCCTCTGCCCAGCAGAAACCCACCCCCTGGAAGGGCCGCTGTCTGCCTTGTCCTGCAGGCAGGCCCAGTCCCAAGGGGCCCCCAGATGTCTGAAAGTTAGGGACCAGATGCCAGAAATGTTGAAATGAGCAATTTGCTGACTTGCCTAGAGGCCACCAGCCAGTGGTTCAAGTCTCAGTTTCTTGCGAAAGGACCTTATCTACACACAGCTATTTCAGCAATAACGCTCACTCGCGTATATAGCATACATAGCACCGTTTTGTTAGTGCTGTCGTCTTCATCTTTTTTTTCCTTCTTTCTTGAGTAGATGGAAAGCAGACCAAGAAAAGTTGCAGATCTTTTTCCAGAACTCACACTCTTGATTCATTCATAAGAATATAAATAAAACTTTGTGATAAATATGTTGATACGCTTTTCTTTGATTCTTTTGACTGTTTGTGTGCTTACACACCGCAGGTGGAAAGCCTGAGATTATTGATTTGAAGAGAGTAAAGCAGTGAACTCTCCTAAGGTTGAGATGTGCACCTTGTGAAAGGTACTCTGTCAGATCCAACCAACAGCATTCCACCAAAATCTGATATTTTATCTGGCCAGTAACATCTTGTAAAATCTATTTCTGATATTGCCATCTGGTGAAATACCAGTCATGTTAACTTTGCTGTTTCATTTCTTCTGTAGCTAAACTGCGCTTACTGTAAATGAATGACAGACTTCTCAAAAGTTAGATCACAAACGTTTCAGTCTCTGTTTTCTTGTTTGCTCTTTTTGCTTTCAGGGGTCCATTTCACCAGTTCCATCCAAAGGACCTTTCAGTATTTTCATTTTTTTTTCCTTGTTCCAATAATGAAGCTGCCCCAGAGCTGAAGCTAACTGACAGGGAGCGAGATACTGAAATGTAATCGCAGCCATACGGAGCAGGAGTGAAATATGAAATTAATGGAGATGATTTGAGTAATGGAGGGAAAAAAATGCTGCCACAGTGAATATTTCCTGTTTGTTTGTATGCCTGTTTTAAGGTCTTGAATGACTTTACGGGAAAGACTTGTCATCTATTTCAGTAGAAAAAGACATGCAGTGTTGGAAGGTGGCTCTTACAAATGTAACTGTAAAAGAAAGGTTCTGCTCATTAAGTGGATTCATAGCAAGTAGATCCTTTAAGTGGAAGCTTGTGTACCTTTCAAGTGTTGCTTACTAATGTGAGGCACGTAATGCTGGCTGAAGCACAGTGACATTAGCCAAAGATGTGTAATATACTGTAGTGTACTATCTGGAGGTAAATATTTTAGTTTCTTTCACAGCAGCACAGTCAGGGCTTTAGATCATTACCCTCCTCAGTGTGAGGAACGTTAACGGGATGATGAAGATGATACGGAAGACTTTTCATTACTATGCTAGAAGACAACCAAAGATCTTAGTCTGTGGCTGCCATGGTCGCGTAGAGGTGCTTAGGCAGAAAGGGAGCTTGTCTGCCAGCCAGAATTTAAGGACAGGATAGTGAGAAGTTGAATCGAGAGAGGACAGAAAAAAGGTGCCTGGTGTAGATCTGTGAGTCCTTGGTAATGTTTCAAGTTGGGAAGCTGGGGTGCAAGCAGTAGGCTTTGAGCTATGTAAATAACAAAATTAAGATGGAACATATAAGCCCTCTAGAGATGTTTATAAATTCTTTGCCTGTGAAGCACCAACTGTTTTGTGCTAGTTGGGACAACAGCACCAGTATACAGGCAGAGCCTAGGAGAAAACATTCCTGCCAAAGTTTCAATTGGTTTAAATGTTATTTTTATGCTACTTTTGATGAGGAGGACAAAATTACTTCACAAAAAAATCATACTATTAGAATTTTATCTTGGAATGCAAAACATTTATCAGAAGTGGAGCAACTGGATTTATATACTGTGATCAATTAAATGCTAATTATAGGTGCAGTAACTTCCTATTTCAGAAGGTCATAATAGAAAAAATTCTGTTGCTTGTATGAAATATATTCATTGATAAGTTTTAGAGGGTTGTCTTGAGATTTGTTTTAATTCCCAGCTTTAAATAAAGATCAGATACAGCAGCTTCACAAGAGAGCTCTATGGGAATTGGTTTATGTGTTAATTCACAAAATTATCCATGAATAATTTAGAACAAACATTAGATTTGGAGAAATGGAGCTTTATCTTCTAATAAAAAAAAATTAAAGAGAAATTAAGAAACAGGTAAGTTTATTTCTTGACTCAGCAAAGCAATTTCCATGTGATGGATTAGTCCTATTTAATCAGAACAGTGAGCAGCTGGATAAACCCTAGCTAGAAGAATATTAGGTCATTTGTTAGCCCTTCAGCCAATTACAGCTGCAGCTGCTCTATGGTATCTTTTTCTTCTCATCATTGAGCTTCTTTATTTTTTCCCTTGAAAACACCAGATGATGAGTCCCCAATAGGTAAAAATGTAAGGCACAGAGAGATCTTAGGGTGTCAGGGTGCTGGTGGATAAAACGTGGTCCTTCCTACTGCCGTGTCAGTGAAACCTCTCCATGGGAGTGGAGAGCTGCAGGACCACCGTCTAGTCCTAACTTGGCAAGGAGCCTTTTCTCTCTTTTTGTGCATGCGTGTGCAAAGACCAAATTCTTTGCTCCTTGTCTTGAGGATTGGTTTTGTTGGGGTGTGTGTTTAAGGAGCCTTGGTTCTACTAGATAAACCAGGAATGCTCTACTTCACCGCATTTTTCCTCTGTTGGGAAATTCCCTGTGCCTCAGTCACTTTCTAATCAGTTGTCCAGGACGGGTGAAAGGCTGTTCCTTCAGAGTGAGCTAGAGCAGCGTTAGAGAGAGGTAACCAGAGCATCCATCCAAACTTCCCGGACTTGGACTGGGAATCCTTCAAGGCAGCCACTGCTGCTTTGTGCCCTCTCCCCCATCCTCTTGCTAGGGAGCTGTGGGTGCTAGAATAAGAACAGACCATTGCTAAGCCTTTGGAGTTTATAGGATGTTTAGGTAGCAAATAACATGTTTTATTGACTTGTTCTGTCTAGTACGGTGGCTTCGTGCTATGATACATCCCCTGAGTTACTCCACAAGGTAATAACAGTATGTCCTCTATCTTGTACATGTTAATTTTGAATTATGTTTACGCAGTGTATGAATGTGAATCAATTGAAGCTTGACATTCCTGTTCCAGGGTAGAAACATCCAGTCAATATGAGCTGATATCGATTGGGCTGCCTGCGTGTCTGTTATGCAAACCATACAGGTAATGAACATCAATATCCAAGATGCTGCTCAAATGTTTTAAAGTCAGAAGCATGAAAAGTTCACTGAATGTGGAAGGCAATCTTCCATGTTGGAAAGCAGGTGCCAATATTTTGGTACAATAGAGTCATCTGTAATCTGAAGTATATATATAAAAATGAAATGTGGAATACTCTGTCTTAAAGGGAAAACATGAGCATATGTTTCACGTTACACTTCTGACATGTGGTGTCTCACACTCCAGAGTGACTTTTTTTAAAATTTTAGATCAGATGCAGTGTTACACTTACAGGATTTCCAGGGGAAGCAAAGGCATGGTGCAGGATCTCTCCTGGCTGTCCTGCAGGTGTCTTGCACGGCCAGCTCCTCTGACTCCAGGGGATCGTTTTCTGCCCTGTCCTCAGAGGACTGAGGTCCCAAGCTGTTGCTCTGGTTCTGGCCTTTAAAATTCAGTCTAATCAGGTCCAAGGAGACAATCAGGACTGGGTAGCAATTAGGAATGGATAATATATCACTATTCTAAATCAGGATTACTAAGCATTCACTTCACCTTAATTACAATATTTCTAAAAGAAGTGACCAAATCTATGGCTAGTACGGGAAAATTAAGACTGATGATAACCAATCTTCATCTTTATAAACATGGCCTCTGAAGAAGCCATGGGGCACTGCTGGGCTGTCCTGGAAGCACACTAGGATGGAGCTGTGACTCCAAAAGCTGTCCTCTGGCACCGTGCTCCCCAAGATGTGGCACAGCAGGATTAGTCAGTGCTGCACCCTCGCTGATGGCAGATTGACTGCTGACGGGACTGCAGCACAGGCACCAAGTCTGTTGTTTGTAATGAACACAATCCTCTGTTTTCCTTCTCTCGTTCCCCCGTCTGTGGATACGTCTGCACAAGCCCTGAGCAGACACGAGCTTTGTTCACTCACTGTTGCTGTAGCTTTGCTGGTATCTACATAGCCATGCCAATGTCTTGCCAGCCCAAAGCAACAAAAAATGATTCTCAGCGAAGCTTGCTAGCTTGGGTCCAGCATTTGCAAGCATGTCTGCCTAGCTTTCATTCAGAGCTTGCTTGCTTGTAGACAAACCCAAGTATAGGCAGAACGAGGCAATGGCAGTACGCAAAATGCTGTGTAGACATAACCAATGATTTCCTCATGGTTTTTAAAAACGTGATGTTCCTTTAACACATCAGATTCACGGTGAGTGATTGAGTGAAAACCGAGTGAACTGGTGAATCAGCTCTCTCTAATGGGAGTTCTCCTAGAAAGGCTGCTTGGTCTGTATTTTAGGGATCCTCATACGAAATCAGACATCCTTGTGCTGTCAGTTTTTCTGAATCTAAGATAGCAGTTTATGTTCTTGAGATGAACTTCCCATTGCTCACAAATAGAGAAGCTGGTGTGGCTTCAGGCATAAGATAACAGGAAACTGATTTTTGTTTTGGTAGTGGTACATGGAGAATGAAGTGTTACATACACGCCAAGCTTCATAGTGGCTGTAACTCCGTATATGTTGGAAAACAAAGCTACCTACCTGGGAACTGCGTCTGCCAGGAGAGAAAACCCTGCCCCTGTGTAGTGTAGCTGGGAATGCTGGTGTAAGGTGATCAGCCTTTATCTTTAAATATATGAAGTTAGAAATGCAGAATGGTGGTGTGAATATCTGACTTCATAGACATGAATGCTAACATTGTTCCGCATTGCTTACCTTGGTTATTAATCTTTTCTGAAAGATTAAGGAAAAGGCATTTTGATTTTTGGTGTGCTACGATGAAGCTGAAGAATACTAAAGAAACTTTGAAACCTCCCTTGCTACTACTTCATCCAACTGAATCCCAATGTTTTTATATTTAAAATCTGAACTCCTTTTTCTCTTTTTCTTTCATCCTGTCTCATGAATACAGTAAATTTAACCTACCATACGAGATCATATAGTAGAATTATTAAATATAAACACATTTGCCTTAATAATTAAATACAAATACATTTGCCTTATCAGGCTTATCAAAATATAGCAGGCATAAGGGTTTTTTATCTTTCCTAAAGAAAAAGAAATTGCTGCTTGAAGTTGAGTAGTTTTCTCAATTTTATGAATAATTTTTTTTGTTTTTAGAGTGAGGTGGGCCACTGTGATAGTGCTTTCCCTTGTTTGGCACAACCTAACTCTTTTTATCTGTATGTTAAAACAATTTCTTCATAAAAGTGACTGCACTTGAAAGGTGTTAGCTGCTTCAAAAAAACACTTCCTGCAGGGCTGGTGTTGATGTTCCTTATTACCTGCAGGATCATCTCACCAGATGGCCCATGGTGATTACAAGAGCCTGCACTATTTTCTCTTTCCAGGAAGTTGCTCCCTCAGTACTTTACCAGACACTTTACTAGAAAACAGTTCTGAGCTTTAAGCCACATCTTTCTCAAATCACCAAAACCATAAAAAAGTTGCTAGCAGTGTTTTCCTAACACTTATTCTTTTTCCTTTTCGTTTGTTGATCTGAATAGGCTGATGACAACTTCAGATAACTTTATTTGTGCATGTCACGCAATTCTGCACTTATGCCGTATCACCCAAAAATCTAACAAGACAGAAAAAAACATGGTCAATGGACTTTTGTGTAAAAATCTAGTAATCATCAGGTTAAATTCAGTCTTGTATTTATCTATTCCTCCCCTGAACTGACAGAAAGGAATGTTTGACAAGGTACGTGGCTCAGTTACTGCTGTGGTTTAGCCCGGCAGCAGGTGAACACCACACCCTCCCTCCCAGCTGGGATGGGGGAGAGAATCAGGAAAAAAAAAACTAGAACTTGTGAGTTGAGATAGTAACTATTAAGATTGAAAAGGAAAATAGAATAAAAATAACAGTAATGATAACTATATACAAAACAAGTGATGTACAAAGCAGTTGCTTTCCATTAGGTATGCAATATGTGCGCGCGCCGAGTTTTGGAGAACAGGTAGGAATGACACAGCCGTGTGCTACAAGTGTATTCAGATATGAAGCCAAGAGGGAGAACTGCAAGAATCTATTCTGACTTCTTATATAATGCTGTCTCTATGTGCCTATAATAGTTTGCTGGGAAACATCCTGTTTTGACTTTAACGCTTTTTTCCATAGCTGTGTTAATCAGCAGTCCTCAGCAATGAGGAACCAGCCTTGTTTCTCCTGACATAATAAACTGCTTATTGGTGTGGTGGGAAACAAATTTTAAGACATAACCCAGCCTGGCATTGTCTTCAAGCTGTCCTTCAGTTCCTGTCCTACTTTGTTTCGCTGTGTGGGTCGTGTGTGATCAATGTTTTGAGGGAAATTACTTCACTCTTCTTGATTTGTATTTTTCTCTTTCTCTCTGCATGTGAGGATCGAGAGACAGGCCTGCTCGGTGCTAGGAGCTGATAAACTTCCATTCCTTCAGCTTGTCACAGGTGTGGAGAGCTAAAAACATATTCAAAATCTCTCCAGGAAGACACTTGCAATGTGCAGTAATGTGTGTCATTAAAAACATTACTTTTCCTGTGACAACATTTTCTTGGCTCCTAAGGAGTGCAGAACAGGAGTCTTGCCTGAGTTGTTTCTCCCCTAAAAGGAACATCGAACGGATCATGCTACCCGGCTGCCTCTGTGTTTCAGAGGTGGAAGAGCATCCCGAAACGTTCTTGGATGAGGGAACTGGGGCCAGCCACTAGAAGGCAACGTGATCCCACAAACAGCCACATTTGGTTCCCTCGGAGCTAGTTCAGCTGAAGCCTGCACTTCTGCTCAATGCAATTGCCTTTGTCACTCACATCTGTAATTAGAAGGGCAACTATTAAAAACGTGGTTTTTCCTTGGCAGAGATTGCGGCACCGTGATTTTCGGGAGGCGGAGTGTAAGGAGAGGCTGTGGTGACTGCTGGTTTGCAGGCGCTCCAGCATCATGCTAAAACAGCGTTTATGTGTTTATCAGCTGCGCTCGCAAACCAGGCTGGAGGCAATTTATTGGAAAATAGTTAAATGCAAATAACAGTCTCTTGATAATCACTACTGCTTTCTTAGACCTGAGGCTCCTTATGACTGTGTGAGGGGGATTTGCTCTGCCAGCTTGCTCCTGTGGATGATTAGCAATGAACAACTTGTTTCTATCAGGAATTTAATGCTGCCAAAACGTAGTTAATAAATCCATATGTCTGAGTGGATCCATGGCTGCAAAATAGATGTGGTGCTCCTATTTCACCTTTTCCCTTTCATCTCTCTTGTAGCTGAAAGACCCAGCAGATGGTCCTTTCTGTGCTTATGTGTTAAAACTTGTATAAAGCTGCCTCTAAGTATTTTCTGCCTTTTAATTCTCAAGAAAACATCTAAATGGAGCAAGTCTGCTCTGGGGATCAAAAGAATGGAGCCCAATTAGCACGGCTCTCAGCTCTCGAAGTGCGGCTCCAAACTAATACACCTTCTGAATGGACCATCTTGATCTATTGCCACCTGGTTTTTGTTCGTTCGTTTGTTTTATTTGTTTCTGCTGCTTTTCCTAGCATTCACCTTGAATTCCACCTTCTTTGCTGTAATTGTTTCATTTCTTACACTGCCTTTTGTCTTATGCGTGAATAACCAGGCCCTTTGCATTTATTCCTTTCTCTTGCTCGTGTTTCTTGCTCAACCTCCTCAGGCACCTGCTGCAGGCTGTGGGCTGGAGGAGTAGCCGTGATGTTGCTCTGAGCACGTCCTGCCCAGCAGCAAGCAGGGAGGGACAGGGACAGAGGGCAGGTGTCCTGGCGGCAGGTAGGGGGTTCCTCTCCCCGGAATCCTCCTGCTGCTTTGCCTAAGTTTGTGGATCCGACAAATATATTTACTGTGGAATCTAATAAGGCACCTATATTTAATTAAATCTGATAGAAAGGGAAATGAAAAAATAACCATTTATGGCTTTGAGAGCAGAAACTCACCTGTTACAAATCAGGGCACACAGTTCCCTTGTTGGTGGTGATTGTACCTAACAAAATCTGGTGGATGAAATGCTCTGTCCTGCACCAAGCCTTTGGCTCCTCAGAGGTGACTCACAACTGTGCTGTACTGTTTCAAAGTGCTCTGCAAGGAATTTGGATGTTGGGCTGTAATCATTTTTTCTCATCATTGTTGTGCCTGTATGCTTAAGGGTTTTGTGTGTGCGCGAAGAGAGCCATCCATAAATCAGAAATCCAACTGGGGACATTTCCACCTCTCCTGGCTCAGCAGTCCAGGACAAACCTCCCCAGCCAGGGGACAGCCCGGTGCTGGCTGCCCTGTGCCAGGAAGGCCGGGTTACCTGCATGGCATGGGGTTTTCTCCGGCAGGTGTAGAATCTGTTGTTTGTTTAACAAGGCTGGCGGCAGCTGCTGCTCCCGCTTCAGAGCAATCAAAGGATGTGTTGCTTGGCAGGAGGTTGCCAGGTGCTGACTGTCCTGTACGCTGTGACAAGCAGGGCAAAATTTCATGCAAACACCTGCCAGCATCCCAGGCAAACCGGTACTGACGGGCTATTATGTACCTGCCATTAAGCCATTTGTGGGCTCAGCTGACAGCAACATGTGCACACCAGCTATCGCAGAGAGCCCTCAGAGAGATAAGATACAGCCCCGTTTCCTTGCCTCCAGCAGATGCTGGTCCAGGATGTCTGAGAAAAAGCAACAGCTCCTTCAGATCTCGCCCTCCTAAAGACACAGCACGCAGTCCCTGGGTGGGTTTGCTCTTGCTGACATCAGGAGAAAGACATAAGATTGTCAACCTCAGGCAGTCCTGCCAACTGCGGCCTTATTTTTCGTCGCTGGATTGTTTTTCACCTGGGAATCTGGGTTTTGGATGGGCTTTCTTGCCCTCATGTATATGGCAGGCAGGTGTATAGGTCAGCCACTTAACTGATCTGCGTATAGGATCTCTGCTCTTTTAGCTGAGATTGGAACAATCACTGTCATTAGTCACAAACTTCCCCCTGGAAAGAACAGATGCTACTAGAGAAAAATCAGGTCTTTGAAATACTTTATGATGATTCATACACTTCTGAGAATGTGTATGATGACTAGTGTTACATCTGGGATGTGAGACTCCCAGCTTTTTTGCTGCAGCTGCCCTCGTAGGGCATAACTCAAGGATTCAGTGCCTTCTTTGTGTCTTCTTCGAGGTGATTTACAGAATCACAGATGGCTGAGGTGGGCAGGGCCCTCTGGGTCCATCCAGCCCAACCCTGGCTCAAGCAGTGACACCCAAAGCAGCGTGCCCAGGCCCACGTCCAGGCATCAGAACAGGGCCCTCTGGCATTCAGTTGTGCAACCAATAACAACGGCATTAATCACAGCACAAGGAGGCTTTTACCTTAAGCATCACACCTTAAGAGTTTATTTTTCCTGTGTGCTTAAACATAGACGGGTGGTCTGCTTTATGAAGTTTGAGATTTCAGTGGGTTGCCATTCTGAATTTTTTTTCTGTTTTTGAAAGAAAAGAATAAATCTTGCTTGTAATGTTGTTATGATGAGAGCAGTTGATAGAGCATCAACTCTGCTGAACAAATGAGTGCACTATTGTCAGTGGCAGCACTGCAGCACAGCAACTTGCCCTGGTTCCTTCAAACCCCACCCAGGCACTTCCATTTGCAGCTCTGCATGCACTCTATGACCTCTTTTTCGTGTTCAGGCAGATGGGCTGCGTGCACATACCCTTTTGTATGGCTATTTATGCATTTTGGACTGTTCGATTGAACGGAAGATATTCACAAACTTAAAAAATAGGGTTGCAGATTCCTTTCATTTTGCAACAAGATAACACTGCTATTGCTAAGGTGAGCATCCCAGGAGTAACTTACCACGTTCTTTCCCAAGGAAGGGAATGACTCTTACCTGGACTTGCTTTCCACATACGGTGTGTGTTTGAAAGAGCAGTTTCTACAAGTGCATTTTTCTTTCTTATTGAAAGTAAAACCTGCAGTCTCTTGCCCCCTGCAGTTTTTAGTGAATATTGTACATAAATGATTTATTTCTTTCTTTAGAAAGGGCTTTGCTCTGCGCAGCAGCTGTCAGCTTGGGATTTCCCCCTCCCCCTCTTGCAGAAACGTAGCTCAAAGCCGTTTGGCTCGATGTGAGCACAACTCAAAGTTGGCTGTATTAATTCCATCAAGCTTCTCGTGCTCCTTAACATTCTCTTTCATCTGGTGAGGGCCTTCATTAATATGCACCATTCGTGATTAAGGAAGCACTTACAGGGCTATCACAGGATAACGGGCAGATTACTGCACTTCAGAAACACTGCCCTGCAATTCGCCCATGAAATCCAGCTTTTGACAGTTAAAACAACAACAATAAAAAGCCCTACGTTAATTCCACTTATAATAATAATAATTAAAAAAAAGACTCTTTGAATCACTTCTTAGTTTTAATCAAGAAAAGTCATGCCAACAATTCCCTTCTAACACATCATCTCCTCATATGCTGTGGCAGGGAAATTTCCCCTTGCCAAAGGGGAAGATTTCAGCTGAAAGTCGAGGCAATTTGTAGATTAAAATGGACCAATGGAATCTGACCTACAAAACGCCAATAACTCAGTGGGATGGTAGGGTGTCTTGCTGGTAGCCCTTCCTAAGGGAAGAAATAACCGTGTCACACTGGTTAGCACAGAACAGTAACTGTTAGCAAATGCTGTGGATTGTGGTTATTATTTTTTTTTTTTTTAAAGAACGTTCAAAGTAACATTCTGAAATTGAGTTACTAGGTGAGTTTCTGTGTAAAGGCCAAGAAAATGCACTTGCTGGCATGAGATAAAAGGCAAAAACAATATGGGTAACAAGACAGAGAAACTTTGGAAGTAGATGATGTATCAAAGAGAAGAACAACAGAGGTCGATAAGGAAGAAGATTAAAGTAGAATAGGAAAAGTAATCAGAGGAGATCTCAAGTGAAAGCTCTCGGAGGGTGAACTACAGAGAGGGGGAAGCCTCAAAGCGCAGTCATGCCTTTACTGATGGTCAAAACTGCACCCACTGAAGGGAGTACAAAGATTTCAATCGAGGCAGAACTGAGCCTACAAAGACCCTCAGCAGCATCACTGCTGGAAATGACATCTGTCACCTGCTGGGACTCTGCCCATCACAAAGAGGAGCTGGAGAACTGTTACCAACACAAAGCACATGCAACTCAGCTGTGCACGGCTTCTGGGAATTCCTCTTTTTAGGAATGCTGTTACCAGAGGACCTGGAGCCAGCCACGGGGTGCTGGGACTCCTGTGGGGAGATGAAGAGGTACGTGGGGCAGCTCCTTACAAGCATGTGAAATGCTTTGGTGTGCAATCACATCTGTATGTCTTGTGGAGAGAGATCTGAAAAAGGCTGGGAAGATAGGAGGCTTACCATCACCTCAAAGTGGAGGGTGACATGCCTACACTGAGGTTGGAAGCACGACTACTTGTTTAGCGAGCAGAGTACGTAGAACCCAACCTTATTTCAGCCTGAAATTCTGTATGTATATACACAGTTTTTTAGCAGTACAGTTCTATGGGATGTGGAGGCCAGAGTGAAGGATGAGGGCTGGGTTGTGGGATCACATTTGTGAGAACAGAGTTTTCAGGCATGTGGTGGCAAGAATCACAAACTGAACCAAGAAACCGAGGAAAAAGATGCTTCATAAGAGGAGAACACTTGATTACAGGAATATTATTTTTTTTCTACCTGTTATGCTTGTTAAGGGATGACTCTGGCTTTATAGAATGGCCCTTCTGCTCTGCCGGAGGGTGGATGGCTGCAAGGGTGGGAGGAAGCATTAGCTCAAGACTGAGCAAAGCTGAGGCTTAGCCCTTTGCCCATTCAGTGGCAGTGTTAAAACATGCTGGATGGGTGGTGAAGTTCCAGGATACTGAACTGTACAAGAAAAGAGAACAACAGAAAGACTAAAAGGATGAGATCATCTATGGACAATGAACAAAAGTGTGGTTCAGCTGGAACCTTGCAGGCCTGTGTTGAGCTGCAATCTAAATGTCTTCTCCTGTATGTGGACAGGCAGGGGGAACCTGACCTATCCCACTGCTGATGATGAGAGATGGTCTGGAGGTGTGCTTTGTGCTGTCTGTTTGCAAAACAGCACGTTGAGATGGAACACATCTGTAGGGGCCCAGCCTCTGTGGCTGAGGAGTTAGGAGAAAGGAAGGAAAGCCAAACAGATACGGCACAAAAGCAGAAAAAGCAAGATGCTGGAATTAGGGAAGAACAAAGGTATGGTGGGATCTGTGGCTGTTGTTCCTCTTCTTGGAACAGTAAGTCTTAGGGAATTATTTCCCCTGCCCTTACCCTAAATGTGAATGCTTGGTAAAATATCATTTATGGGGCAATTGCATCATCCTTACAAAGATGATGTAATTTATGTATTAGATTTGAATTGTGTTACTTATTTGCATAGCAATCCCACTTAGCTTCTCCTCCTGCATTTCAGAATTTCAGACATGTTATAGCTATATGCAAATATTGAACATTTAGTAACTAGTAGCTTCTCTACAGACATTATTTAATCAAGGGACCATGTAGTACTTGTTAATGGCGAGAGTATAAGTAAATGTATGAAGGATGTGCAGAAATAGTGGAAGGCACCAGGAAATGTTTTCAGAGTGAAAACTAGGCTCTGGTTTTAGAATCTTCAAGAAGAGTATGTAGGCCATACAAAACGGCTGGGGTCGAGGTAGGAAAGAGTTATGACGATATCATTAGATCCACACTTCGAAAGCTACTGGTTGGGAGCAGAGAGAGGACAGTGAAGAAAGTGGATTTAAGGATTTGCTTTCCACAGGAAAAATGAGCGTCAGTCTTGAAGGGGAACCAGAGAGTAGAGTAGGGTCATGAAGGGTGGTGACTGCTGATGAGGGTGATGACTGGCCCGAAGAGGACAGGTGAGTATGTGGAGAAGGAGCCCACCACTGGGCTGCAAGGTGGAAGGGCCTCCATGGGGCCCAAGAGAGCAGGTGGAGTCTGATCAATAACTGTATATTCTTGATTGTAGAAGAATTGTGTATTCTGAATTTATTCAAGTCTTTTTTTGTTGTTGCTTTGATCTTAAAGCATTGTTGAGAGCAGCATCCATTCTTGGAGTTGCTTCCTGCTTCAGAAAAGAATGCAGGTTGTTGAGTGGAAGAGATGTGGTTGTCTTGTTTGGAACTGGACAGCTCCTCCATAAATCACTCAATTTTCCACTTGGAAATGGGGGCATGATGCAAAGGGTGCTCTGATGAGAAATGTAGAGACACACCTTCACTCTTTTCCCGCCATCTTCTCTTCTCAGCAGCCTTCCTTCCCTTCCCCTGTCCTCCTTGCTGGTTACACTGTCATCTGTTTTATCCCCTGTTATCCCTCATCCCTGTTCTCATTCCTTATCATCTTCTTCAGTGCAGTAAGAAGGGTTGAAAAAGCAGGATGTTTGAAGAAGTGAAATGCAAGCTAGATTGAAAATATTCAATTGAAAGAGGACTGCCATATTGATTGTCTTAAGTGTAGTGTTCTCATTCAATGAAATTAACTGTACATTCCCATAATTAATTCCTCTTTCTTTCAGTTGCATCAATTAGCATGTAACACAGATAAAGGGAAGAGGCAGTGGCTGGTATTTTGCCTTCAGCAGCCGGCAGTGCAATATGTTAAGTCATCAAATGGTGTATGTGCTGCAGATCATTTCTCCCTTTGAAAAAAATGTGCCTGCCATTAAAGAGCTAGCAAAGAAAAATGAGCCAGAAGTTTAAGGCAAAGAGGCAGTGCTTCAAATGTACATTTTATGCTGCTAAAGAGATCCACAGTACTGTGACCAAAATCCCATTAAATGGAACACTTTCTATTTAAATCTTCCCATGACATGTTTCTGGTATTACAGTACCAGAGAGGCACATAACTGTCAGGCTTAGCGACTGCTCTTCTTTTCTTCCTTGAGTAACTCTGCTGGCTCAGGCTGTCACTTCCAGTCCAGGATCTCAGGCTGAGTACTACACTTCTGGGCTGATCAACACCTTCCCTTGGACTGCTTCAGCTTGTGTACCTCACCAGAAACCCAAGACCATGGGAAGCTGCCATGCTGCGACCCCTTCCAGTCAGCCCTTCTGTACGTCCCTCATGGGATGGAGTCCAGTGTGGTGTTGCTGGGGGAGCACTGCTTGCCCTTCTCCTTGGTCTTGTTAACCTGGCCAGCAGCAATAACTCTAATGAGAAGATGTTGGCTGCTGCCCTTGCAGTCCCCCCTGGGCATTCAGGTCATGCTGTGGTTTCTGATATGCGTAAACAATAGTTTCTCCTCACGCAGGGCAGCAAATTGCAGCGAGTTACAATTAAAGTCAGTGTTCACCCGCTATTACCAGCCGACATTATCTGAAATACCTCACTTAGCTTTCTTTCCAGGGCTGATCTCAGCGTCTTGGATACACTTAATGCTGATTCGCATTTAATGCTTGCTGTTAAATGCTTTTAATAGTCCCAAGTGCTGCGTGTGCCGAATGGAGAGTGCAGGACTTGGTTCAGAGGAACAGCGAAACAGATGTTTAACAAAATCTTAAAAACTGTCATCCCGAGCTTCCCCGTTATTGATGATGCTGACAGCAACAAATACGAGAAGGAACTTGGACTGTAAAACTTATGCCTAGGAGTCTTACTTCGTCCACTGAGATGCTAAAATAATTTTTTACATTCTGTATAGGAAGGGTAGCTTTTTTCCTAATTCAAGTGCTTCAGTGTGATCTTGACTTCTACAGTGCAAAGAGCTATAGCATTATTATCGTATTAACCTAGATATAAAGTATGTAGAAAACTCATTAGATGTGGGATTCCTCCTAGAAGGTGCTTGTGTGAATAGCGGTAACCAGTAGTTCAGCCAGGGCTGTTGTTTTAATTAGAAGTATTCTTGTGGGTTTTCTTCAGTTTCTCGTGTCTTGCAGTTGGATATTGCACTTTTCTTTTGCTGGATGTTTGGTCAGCTGCAATGGCCTTGGTTTCCTTGCTTCATCCCAGATCATGAGCAGCACTGCAGAAGGGAGTACCTTGGAGGCAACTCTTCAGTGTCTAGTTAAAGAGACCTGAGGCCCTTCCTGTACCTTGCAGTGGGCAGCCCAGTTCCTGGCTAAATTGGCATCCTCCTTGAAGAGACCTTCAAGAGACTTCCAAGAGAAAGCACAAAGATCTGAAGCGTAAGGAAAGTTCTGGCTCCAAGGCAGCTGATTTTCCAGGTTGATCCTTAGGCACATCGACTGGATTAATGAATTAATGTTCATCTGTTCTCTGTGTAAATATTACTCTAGCATCCTTCCTAGTGTTTGCTATGTGAGAATGAAATTCAGCTAAACCCTCCTCAAACTCACAACACAAAATAAGCTCAGAGAAATAATGTAAGGGAAGGGCGTGTTAAAACGTGGTATCTGTCAGGTAACTGAGCCTGTACTTTGTTGCAAATATTTTTAAATAATTTTCCTGGCTAGTATTACTATTTCTCAGAGCTTTCCTTTGTTTAAGTAAGAGCTTGCTGCCTCACAGCCTGTCTGCTTGGTCCTGCAGTGCAGCCATTATGCTGAATTTATGACACAACAGTAATTACTGTGCCAAACCCAACCAGCTGCTGTTAAAAAAAAAGATTAAAAAAAAAGAACCCAAACCCAAGAAAAAAAAACATGGATTGTGCCTAACAATGCAGAATCAGATGGCAGAGGAAGGGAAGCTTTATTCGGGCCCTGATATCGGTGGCACTGGCAGGGACGCTGGGGCTGTATGGCAGCGTAAGCAGCGCGTTGAACAAACCTCTCCTCCAGGCCCGCTGCCTCGTGAGAGCCCTTCGCAGCGTCGGGCACACAGAGCCAAACGCTCCCTCAGAGCGAACAAAAGCTCGTCTCCCGCTGCCACTTAATGCTGTAACTTTTATTAGCAGCAAGTGACAGCGGTTTAGCCTCCCTGCCTTTTTCTAGATGATTACGTTCTTAAGCCGATTGACTGTGTTGACTAAAGGCAGCTGTTGATCCACACTCCTTCCTCTTGCACACACAAAGGCACACAAAGAAAAGAAACACCAGATTTCGTGTGTGCGGGATAAGCTTCAGATTTTGATTGCCTGAGCAGAGGTGAAAAATTGGTTGCTGCATCTCAAGAGGCATGGGCCTGGCCAGAGCTCGCTGTGCTGGGGGCCGGGAGCTGAGCCTCCTCCGAGCCCCGTCCCCTGCTCACGGCCCAGGAACAGGGCATGGGATGGGGACAGGGAGCGTGGTCACCACATGGATCTGGACGTTCTAATGCAGGGAAAACACTGTCAAGGAAAGGGAGGACTAGTCAATCAAGCACAAGTACAGCTTGCAGCCTTTATGTAGAGCTAAATGTAGATGTGAAAGTGGAGCTGATTTCCTTTTTCCAGTACTGGCTGGCAATACCAAGATCTATATCCATGCCCTCGGACCCAGCAGGTGCTTTGCTCTGTGCTCAGAGGACATTTGGGACATTCAAAGTGACAGTGGCCTTTTTGGCTAAGGCACAGGGATGTGACACAGTGATGTGACACAGGGATGTGACACAGGGATGTGACATAGGGATGTGACGGAGGGATGTGACGGAGGGATACAACTCCAGCGCGCAGGGACACAGATGGTGCACAACAGAATCGCTGCACTGAATGTGCAAGCAATCCTCTGAGCTTGTGAACAATATTACTACACCAAACAGCACTGGGAGTGTCCCCATAGCTGCAAAAGAGCTGAAAAGCTGGTTCGTGGAGAGGAACTCCCTTTTAAGCAACTTGCGTGCGTGAACAGGCAGGCACATAACTTTACCCAGGAGGAAAGATGACAATGGAAGTGGCTTGCAGCCATAATTACCCAAATAATATTTTTCTGAAGGGAAAGCATGTCTTCTCTGGTGTAAATTAATGGGAAAAAGACTCTTTCTGCAAGGATTAAGTAGACAAATTTTCTAGTTCAGCATCTACTGGCTGTAGCACACAGCAAATGCATCAGGTAAAGGTATCACGAGAGTCTGATCTAACAAGAAGGATCCTAATGCTGTCTTATCTCAGGTGAGAGGCAATTTGCTGCTGAAAGAAACATCCAAAAGCGAATAATAATTAAATAATTGCTTTTGTTCTATTTTTCTTCTTCTTTTTTTTTTCTTTTGTCATGCACAAAACCCCTGCAACCTGGCTGCAGTAAAAAGGGATCTAACCACAAAACTCAGACCTGCACTTTCCTCCCTGACAAACCCATTGTGCATCTGCTAAGGAAGCTCTCGAGCTAATATGAAAACAAACACCAAAAAGCTGCTGCAGGTGAAATCCGACAAAGCAGCCAAAGTGTGATCACAGGTTTTAAATGGGTGGTTGTGTGGTACAAAAACATTTTGACATTTCAAATTGGAGTTCTCAGAAATTATTAAAGCAAAGGTACTTTTCTAGCTGTGAAACTGTGCTGTCTGTGTTACTGCTTTGGAAACCACTATAGGATAATGTCCCTTTTATTATGCTCCTTATTGCTAGGAGAAAGATAAAATAACAAGCAATGAATGCTGGCATCCTTACTATCCTTTGCACCTCTCTCTATACATGTACCTAAGCTCCCATTCACATCTCTGTACCATAAGATGATTTATACAGCTGAAGTATTGGCCAGACATACCTCTAGTAAACTGCTGGAAAAGCTGCTTGATTCTGCCTTGTACAGTGTGAAAATGGATTTATGCACAGTGGAAGGACTTAACAGGGATGACGATTTGATAACTGACATTGCTACGGTAATTTAATAAGAGGAGAAAACCTAGACTAGATCTCAAAAGCTTGAGTAGACATAGATAATAGCTCGCTGGTAAACTGTATCCTGAGGAACGAAACTGCTGCCAGCGTGCTGTCAAGTACGGAAATTCTATTCAGTAATATGAAACAAGACACATCAGTGAAGCAGATGGTGTTCAAGGTGGTAACAGAAATAGGAGTGTTGGTCTGAGTTAGAATGAAATTGTTGAAAGGGTCGGACTCCAATGGAGCTAGCACTGAGAAATGGAAAGATGCTTTATTTTTGTGAATGTGCCAAGAAGTTGCTGGTTTTAGAAACATTCTGGAAAATTCTGCACCCATTGATGGAGTGGTATGGTATAATATGGTATTTTTAGCTAACTCACCAGTGCCTGCCTAGGGTTCACACAACTCTGCTTCCTAACTTGTTTATATGGATATTTTTTCTCCAACAGAAGACCAATGATATACAGTGAGAAGGTCTGCAAGAAAAAAACAAACCTGAGGATGACAACCATTTAAAAACAGGGTTTAAAGCTCAGTTTTACCACTTCTCTTCGCAGAACGTTCATTCTGTCCCTCATGTCTTCATTCTCCCTCAGTTAAAAAGAAAGTCAAACGTTACCTACAGCACTCTGTGTGGAATACGTCTGTTCAAGCTGCTTCTCAGCGGCGACCTACTGCTTTCCAAAACCTTAGGCTAAACCAGCAGCTATGCTTTTCAAGCAGAAATGGTTTCTTTTACATGATTGCTCTGCTCTTTTAACTAGAGTGAAACAGAAATGAAATATAGCTTCAACCAAAGCTAAAACCGAAAAAGAAGGGGCTTATAGGGACCCCAAGGCACAGAAGCTGAGGGAAAGGCTTTCCTGGGACACAATTACCTGGGATGTACCTGCCCCTTACAGACACTGCGGTGTCAGATCCCCATCCTGCCTTCTCCCTCCGCACTCCATTTCTCAGTCACAGTATTTGTTTTGTCCATGTGACTGTACATACATCAATCACCATTTCAATGAGAACCAAAAATCCCAATTTAAACGGGAGTATCTATTTCATCACTCAGAAAAAGCTGTGTCTATTTATTTTGGTTATCTCTACCAGTAGGTGTCATGATACAGCAACCTGTGAAAATTCTCAGTGTGATAGGAGATAAAGTGGTTAAATAAACACTAATAGCTGTGGAATTTTATTTAAATTGTTGCATGTCTGTGATTAAAATGGTGGTTAATTTTCTTGGATGCTACCACCTAGACACTGAGCTCCTTGTTTCGGGTTCACTACAGTTTAAAGCCTCTGTCACTAACCAAAAATTTCTTTTAGACGCTTGTGCGAGATACCCGTTTCTCTTGTTCCAGAAACTGTACCTGCCATTCAGCGAGGCACACCAGTGGTGTTGTGGGTAAGCAACTGAGGAGTATCATCCTCTGAAGAAATGCATGACAGCCTCTCCTTTGAAGATAGATTCAAAACAAATGCCACACGCATTTGCTACATCTAAGAGCAGTCTGCTTAGATGTTCTTCTCACACATCAAAGCACTCTCACAGCCATGTCCATTTTTGTGATGATCCTCATTTCATCCTTCTGCCAAAATAAATAAATAAATAAAACCACCTGTCTGGTGTGAGAAATTAATTAAAAGTAATGGTAATGTGTCAGATGGTCAATAAAGTGTCTAGGCTAACTCTGTAACGTTGTTGTGCCCCAGTGAAGTTGCAGTTACAAAACTATTAGCATCATTGCGAAGTATGACTGTAAGTGACTGTCACAATTTATCCATGCTCTTCCCTCCTGCTAAGAGAATGATAAAAAACAAACAAGTAACAACAACAAAAATCATCTTTAAATAAGAGTAAATGTCATATAAATATCCACTTTCCAGAATGCGGTAAATGATCAGGGAGGGGGGAAAAACTTTTAGCAGAGGCACACCTGCATTCACTGAGATAAGCTGCTACAAATTACAGCACAACACATGCTTTCTTTCACCTTCAACACACCAAGCCCACAGAGCAGCGAGCACTCAGCTCCCATGAGCATCCACGTGAGCTGAGGGCAGGAACGCCAGATAGGGTGTTCAGTTTTCAAGCCTTTGTCTGTGCAGACATGCTGAAATTTCTGTGGAATAAAGTAGCAGTGTTTGATCAGACAGCTGGCTTAGTGACTTCTCCCAATTATGTCTCTTGCTACCAATAAAAGCACTGATTAAAATGCTTTTGGTTTTCATTTGTTGGTTTTGTTTTTGTATTTATACCGGCCCTTAGATATTTTGATTAAAATAAAAACTTCAAACCTTACATGAAAGGACTTTTACAATTCACGTGGGGAAGAGAAAAAGAGGAGCATATCATCATATTAGAAATGTACATAGGTCACTCCGAAAGTAATACCTCTTATTTATTTCCATAGAAACTGCAACAGCTACAAAGAGCACAATAACACTATTTGATAGAGCAAATTCTCAGCTATAAAAAACTGTTTTTCAACATAGTCACCACCATTAGCTGTGCATTTTCACCAGCAATGGACAAGAGCCTGCATGATGCACTTGTAAAAATCTGCACAAGTGGAGGTGACCCACTGTCACTGTCACCACCACTGAAATGCATCACCCACCACCTCACTGTGCTCGCATCCACTGTTTGGTCTCCAGAAATGTTCATCAAGCGTTGGTGAATGTCAATGGGTGCCATTTTTTCCGCATGGAGGAATTCAGTTCCACCCTTTTGCTTCATCCACACTCCCATGTCAGAAGTCATTGTGCCAGACTTCCCCTCTGTTGCCATCTGTCACACGGCCACAAAAAGGAACGGAATATTGGTGGGAAGGTTCCACCTCTACTGCCTTACCACCAACATCAGCCTCTGACGTCGTGGGCCAACAAATAGGAGACATTACTTTCAGAGCAGCCCTCATATGAAACCTCCATAGTCCATCCGTGTTTCATTTTCTCACAGAGTTTTTGCTTGAGGCTTCAGAGATCATGTAGATCAATTGCAGGTATTTTAAATGATGTTTGCAGACCATAGCTTGAAGCTACAACCATGTTTTTAAGACCGTTGTGTTTACAGTTGAATTTCTAGATCCTTAAAGGCTTAGCATGAGAAAATAAATGGAGTCTTATTAAGTGGCTCCTCAGAACAGACGGAAAAAAGAGCAGGCATTTTCTTTTCATGAAAACCGCAGCACCACAAATACAGAAATGAAGCCAAACAAGATTGTGGGAACAAGTATGCCTGAGGTTTAGAAGGCATCATCGATGTGCAGAAGGGTTGACCAGAAAGAGCCTGTGAGTGCCTTCTAGCCATGAAAGACTGAGATCATTAACTCAAACTCACCAGTTGCCTACCAATTGTCTTTATTTTGGGAAAAGAGGCGGGAGCGAGTCTTGGAAATACTTACCTTAAATCCCATTCCTAACTACTCAATTGTTTCTATAACACAGAGAAAAGCAGTTACCGTCTTCTGGGTACCTTTCTGGGGACAAATTTTTAAAACTGCTGCTGCTCAGCAGCTTGCAAAAACCCAAGTTTGGCTGTTTGGTGCCACGCTTGGCCAGTTTTTTACTTGTCTGTAATGTGTCCCCCATTTCAAAGCAGTATCCTCACATAAATCAAAAGTGAAATGTTCACAAGGAGAAGCTACCACAGTATTCCCATTTGTCATGAAGAACAACTACTTCAATGTTGTTTACCACTTTATAGTGTTTGTGCTCAGTTACTGCTCAGTAACTACATTTTACAAGTGAATATTGGCAAATTAGATAGCAGGTATCAGTGGATGAACATAGCGTCTCTGGCTCCCAAACTAAATGTTTATCTTTTTTCCTTTCCTTTCCTTTTTAAATTGATGGAGAATCATTCAGCAATGAAAGATCTTTTTACCTTCATCTTAGAGCAACATGTATCAGAGTATTTGTTACTGGACCCCCCAGTTCAACTGTGATCACAAGAAGAACTGTTGTAACATGAGAGATGGGTAGCAGTAAAAGGAAGTCTAAGAAAAACATTAGACTGATACTTGATGAAGATGGTCACCTAACAAGTAAGGAGGAGGAAAAGGCAGAGAACTTTAATGTCTTTTTTGCCTCAGTTTTTAATAGTAATGATAGATTTGGGGCTGCTTGCTCCTCTGAGGTAATGTACCGTGATGGTGCGAGCAGTGACTTTCCATTTGTGGCCACTGAAATCATAAAGCACCAGCTGTATCAGCTGAGTGTTCATAAGTCCATGGGATCTGTCAGGATTCACCCCAGAGTACAGAAGAAGTTTGCGGATGTTACAGATGGACCTCTCTCAACAGTTTGCCAAAGGTCTGGGGAGTTTTGGAGGTCCCTGCTGACTACATGGGGTTTTACTTATCTACAAAAAAGGCATGAGAGAAGATCCAGGAAACTACAGACCTGATAGTCTAACCTCAGTACCTGGAAAAGTTAGGGAGAAGATTATCCTTGGTGCTACTGTACTTCATCCAAATAAACGATGTGATTGTTTTAGCTGAATATTTTCCTAATGTTCTACTAGTTAAAGTTATGACTGGAATTCCACCTACTCATAAGGATATCATGTTCATGGGGTTTGCCAAAGTCTGAATCAGGTAAAGCTATGACTTGGGTTACTGCTTCTTACTTTTATAAGGATTTTCTAAGCTTACAGATGCTCTCTGTTCAAAAAGATCCATCTCTTTCCTCAGTCAGGAGTGCCGCTGACAGCTGTTTTTCACAGCCTGGGGACAGGGTCTGGAATATTTGAATTGTAGATAATTCTTTCTAATAGCTGACTAACAGAAATTTAGTGAACAAAAGAGTGACAGACAGAGTAAATTGTGCCCACCCAAAATGTGTTGAGGAGTCATGACTCGAGTAACTTAAGACAAATAGATCTGGATCTGCAGAATCCTGTCAGGGCACCTGCTGCCTACAGATTTCATTCCTTGTATTGTGTCATTCACTCTGTATTACCATAACAATAACACATTCTTATTGCTGGGGAGCAATAGGAGGCTAATAAAAAATCAGTACTCTCATTCTCTCCTAAGATGAAAAAAGAATGCCACGTTTCATAGCAACTAGGATGGGCAAATGACCTCTTTTAACCAAAAGAGATTCATTTCCACTTCTTTACATCATAAAAATGTGCTATCTAGAATGATGTACAGCATCCCCATTAATAATCACGTTTCTCTCTCAATTTCTTGACAATGGAGTTCTCCTTCAAGACCTAAAATACCAGTATGAAATCCCAATGACAGTGATGTAGAGACTTGTGCCTCTGGAAGATTGTCTAAACTATTACAGAAATGACCAGACTGCCCACAATGTCTTAGCCATAACATTCCATGGATATTTTCAACAAACTCTTCAGCCCTAAAAGTATTTGAATTGTGATGACTAGCCAGGACAGTAGAAGTAAGAGCTTTCCTATTGCATAATACAATAATACTAACAGTGTACTCTGATGCATGCTGGAGTCAAAATCTTGATGCAAGGATCAAAATGACTTTGTGTTTAAATTACTAAACTTCAATCAATAACTACATGGTAGGTTTTGAATTGAGCGTGATTTCAAGCAAAATGTTTGTAAGGTAGCAGACTGACAAAGCAATTGGCAAGGACAGTAGGCAGGTGTATATCACCTTCTTTGATCTGCTAGTCTAAAGTCAAGGGTGGACTTCCACTGTACAGATTTCCCCACTCAGCAGAAGAAATCTGGACTCTGTATAAATTCTCATATGGACTGCTATAGAGTCTCCTCTCCTCTCCTCTCCTCTCCCCTCCTCTCCCTCTCCCTCTCCCTCTCCCTCTCCCTCTCCCTC
>WBMW01000596.1:39124-101247 GCA_013396635.1 Penelope pileata
TCCTCACCTCCCCCCCCCCTCTCCCCCTCCCTCTCCCTCTCCCTCTCCCTCTCATATATCCCTGCTTTCACAAATTTCCTCTTGTCTTTTCTGCACTGTTTTTTCCTACTCCATTAATAACAATAAAAAAGGACAAAATCTGTGATTCTGTACTTTAGAACTGAGACTAAAGGTTTGGTGAATGTGGACCTCAGCTGGATGCTAAGCATTAAAGGCAGATATTAAATCTATAATTTTTTTTTTTATAGATAAATGTTTGTATGGAAGAGAAAAGAAAATGCCTGGAAAAAAAAAAAGCTTTAAAAATTAGTTTGTGCCTCTAATTATTTTAGAGAACAGATCTGCAAGTGAAGCTTGCCGTGTAGCTTGCAATTTTCAAGTATCAAGGGCAGCAAATGAATGCCAATAAAGCTGCCTGCTGGCTAGGGCAGTAAGAGCTTTTCTCAGCTAGAAGCTATTTCTCCATATAGCAAATCCTTCCCTCCCTGCTACAGAAGATGAGAGGAAATAAATAGGTCAGCCTTGTAGTGCTAAAGCCCTCTGAGTTTGCCACCACAAATAAAATTAATTTCAAAATGTTAAAAAGAGATGCTTGAAATAATAATAATACAAAAAATACTTTTCCTTATTATTTTTTTAATTCTTCCCAGCACTTTTACCGCTATGAGTGCTTTGCTGTGTTGTGACTGAGTATAAAAAAGAAACCAGCACTATGAATTGATTAGCAACCCTACTGTAATAAAATAGCAGCCTTGAAGGAAAATGGAAAATTTATCTGATTTGTATTTCCATGGAAGCATTAGGAAAACTTAAATTAAAAATATTTTTTACAAAACCTTGAAAACTCTAACACTGTTTCTTAAGGACCTGGATGAAGGGATAAAATGCGTCAGCCACCATGTTGATGGAGGTGATCCTCCCCCTCTACTCTTCCCTGGTGAGGCCTCATCTGGAGTACTGCGTCCAGTTCTGGGCTCCTCAGTTCAAGAAAGACAGGGATCTTCTAGAGAGAGCCCAGCGGAGGGCTACAAAGATGATGAAGGGCCTGGAGCATCTCCTTATGAGGAAAGGCTGGGAGACCTGGGGCTGTTCAGCCTGTAGAAGAGGAGACTGAGAGGGGTTCCCATCAATGCTATCAATCCTATAGATATCTAATGGGCAGAAGTCAAGTGGATGGGTCCAGGCTCCTTTCAACAGTGCTCAGCAACAGGACAATGAGCAACGAGCACAAACTGGAACACAGAAAGTTCCATACAAACAACAGGAAGAACTTCTTTGCTGTGAGGGTGACAAAGCACTGGAACAGGCTGCCCAGAGAGATTGTGGAGTCTCCTTCTCTGGAGATATTCACAATCCCCCTGGATGCTTTCCTGTGTAACCTACTGTGGGGAACCTGCTTTAGCAGGGAGTTGGACTGGATGACCTCCAGAGCTCCCTTCCAACCCCCATCATTATGCAGTTCAACTGTGAACAATCCCCCTGCTGAGTCAGTGTTTGCTCAGACTGCCAGGGAGAACATGGACAATCCTATCTACGCACAACCAGTAGAACAGATGCTTCTCCCAAAGCTCCTTACACCATAATTTTACAGTTGGCTTATCACAGCCAAGGTATACTTACAAAACAAATTATATATGTAGTTACAATAACTAGAACTTCTTTCCATTGTGTTTCCAGACATTCATTGTTAGAATAGGAAATGAAAAACTTTGCATAACAAATCTTTCGTCACACAGATAAATTAACTGAACTAGGTGGTGCAACATAAAGTTTCTATTCATAAAGCAGACACAAATTCTACAGTCTTTCCAGCTCCTTTGTGCTTCCTTTTTTTTTTTTTTTTTTCCGTGTACGCGTGGTGTACAAGAGATTTAAACTTTTTATTTGGGTTAGAATATGAAACCATTTCTGTATCCTCTTTCCTAACATTTTATCTAGTCCTGAGGACAGCTTAGCAGAAAAACAGAATCCAATCCTTGGGCTTTACATTGTGTTCCTGGCACATCTGGAGTCCTGTTTACTGGGGCAGGATATTGGAAAGGAGTCCATGGACCTGGCTCAGGCATTCGCAGATTGCATGGCCTCAAGCAACTCATCTGTCTTTCGTGCCTGTTTATTCCTCCCACTCATTGGTATCTATGTAAATAGGAGTGTTTTTAGGGCAGCATGATATCCCACTATATTTGCAAAGTGCAGAGCACAATGGCTTTCTGGTTTTGGTCAATACCCTCATATTCCAAATGACAAAGACATCCTACGGGTCAGGAAGCTCCTGAGCCTCTGTACTGGGTTTGGATGGGATGGAGCTAACTTTCTTCACAGCAGCCCATATTGTGCTTTGGATCTGTGGCTAAAAGAGTCTCTTATGTTACACACCAATGTTTTAGCTATTGCTGAACAGCGTCAAGGTCTTTTGTTTCCCATTGTGCCCCCCACAGAAAGTAGACTGGCGGTGGACAAAAAGCTAGGAAGGGACACAGCTGGGTCAGCAGACCCACAGTGTCCAAAGAGATATTCCGTATCATATAATGTCATTCCCAGCAATTAAACTAGGGGGAAGCTTTTCTGAAGCAGACATTGCTCAGGGACCAGTCTGCTAATCAGAGGTGGTGAGTGATTGCCTTTCCATCACTTTTTTTGTTGTTTATGTTTTGTTTTGTTCTTCACCTATTAAACACTACCCAAGATCTTTTTCCTGACTTTTGCCCTTCTGGTTTTCTCCCTCATTCTGCTGGGACCAGTGCACAAGCAACAGGGTGGGGACTTACCCATTACAGCCTCAAACTGTTGATGGCGATGGATGTATATTTAGAAAGTGTTGTCATATGCCTGCTCTATTCTACTGCATTGCTGTATTTGCTACATCTTTATCTGTTTCATTTATTATCAGAGCCAGGATACAAGGCTAAGTGAAAGATTGGTCTTGTCCAGTACAGACATTTTATATTCTTACCTACTTTATCCACTAACCATCTGTGTGGCATTGCTTGACTTGTGCCATTATTTCACAATTCATTTTCATGTGTTGGTAGTTGGTTTTCAGTAGTGGTTGGTGTCAGCAGTAGATCCTGACTCCAGTCTCTAATCAGATCAGTTCTACATAGAAAAATATACATCTTCATCATGAATGACTGGCAAGCCTCTCAAAGTCAAACTGGGAGGATTTTTAACAAGCTCACAGAAAGTTTTTAACACAGGGATAGGAACTTGAGAAAAATTTTTTCCGTGTTTGAATGGAGTTTTACCAACAAAATTACCTCCACTTAAATGGTAGTTGGCAGGTGCTCAGATCCTTACAGCAAGAATATTCAATTCCTTCAGTATAGCTGCCTTCTGATTATTTTTGTAGCTGTGGTCATATACATGTTCATCTGCTTTTCCTCACTCAGAAGATTCGCCATAAAGGATGGGCAGCTTTTGAATTGTCACACACTTTTGCTTACCCATGCATTGGTTTTTCTGGAGCTTGTGATAATCATCACGGCTGACATGGTGGTGCTCTTCGATGACAAGGAGCAAGGTGTCAATCTGGAAGAAATTATTTGACCCCAGATCTCTTTCCATATGTTCTGTCTCCAGTTGTCCAGCTGACAATGACATATACAGTAAATAAATCTGGTAAGTTACTGAGTCGGTAGCATTTTCTACTCCCATAGTCTTAGGTTGTTTCTAAAGCTGCTACCCATAGCTGCTTGCCCTATCAATGAAAACCACCCTGGAAATCAGGGAGAAAGGAAAGAATAATGACTTGCTTTCCAGCGTGAATGGTAAGAATAATGAGGCCCAATGCACTGAGACCATTGTTAAGTCCGGTACTCTGGGCCACAGATAGGATGTGAATTTAATGACGCTAAGGAACCCATCAGCCCTCCCTTTCCAGAAACTCCCTGGAAGACTGCAAGTTTTACAAGACTGCTCCAAAGGAAACTCCAGGGTAGCTGGGAAGATGTGAGGCTGTCTCAAGAAAGTTCAACACCTGCAGTCTGCAGTGATGAGGTGTACGGAGCCATGCATCAACTTGAAGCACTGGTACAGTAACAACACTGGATATAAGGCTAATGCTTTTCTGAAGGCAATCTGAGGCAGGAATACTCAGGGATGTGCCCATGCTGGAAGAGATTGGCCTTATCCTAACAGCAATATTTAGCCTGAGGCAATCAGGCATTGGTTACAGAAGATGTGGATACGAGAAAGATTACTCTCAAGTTATTTCTGGATATCTCACTCAATCTGTGGCTGGGGAGAGTTCTCCATGCGAGCCATTACTTCCTTAGGAGGTTCAGGGCAGGCAGAGAGTAGCTGGCTCTGAGAGCTGTACTGAATTTGCCAAGATGGCAAATTTAATTGTGATGTTTGTGATGTTTTTGCACACACAAAAGTGGACTGAGATTGATAGTCTCTCCCCCACTGGATGGGATTGAATTTCAGCACCTTCTTAGAAAAGGAAGTTACAGTTACAGTTGAGTCTATGATTGTTCCAAAGAAGAAATGAACAGAGGTGGAAGCAGCTATAGAGTAAAAACCCCATTAGTCTGCTGGAATTTGGCACAGATAAACCACTCAATGGCTGAAAGGTAAGTATCTCTATGAACATTTAGAGAAGGATGTAAATTGCTTCTGTGATTGAAGAAGGTCCTGAATGTTTCAGAGAAGGCAGAGAAGAGGATGTGGTACAAAAGACATACTTGGGGAACTATTAATGTAGGTTGGGGTGGAGCGGGAGAAGGGGAAGGCTAGCAGCAGAGTTTGATGGACATTTGCTAAACCATAACTTTCCTATTTCTCCTTCACGAAAAGGAATGATGGTTGGAGAGGAAGGAGGGCAAACCACTGATGTAAACGTCTTACCTCCTTTGTCTCTAGCCTATTGCCCTTCTCTGGATTTAGCAAGACATCTCGAAAAGTAGCAAGGCTGCCCAGTTGAGAAGTATTTCTGACTGGCAAAAAGCCTCTTGGACAAACTGCTGTTTGCTGCTTACCTGGTGGATGGGGGCATACTGGCCCTACAAAACACAACTAAGGAAACCTGGAAACCTATGCATAGTTTTCACCTTTCTTCTTTACAGAAAATGTGTGCCAGAACTGTCCTTTGGCTAAGTATATCATAGCAACCTGGTACCAGGTACCTGCTTCATCTTCTCCTGATGAGCAAGAGATAGAGGCGATAGTTATCTGAAAGTGGAAGAGAGGAAAAAGGCACTTAGTTCCTAATAGACTTTTGAGTGTCGGAGAGACAGAAGCTGAGGGAACTGCACTTCTATAGCAGAGACAAGCTACAGGCTTTCACAAGCATGGTGAGAAGCAAATGCATCTCTCAAGCGATGAGTTAGCAACTAGAAAGAAATTGCAACAATATTCTTACATCCAAGAATAAGTGCCTTTAAAAAGACATCCAATAGATTTTTAAAAATAAACGCAGAGTAGCAAAATGGTGTTGCCTCCAGCCAATTTAATATTATAAAATGTTAGTGACTCGGATCTCATGATTTATGGACCACATGCTTCTAGCCTTATTGAGGAAATTCTTCATTAAAACAAAGCTCCAGCTAGATAAGCCTACTGGATTTAGTCAATAATTTTGAGAAATGAGCTTTGGCTGTCTGCATGAACTGGACTGGAAGTCCCTTTCTCCTGTGTAAAGGGAAAAATACATATAACTTTAAATGCTGTATCAATTTAAATGTTATAATGTTTCACAATCATGTATTTAAACACAGAAATATGTTTATTTACCCAAACAAAACAGAGGAAATGATTCCAGCCCTCAGGTTTTGAATTCCCATTTAAATATGTGAACACCGGTCCACAACTTAGAGATGTTTGTGTATCTATGTACCTCCAAAATACTCATATTTCATAGGCTTTTTCACATTAATATTCACCAACAGTATCACAAAAGTTCTTTTTCTTTTACATAACTGTAAGCAACAGTAATTCTAGAAACACTAGAGAAAAAAAAGCATAGCAATGTCCACAGTTACAAGAAAAAGTGCACATTACTTGGTCACAATCACAGTCATTACTTGGAAAACTATATGTAACAAGTAGATATAAAATATCACTGATGCCTTAAACTCATTGTCAAAAATGGAATTACATAAAATTTTGTACATGAAATAAGGCAAATTTAGGAATGCACAAGAAACTTGTTATTCAACAAAAGCCAAACAACAGAACAGATAGTACAGTAAGCATAAACTAAAGTACCTTTTCTATATACTTAAAAATAAACCTGCTGTAGTGCACAAAGAAAACACCATTAATGTGTAATCAATATTATAAAATAAGAAATAGAGGGGTTGGGAAGAGTGGGGAAGGGGAAAGAAGAGTTTTAGTATATTTGCAGCTGCATCCATTTACATTTTTGTACAGTTTTTAGCTAGGCCTGGGAATTATACAAATCATACCAGAAGTGTCAATGAACTTCATCCGTAAGAATTTTGTTTAAATTAATGAAAAGAAAATAAATACACACAAGAGTGCAAATTTTCAGATTGTCACTTGCAACCTCTTAACATTCATCACCTATATCCAATCACAACTAGAGGGACTTGTACAGGACAGCAGCAGTGATCATGGAGTTAGATGAGCTCACCGTAAGAAATCAATTTCTCTTTTTTTTTTTTCTCAATGATATGTCTTTTTTTTAAAAAAACCCTCAACTCTTTAATAATTGCTAATAAAGCTGCAATATATTACAGAATGGAGTCGAGAATGGCATGAATGCAGGAGATGCGTGCTTCCTTTGGAAGGTATTCCATAGATGACAATTTACAGTACCCGGGGGAAGAATTATCCAGCATCAAGAGTTTCTCGTTGTAGAAAGAATATGAAGTTGGGGAGAAGGGCACAGTCAGGGGTTCAAGAGAGGAAGGGGGACTTACAATAGCTCCTCAAAACATTTTCAGGACCAGTGAAAAAGTTTACCAAAGTAAAAATGAAAAATCTTGAATGAAAACAAAAAATCTTTTGTTTTGTCTTTTATAAAAATTACATTTTTTTAAAATACAAGATCCTTTTAATTGCAATTGTGCCCTGTAGCAACAGGACATTTGGCAACGTTTTGCCATATACTGCAGCTTTAAGTCCAATGAGTCAGTATCACATTCCACTAATATTGCACTTGGATCTTGAACCATTTTTCAAAAAAAATCACAGCATCTTCTGTTTCCTTCACTTGTTAGAACGAGTTAATTTCTAGCCACTTTTTCGATATTTATGCTGACACACTAAAACAAAAGCAATAGGCTGGACACAGTAAAGTACCTCGGAAACACCAGAGGTCGAAGTTCACTTGAAGCACCTTAACACATCACTTTATGGATCAAGAACAGTGTGGCATTATGGTAATTAACTCTCCTAAAAGACTGTGCAGTAACTGAAGTGTGTGCTCTGGGAAATCACAATGTCATTAGTGGAAACTCTGGGATAAGACCAGGCCAGTGTGTAGGTCACATGACTCAGTTCTGCTGCAAAATCAGGTTTTCCAGTTCATCTGCAGAACGCAATAAAAACGCGGCTGATTCTCGATACCCTGCCACAAGCTGCCTCACTGCGTTTATCTCGGTCGGGCTCAGCTGCGGCCTGGAGCTCGAACTGCTGGAGGATCCCGAGCTGGTTGCTAACTGCCTCTTCATACTGAGATCTGTTGGACCTGCAGACAACAGAGGAGAAGAACAGAAGGCTGAGATCCCGCTGCCAGAGACATTTCCCTACCACAGGTTTGTAGCTACAAATCCACAGCAGCAAAACCTGCTCTCAGCTGAGTGCCAGTGAGAAGTAGCACACACAGGTCTCTGTTCTGTTACCATTCCCTTGAGAGAGGAACCACAGCGATTTATTTTCACATATGACAGGAGCCCTTAAAATTCTGCTCACGTGACACAAGTCCACTGCCAGCATCCCCTGGGGGTATCCCGGCAGTGTAAGCTGCTTGACCCCGACACTGATGGGATCTGACACTGGCAGGCAGGCCATCTGCACACTTGCATTTGTTACCACAGCGTATCGAGCTTGCCCCCTCTAGATATCTATTTTCACAACTTCTTGTTGTTTCAATTAGCACGTGGTCAGATTGTGAATCCCTTACTGACGTAGGTAAATGGCCTGATACCATGTGATGGTTTATTTAAATAGCTGGTCGTGAAGGGTCTGAGGCTGGTGAAAATCTGACTCTTACGGGAAGGAATTCACTGGAGGTTCTTTGTGGGCTGCATACAGCTGGCCATGTATTGCAGGGATGTTGTAAGGCCTGAACACCAACAGGAGAATCTGTGGCACTCACCATGTGGCACTGGCAGCTTACTCACTGTCCCAATATGTTCAGCACTTCTCGTCAAAGAATACTCTCAAGACCAGGCGTGCTGCCTGCAGAGGATAGCACTCCTGAGGATAGTTCTCCTGATCCTACAGATCACTGCAGTCAGCAGAACCGCCTGTTATCACAAGGTCCAGCTTTCTATGGAATTTCCCTGGACCACAGTTCTTAGCTAAGACATACGGTGCTTTGATGAGGTGTCTGCATTTTCCATACAGCACATTATTTTTTTTCTGACTGAGGAATTGAACAGGCAGAATTGGATTCAGGACTTTTTAAACATGGAAGGATACCTATATAAGCAAGTATACCTATCAAGCTGCATATGCAAACCTGGATAAACAGTGCTCATTCATTTTGACAGTGCAGCAAATCTATACTTCTGTCAGGCAGATCATACTAACCTGATCTTAATCTTAACACTTCCCTGGGAATTAGGATCGAGTTACCCACAGTAATGCATCTTGCTTTCCTATGAGATAGATGTCACTGCTCAGTTTCACCTGGAAAATCTGTGTCAGTGCCAAGGCCTTCTAGCACTCACCCACTGGATACACCTTGCTTCCTAAAGAGACTGGGATAATTATAAAATTAAGCATACTTTAGAATACCAAACCCATCAAGTTATACTCCAGGGATACTCCTAGTTAATCCTGTCAGAATCACAAGATTCAAAAACATATTTGCTGGATTGAGCACTAATATCAAGAGTTGCTCCAACTTCCAGAAGCTGAAAACCTGGTCATAAACATTACCTATTTTAATTTCTTTTAAGTTAATGCAAAACTATGCCTGAGACCACAAAGAACATTGAAATTGCCATGCCCTCACTTTCCTTGAAGTTAATGAAAACCTCCCCTAGAGTGAAAGAAAGCCAAGCTGGGACTACGAAAGGAAACTACTCCAACAAAAAGGGTCCTCTTAGATCTTCCTATTTCCTGCGATGCTACTAGCATGAATGCTAGTTAGCCTTACAACTGTATTACCCAGTTTTATGCAGGCATAAATGAACTGACTTTAAATGACTTCCAGTGTATAAAGGATAAATAAAAGGACAATGACCTAGGTGAATTTGTTTCAGTATGACCATACGCTGCAGGGAAATTATCACGATGTGAAGAAGCTCAGAGGATAATTCCAAGTAAAATCTTATACCAGCACAGAGAAGAAGGGCATACTAATCATGAAGTCAGCTGGACTGAGCAGTTGTAAGAGACCATTAAAGACTTTTATATTTATTGAGGCAGCAGTGGATAAGCTACTACTGCCATACTGAGGGCATTGTGCTCCAGGTAAACCTACTTTAACATTTATGCTCTTTCCCTGATTCTTGTTTGTGTCATAGCCTAAAACACACACATAATATAGGGCAGAACAGAGAGGCTGTGGCAGAGCATGTCTTCTCCTGAGAGGAAACTGAAGGGCTTTTCTCCTTTCACTCATAATTTGAAAGCATAGAGAAATGTTCTTGCTTATATCTGTGAAGTTTTCCTTATAAAAATTAAAGACATACAGTAAAATAACTACACTGAAAGGAAAACTAGGAGAATACCCGACACCCAGCATGCATAACTCAGTGTAACTCCTCACCAGTCTATAGAGAGTCGATCTTGTGTACACGAGATGAAGACCTGACTCAGTATTCCTTGATGTGCTGATCAACTATTATGAAGAAAGTTTTCTAATTCCTCAAAATACTTATCTTTGGATCTCTGAAGTAACTGGAAATCAAGCTTTGTGCAAGTGCAGCTAAGAATTAAATGTGCAGTCAACATTCACAAAAATAAATAAATAAATCAAGATCCAGAGCTCCTCTTGATCGGTGACACTTCTGTTTTAAACTGAGTTCTTGTATACAAAGGAAATGAGAAATCTCAGATTTTAACTTCACTCTGCTACTTCAAATTATTTGATTTTTCTTTTACTTCTATGTAGTAGGAAAACAGATTATTCATTCACATGGCAAGTTCTGCTTTGTTCTTAACAAGTAACAGTGCTGTCCTCCTTCCCCTCAAAGAAAAGCATCCCAAGCGATAAAGCAAAGAAATGCAGACATACACAAAAGCATTCTTGGTTATAGTTTCAGTACAGTGAATATACCCTGCCCTCCCAGGAAGGGAAGCTGCATGTGCTGGCAGAGAGCTGAACTGAAAGAGCCATGCTTGATATGAGGATAAGGATTTCAGTTCTTTTAATTTTGCAGTGTGACCCCTATGCCTCATCTCCAAAGCCTGCCTATGACAGGCCAAGCTTTGTATCTGGGACAACACCTCACTCAGAGACTCACCTCATGATATACTACACTGGATTCAGCTTCTAATAGCTATGGCAGACACTCACTGCCAATATTACAGATTATTAAAGATTTGTTCAGGCTGCTTCATGCTAAAAACGCTTTAGCTCATCTGTAGTTCTGTCAGTCCTTCAGGAGATAAGGAATAAACGCATCTTATTCTTCTAGTACAGATTTTCGTGTGTAATTTTGTGCAAACCAGTTATTGAAAAACAGGAACCTAAAACATAATAATAAGTATGCACCACATTTCTTTATCCAGGCAAATAAATCACAGCTATTCTGAAAGCTTCTTAAAATAACTGGTTACAGTCGACACTTCATATACAGCTATCTCCAGAAGACATCACTGCAGATGACTGAATCTGGAGAAAGTTGAACAACTTATGCACCGCTTCTTTTAAGCAGAATTATTTCCTTCACGTGCTTACGGGTATTTATTAAGCTGTGAATCTTCACAGGAAGATGGGAGTGTATCCTTAAACAGACAGAAAGCCTAATTTGAAATTTTGGCAATGAATTTTGCAGTGCTGTGTTCCTCCAAGGTGGTACTGAGCGATTTAGCACATTATTTCCCATCCTAGAGTATTCAGAACGATTAAAAATCCTATATGCAAACATTATCAGGTTCCACAGTGTCTGTGGCAGTGTGCAAGCAAAGATTAAGCATACATCGCCAAGGTGAAGACTGGATATTTTTATTTTTTCTCCATGCATACTACTATAACTCATTATTGTCACCTCCTGCGTTCTCATAGCTGCACAATGCTCTCTTAAACATGTTCATGAGACAGATCCTTTCTTTTACAGTTTCTGAATCATAGTTTCTTAAGACTCAGAGATATTGTTCCTCTGCCTCTAGGAAAGGCCACCTGATTCACACTTTAACACATCGATATTTTACATGTACCACGTTAGTCCAGTAACATAGACCTAATTTTCCTTGTGAAGTGAAATGGTTATTGATGGAATCACATCAAGCTGAACAGGAGAACTCTGAAAACCCACTCTTTGTGCTTTAGACAACCATTTATCAAGTTAGCTGCTGGGAATATCTGCCACTAAATACACTATGGGACAAATGGCTTTTCTGCAAGTTGCAAGTCTGAAATGGAACTAGATATTGCCTCATGCACTACTTATTAGCAACATCATCTATATTAAATTTCAAAATATGGGTCAGACATAGAAGTACTGTTACTGATAGCCTAGACAGTATCATCTGTCTCAGGAAAACTCCCTTAAGAATTGTGTGCTATCACTGGATAGCCAACAATCTTATAATTACTACTGAAGTAAATAAATAAATGAATAATAAATAGGTCAATGACTCTCTACTGTTATCTCATATAACAATTAAGAATAAAAAATCATTTTTAAAAGCTGTATGAGTTTAAGCATCTAATTTTCTATGCTCTCATTAACAGTTAAGAAACCTTTCTCATCAGCAAAGGCTCTCTTGTGTGTCTTTTCTACTGCACCTATTCTCCTTTTCCCCTGTTTTCCTGTAAGTGGCTTTGGAAGAAGTGAGTATTGTACTCGATTCTCATCTACACCCACAAGATTGCATGGAAACAACGATCAAAACATGTTACTTTTCCCAGATCAGATGTATTTATTATTGCAGGAATGTTTTATTGTGATCCTACGGATCTGTCAATGTTTCTTGTCCTCCTACAGAACAGATGAACCTGAAACTGTTGTTTTAAGTGCCAGGAGACTTTAGATCAAGAAATCTGGGACTAATGCATTGGGCCTTTCAAGTTTCTTTCTCCCTCCTACACCCTTCCCTCTGGGAAACACATTTTCAGGTAATTTAGATAGCAGAAGAAAACATTATGTTGCCTGAGAAAAGAGATGTCAAAACATACAATGCCTATAGCCACTGAACATCATGCATTTTCAACAATCAGCAAACACACTGGTTTTCAATGACAGGATTACGTGAGGTACTCCAGTGATGTTTCATATCCATCACAGGAGATTAATTCTGTACATACACCTGTCCTGCCTGAATCACTGTCTCCTGAACTGTGTGTGTGCTAAGGCAGAAAAGTAAGACACCGTCCAATTAATCCACAGATATATCACACCAGTTCCCACCGCGGGAGCAGAACAATACTTGCAAATGCCATGTAGTTGATAATTTGAAGAGGAGGAGGAAGAAATATAGGGATAATCTTAATATACAATTCACTCAGTATTTCACAGAGGGAAATTCCCACTTCTGTCACAACATATGTCATTTTCTCCCAACACTGCATTTTGCCTTTTTGAAACAGAACTAAACACGCTCTCCCAGGTTCCTAACTCTATCAGACTTGCTTTGCATCTCTGTGGTAGAGAGAGGCTGCTCTGTCTTTCCTTTCTAGCTCCACTTTGATTTCAGCAGGATAGCACTGGGAACACAGAAAACTGTCCAGGAGTAGAGGTGTAAAGAAGAGCTGGAGAAAGGCAACCAGAGGGAAAATCCTGTTTGCCCCTTACATCATGGCCAGCTGTGCTGTGGGTGACCCAGCCAGCACTTTAAGAATTAGCTGCATTCTGCGTATTCTCAATTGGAATTTTTTTTTTTTTTTGAATGATAGATTTCTGCTTTACTGCCAAGAAACCTCTACTGAAGATTCAAATGCCAAGATTTTACAGGAAGTTACAACTTCATCATATTTGAGCACGTTTTCTCAGAACAGCAGAAGTTCCCAGTTCCACGGCAACTCTCCTTGCCAAGCATGGTTCCTGGGCCATCTCATAAAGGTGCTGGAGCTCCTCATAAGCACACAGGATAAATGACATGCCTTCCCTAACCTGTGGCTAAATTACTTTTGATGAAACAACTTCAGAAATGTTCAGCCCACTGCTTACTTCTGGATGGAAAAATTCGATTCAAGTAGTTAACGCTTGGCAAAGTTATAAACAAGGAAAATAGGATTGCATAATGGTATGAATGGAAAAGAAAAGACATACGGCAATTTTCTCTCATGTGCCTCTGTTACTACAAAAGTTGCATTATAGAAATGTCAAAATTTGAGACACAGATGCACAACCCCTCTCTCCCCGTCCCAGAGCAGCAAAGCCATGCTGGTCACTGGGGCTCAGCAGCCTCCGTCTTTCATCTTCATCAGGGCTGCATCCCACTGCCCAGCATGAATGCAGCTTGTCCAGTAGCTGCAACAGAATAACTTGAGTTTTGAAGTATAACATGCTCTAGAAATAAGGGAGGGATCAGTGGGCAAAACTAACTCTATGCAAACCAATATTCACGCCAGAGATTGTCATTAATTCCACTGTTTACCAGTAACAAATATCGACAGAGGTTAATTTGGACTGACTATGAGATAAAGCAGGGGGCTTCCCATTCTACAAAGCTACTACAAAAATCCCGCAGCCTAGGCTATTTGGTTGATGTGGCAGACTTTCCAGGAGCCTGAAGGACCAGGATGGCTGATCTGCGTGTGGATGAAGTAGAGAATGACCCAGGGAGCAGAGGTATCACGGGGCAGCTGGGAGAGGTGAGCAATGTGACTGGGGTCCAGTAGCTGCTAACTGGGCAACGGGGATGTTGGCAACAGCTTGCAGGCCTGCTTGTGGGAAAGGGGGCTGCAAGAGACGCCTGTCTGGTCTCAGGATTTGGTCAGTGTGAATTTATTAGGGTTTACCAGGAGGACTCACCTGAGCTGGAAGGGGACTGGACGTTAGTGGTGCCTGGGATGCCGTGCTGAGTCGTGGCTGTGGTGGAAGTCGGCTGCAGATCTGCATAGAGAAACAGGGACAGAACAGCTGTTTTATCATATTATGATACCAGGGAGTATCTTGCACGGCCAATCTGCCAGCCAGTCTGAAATGCCATCTCCTTTTACATACACAAATGGAAAAGGCTGACATTTCTGCCTAGAAAACCAGGCGACAACAGAGAAGGAGCAGCCCCCAGATCACCTCCAGGAAGCCCAGCAATGGCAGCAGAAAGCACCTCATAGGGTGGACGGTGACCCAGCAGACAGAGACACCTGGGATGATCTCACTTCTGCAAGGTGTCTCGACAGCTTATGATGGCAATGAGAGATTTTGCTCCCTATGGAGCAGTCTGTCTCCTGCCCTCATCCTTTTGCCCTTGAGATGACAAGCTCAGTTTGGGTATGGTGGAGCAGAGCCAGCTGAAGATGTTGCAGCTGGCTGGGGCTTGACAAGCCAATTTTATTCACATTCACCCCACTCTGGAGCTTTTCTTTTCAGCTCTGTAGCAGAAACTTCATCAGTCTTAAAAAACAAGAGCCATGGAAAGCCACACTTCTCAACAAGTAGTTCTCCTTGAACATCTACAAGAGTCAAGGGCAACTTGCCCAATGGATTCTCTCCAGCCCAGACAGAAGCTCTTACAAAATAGATTTCTTGCTGTTCAGTTGAAGTTTTCAAGCTGAGCTGGCCTGGCCTAGATGGTTTAAAAGCAGGGGAAAAAAAGGCCTTAGTGCTTTTAGACCAACCCTTTTCCTGCTGTGCTTTTTTCTGCCTACAATAAAGGAAGGGTCATTGTACAAGCTGTTGTGTTCTGCTTGCTCATATTGAGCAGCTGCATGAAGACTCACCCATTACAGTTGTGTAAGGAGCTAATTATGGATCTGTAATTAGCCATGTGGAAGGACAGGCAGAAGAGGGAAGCACTGCAACAGCAGGCACAGAGAGTTCCCCGAGCCAGAGCCACCAAACAGTTGGGTGAACAGATAGCAAAGTCTGTAAGACGGGATCAGTGTATGGATGAACTTTATATGGGAGGAAATAACGAAATTAAATGAGTCATAGCATTCAAAGTACACACATTGGTTGGATTACTAGATAGAAGAGCTAACTGAACATGGTCACTATATCACTGAGGGGAAATGTCCAGAAATAGGCATTCAAGCAGCAAATTTTTGCTAGCTTTTGCAACTTCTTCCTTTTTCCTGTTTTAGCAGATACACAAAACCAGACTGTATTAGTTTATACGTGTATCCTGACAGAGCTGTGTAATTATTTTTACACTAAGAAAACATTTGTAAAGGTGACAAGAGCATTTGATGGGTTGCTGAACTGAAGATGAGATGTGTTCTTAAGATCATGTAGGTCCTGAAAACAATTCACGATGGACTATCCTGCTCTCCAGAGATGGAACTCATTAACCATCATAATAGCAGCCTTGTAAGTGTTTGGAACAAGAGTCCCTGAAATATAACAGTGATTGAAAACAACTTTACTGTGAGGTCTGTCAGGAGGGAATTTGTTACCCTGCAACTCCACTCAAAAATGAAAAACCAATATCCCTGGACATGTCAGAGGTAATGGCCACATCCCAAAGAACTGGCCTCCAAATCCCCCAATTTGTCTTACAGGGATACTAGATAATGGACCCAGAGACTCAACAGTCCAGAGATAATCAGTTTGGCTACTGATTGCTTTTGTGTTGATGACACTAAGAAATTGATGGAATTCCCACTCCACAACTTCCCTAATGAATGCCTTGAAATGGCAGGTGGGACACAGATCAGCAGCCAGCTAGATTGTTAGCATCAACAACTGGTTTCCAAGAGCTGCCACAGAGACAGCAGGTTTGTGCAGTTCTGGATCTTTGGATCCTGTGAGGTCCCTGAGGAGAAGATGGACAACTTTGCACAACGATCCAACTATGCACAGCCAACTGGAAGATCATAGAATCATAGAAATGCAAGGTTGGAAAGGACCTACAAGATCATCTAGTCCAACTGTCCTCCTATCATCATCACTACCCACTAAGCTACTAAATCATATCCCTTAGCACCTCATCCAGTCACTTCTTGAACACTGCCACAGACGGTGACTCCACCACCTCCCTAGGCAGGCCATTCCAGTGCCTGACCACTCTTCCAGAGAAAAAGTTTTTCCTTATATCCAATCTAAATCTCCTCTGGCGCAACTTATGGCCATTCCCTCTTGTCCTGTCATTAGTTATCTGGGAGAAGAGGCTGACCCCCTCCTCACCACAACCTCCCTTCAGGAAGTTGTAGAGTGTGATGAGGTCTCCTCCAGACTAAACAATCCCAGCTCCCTCAGCCGCTCCTCATAAGACTTGTGCTCTAGACCCCTCACCAGTTTTGTTGCCCTTCTCTGGACACGTTCCAGGGCCTCAATGTCTTTCTTGTAGTGAGGGGCCCAAAACTGAACACAGTACTCAAGGTGCAGCCTCACCAGAGCTGAGATGCGCAGTGGTTTACTACTCTTCAAAAGTAAAAGAATGTACAGACAAGATTTTCCAGTGCAAGCACAGAAAGGAGAGGAAAAAGAAATATTTGGACATGCCTCAGTCTGCAAACCGTAAGCATCCACTGGTCCCCGCACTTCAGTGCTGCTACACAGGGGAATGCAGTCCCCACAGTTACCTGGCCACATTAGCTGCGCATTATCTGGTAGTTCAGGAAAACCGCTGTTTGTCCTACAGAACCTATCCTTAGCTTTAATTGCGACAAAGCACTAGATAGAGTTCTCTGTGTTAAAGATACAAAGAAAATGTTGCTGCTAATCTGAAAGCAATACTAATTTTGATGTTAAATTTGTACCTCGTTCTTTAAAAATGAAGTGCATGTTGAAGTGACGTGAAATACCCTTGCCTAGATCCTACAGTTCACCAAAAAGCAGGAGTTATGAAAATGTGTCCAGTCACAAGAGATTTGAACGGAAGAACAAGGATACAAAACAGCCGCAATTCCTTCACAGTTAGGATTATGTAGAACATGGCAATTCAGATGGGTTCTGCTGACAAGTAAGACATATGGGAGGATTAATCCCACTTACACTTGAATGAAACAGCAAATGCAAACTGTTTTCAGTGGGAACTGGTTTGAACATTCTCAAACCACAATGTGAAAGTCAATTTTAAAGTTCTTGTATGTTTTCCTAGGAAAACAGATTTCCACAGACTTACTCTTGTGAAAATATTTGATGAGGGATCATATTCGATACCTCACATTCATATTCATGTGTATGAAAACAATTGTAATCATCATTTGCTCTCTTTAAGCAAAAGAATTCTGAAAACTAAAATACTATCTTTTTAAAGCCCTTTAAAAACTTAATGTAAATTAAGGGATGTGAAGAAGTAGATGTGACTGAAGGTCACCAGTATACCATTCACCAACTAATTCTTTGCCAGCTGCAGCCCTATTAACATTTTGAAAATTGCTTAGCGCATTGGAAATGGAGGCTGTAGCTGAACACTTACTGGTCTTACCAAAGTCAGCCCATGTACCTGAAGCAGAACGCTCCTCAGACACTGAGGAATCAGCTAGGACAAAAAGCCAGGGTCTTTCTCTGTCCTCTGAGACATTATGTAAACAACATTCTCGGAGGCACAAGACCCACAGTCTTCTGGAGTAATCATTGTTCTCTGACAGACAGACAGACAGTACTCTTGTTATCAGAATGGGCAAACCATTTCCTTTGCTCTGAATTTGCATTAAATCAGTATGGGGGACCATTTCAAACAAATGATACAATTCACATACATTTGTTATAGGTGATTGCTAATGTAGGAATGGAATGTTGTTTAGACAAATGACACCTCTTTCGTTTTTGTTTTTTTTCAGAGGGGCGTGGTGGCAATTACCTCATGGTGGCAATTACCTGCATCATTTTTAGCTTAGGGTATAAACAGATGTGTTGATTTCTCATTTAACACTTGTCATGCCAGATTCTTAACTGCAATAAATTAAAGTAGCCAGAGAGACCATGTGAGGAATCTAGGCCAATTCATTTCCTTCAAAAAAATACAGTTTAGTGTTTTCAAACTCAAGTCACAAAGATACTAATGGCCTCAGTTTGTGATCAGTAGAGAACAATGATGACAGCGTAGGTCCTCATAAAGTTGTGCAAATCTACTGAAGATTCAACCCATCATTTTTTTACTCAGCTTTGACAGGGACTTTGAGTTTGGTCTCATCCTATCGTGAATTAGTCCCTTGAAACTGAAAGAAGAGTGGCATGCAGAGAGAAAGTATTTTACCTAGCAGTAGCTGTTTACAGGATTGTGTTCCTGCTCATTATCTGATTGTAGCCCACGGACATTGAACCGCTTGGACTAGCTTTCTGTACAGCAGGGGAAACATACACATGAGCACATACACACATAGGCATATTTTCTAAGGAAACTCACCACTGCTAGAAGCATCATTGAGATTTAGCAGCCCACCTCCGAGCCCCCTGTAACTATGGTAACTGTAGGTCCCATTTCCATTGATGTACAACACCTCCTGTGTGCTGGAAACAGCTGATGTTGAGTAAGTGACTTGGGCTGGCTCCTGTTTGTACTGTTTGTCAGTTGGAGTAGCCTCATCCTGAAAAAAAACAAAGCAAGGTTTTGAATTATCATTTCATTTTACCTTGCACGAGAGGGTCTTTCCTGTTGTTAAGACTTTCCATTTATTTGCTTTTGCAAAATTTTAATTTGTGCTAAACAAGATCAGACATGTCTCCCATAGGCAGAATATCAGCTAAACAGAAACAATGTAAATAAACAAAAACACAGGTTTCCCAGAAACCTGAGAGTATTTATTTGTGCTCCACTAGCCAACCGCACTGTTTCTTAAAGGGGAAGAGGCATCCTCTTGTCCTGAAGAGCTCATAGTTTCCTGCAAAGCCCAACTCTGGATAGAAACAGCACGGGGAAAGAGAAAGAAGCCATTACTTTCTGACTACAGGAGTCACTCTTCTGAGTCAAAGAACCATCTCCTTCTCAATAAAAGAAACCAACAAAAAATGCTCCAACTCATTTTCTTGAAGTGCCGCTCTCAGAAGTGACAGAAGGAGTAGGGGAACAGAATATAATCACATTTCCTATATTTGCAGATGGCTCAGATAGTGACCATGCATACAGTGGCCAAGGGGCCAAGATGATTCTACAAATGTGATTTGAAAGCATTTGTAACCTTGTGTATGAGCAGCAATTGCACACCATGAGTTCCCCTCATACTCCCAGTTTATTTCTTTGATTCTTGCATGATATGGAACAAGATTTAGCACAAGTGCTCCACAACTTTCCCTTAGAGATTACGTTTCAAAAGTAAGAATATTTCTCTCCATCAGTTGCTGCAGCTACTGCTGAGAGCACCACACCTCCACCCAAGATCACAGAATATCCCAGTGGCAACTTTAGTTTAATGACGCAGGCAAAAAAAGGAAAAAAAAAAAAAAAAGAAAAACACAACACTGACTGTGTTTTATTAGTTAGAAAGAAGGAAAACAGTGTGTGACTGCTCAGCCCATTGCACGGGTTTGTGTGCCAGAATTTGTGAGTTAGCCCACAACTGTATTTGAACTTACTGTTTCTCTTTAAATTGTAGACTTTTTTAATGGGCCTGATTTTACGCTATTATCTAATGAAAATATATTTCAGTGATTTCAAATAAAATGGATCTAAGGAACATCAGTTTTTAAAAAACATTGGTGAGGTTTTTTTTGCAGAACTTTTCAGAGTAGCTAACCAAACAATGATTTGTTATGTATGATTTTGATTATGTACGATTTTGGCCATTTTTTACCTCTCTCTTCTGTACAACCGTTTTATGATTGCTGAATATACCAAGATCACTAAGAGTACTATGTTACAAATTTTCTCTTACGTTTTTTTTTTAATAACATGTATATATCAGCATAGAGGAATGAAAGCAGCATCCAAACTCTGTATTAAAGCAAAAATGGTTGTAAAGTAGCTTTCCTGTTTGCATTAGTCAGTCCCACCTCCAGCTTTTCTGAGATGAAGATATCCCTGTCTCTTACTTATTTATTGGCTAAAGAGATTTGCCTGTAATTGAGATGACTCATGAGATGGAATATATATTATTAAAAGAAATCTTAATATTTAATACAGAATATTGAATCATCGCATAATTAATTCCATAAACAATCAGAATGAGACCTCCTGGGCACTAATATGAGCTGAGGTTGAGCTCTGCATTTATAAGAGAGTTGGCCAAACTGGTCTTCTATGTGTTTTCTTAAAAAATGAGAGACTTAAACAAAGGGCCAACATTGCATGATTTTTTTTTTATTTCCAGGAATTCAACTTCAATGTCATTTACTTTTATCTCCAAAGGACACTGCTGCATGTCATAAGAGAGACTGTATTAATTTCTACAAAAAACTATTCAGATGTTACCCAGCAATGTTCTATCTTGGCAACAAAGCTTAAATCATCATTCAATTCCTTAGCAGTCTCAAGGCTGAGATCCCTATTTCTAAAACTAGATGATACTTTCTGCCATAGACTCACTCATGGCCTCAGTTTATTCTCATGAAAATTTGCAAGGGATTTTCAGCAAATTTACCAATGACTGGAGTGTCACCGAGGGGTACAGAGCAAAGGAGACTAACTCCTGCAAGCTGCCAAAATACCTAACTGTACAGCAACAACTGCCCCATCTTTAGCAATAAATTTACTGATGGCTCCAGATTAATTACTGTATAGCCAAGAAGTATTAGCCCATAGCCAAGCAGAGCATCTCAGGTCCTGTCTGCTCATCCCAACTATCTGGGACACCCAGACTTGCTGTCCCTGAATACACATGCCCTCCAGAACCCCTCTGGTCAGTGAACTGAACACACAGCAGAGAGCTCATTGCAGAGGTGATGCACTGAGCTCATGGCAGAGCACAGCACAGCCTGGCCAAAGGGCTGCACACTGCTGCATGTTGACGCGTGCCAGCCCATGTGTCAGAGCACGTGGCCAAGAGGCAGGAGACCTGAGCTCTGTCTTGTTGTTGCAGTGCACAGTGAAGAGGCGTAAAATCCGGGATGCGAGGTCTTTGCTAGCTGTGGTGAGGAGGGGACCTGGACTCAAAGCTGCCATCTCCTAGCAACCAGGCTAAAAGCAAAGCTGCAGTAGGAGTCAAAGCTGAAGCTGTGCCACTCGTCCAGTGAAAAGAAATGTACAATTAATGGGGCAGAGAGACAGGAAACAGAAAGGGACCATGACTCAGGGATACTTCCAGCATCACTCCCTTGTCAATACACTTCATTCAGCATTTCTCTAGCACAGAATTCACTGGCTGCTCTGATGCTGGGGATCCAAGGCTTTGTATCTATCCAGTCACAGCCCTGTGAGACACGTGGCGTGCCCTGTGCTGGGCTTCAGGGGAGTAGGCCCCTTCGTCCTGGTGGGAAAGACACTCTCTGGGGCATGAAATAGGTTGAGGATGCTGGGCAAAGGACTCTTGGTTCTGCACGAGATACTTACAAAAGGTGCCTTCTTCTAAATATTACACGTATTTTCAAAGAGCAGAGCCATCACCTGCACTCGGTGAATAATGTGCCATTCCATTCCTGAAATTTAGGCCCTACCTAAGTGCTTAGCTCAGTGCTTTGGGATGTAGGAGCAGGGTAGCATGTTCTGAGCAGACTCGGGTTTCAGCCCTACCAGTAGGATTAGGAACCATTAATTGGGTCCTGGGGGTTAGCTGTCACTTCACATACATTCCTCTGGGATTTAAGCATCCTTTAGGACTCTTGCACTTAAAGGGCAAACGTTTGTACTTTCTCCTTGCAGTCACACTGAAGATAAAGACAGACTCTCTTTCTCTTAGGGAGAGAGAATGTAAATATCATATTCATTTTTGTATACGTGAGATTTATTCTGTACAGATTCATTCTCTGATTTCTTTTCATCTTCACTATCTTTGTCTTTAAACTATTGTAGAAATTAAACAAACGTGTTGTTCCCAAACTGATATATTTTAATTATTCTACGTTAGTCATTCAACACTTGCTCACAAATTCTTTTCCTCATATTTCCTTTATATTGGAAAAGCTTAATATTCTATTTAAAGTGAGATTTAAAAAAAAATTAATTTCATAACAAACAGTAACATTTAACTAACCTAACTGCCTGGAACACATGCTGCTGTAATTCATAACAAATTTTTAAAACCTTCCAAATATTAACTAACCATTTTAAAACTGTTTATAATTTACCTGTAATAAGAAATATGAATAAGAAGCAGATAAAGTATTTGCTCATCTAGCATTTGACTTATACCCTCTTCATTTTGTATATGGCAATGGAAATAAGTCATCCTTCTAACAATATTTCTCTTCTGACTTTATTTGGGAGAAGCAGTTTAGGTCTTGAGCATATTATCTGGAAAATGATGGAAATCACAGAAACGTAAAAATATCTTCTAGGTACATAAGCATGCTAAAATGCAAAGCTATCTGTTCACTTGAAAAAAAATGGAAGCATGAAGTACATACTGCAATCCTCAACTTGGTATATATCAGAGGTATCTATGTCTCACATTTATGCCCAGGTCCTTACCAGGAGAACATTTTTTTTTTTTCCTTAAAAGATCAAATAGATTCAAATCTTTAATTTTATTCATTTATTTATTTACTTACTTATTTCTAAGGAAACAATTAACCTTCTAAGGACAGTAAATAATCAGAAAAGATTTCATGAACTACTGCATAACCTGCATACCAAGGAAACCCTGCTCTGACTGATACTCTGAGCAGCTAAGAAATAGTTTAAAGGGAAATACTTTCCAGAGCAGCACAGGTGTTTGTGTAGAATGTCGCAGCTGGGCTACAAAGAGCAAGGCTCACTGGCAGCATCCCAGCATCCAACTCCCCATGCCAGATAAGATATAGTATAGACATTTCTTTTTAAGGAGTCCATCCATTGTGGAAGCAACTAACACTGCCAAGGTTTATTTTTGTTCCCCATCTCCCTCACTCCCACCATACTAATAAAAGTAATAGCTTCTTAAAATAAGAAGCCCTGGCAAATTGATGCTGCTCTGAGTTTTGATCCTATACATACACAAGCATCAGAAATTCTGCGCACTCCCATCAAGAAAAAGCATCACTATTGCCTGGGCTCCTGCTCCACTGTTATCAATAAGCATGTAAAGCATACGGACAATGCTGGCTGACCAAAAAGCTAACAGAACTTCTGCAATGAGAATATAAATGGTAATGTTCCAAAAATGGCAAAGATGGTGACATGCATTTAACTTACTGCTTTCATGAAACACACTGTCTACCAGATCGACAAATTAACAACTCTGCAAATACCAGTTTTTAACTGCCCCTATGTCAAGGTGATTTTTTCCCACTCAATTAGAAAAGGGAGAAACAAAGAAACACATTTTTGCCTCATGTTGCCTGACATTTCCTTTCTGAATACATTAAACTGCCTAACGTGGATTAGTTTTTGTTCTTGTCAATAAACACTGCTCTAACAAGGCGGCTTTGAGGCTAGAAAAACTCAAATGCAGATTAGTCTTCAAACAGACAGGCAAGCCAGTCCTCCATTTTTTCAGTACAGGAAAAAAAATATTCACTTGAAATAACAAAACACACTTTCATCTGCTTTAAAACAATTTTTAGCTTCAATAGCTTGTAGTGTGGCTTTAGAAGAAAGTAGATAATGTTTCCTATATTTTTTCCATCTGGGCCACATCAATTTATTTCTGTGATTTTTGATTCAAAAATGAAATAAACAAATGCATGATAAAATTATGCAGCACTTTTCAAAGCATACCCAATTAATCCTCACAATACTCTTGTTGGATGGGACTTTTATCACTGTTTTTCAGATGGTGAGATTCTGGCAACAAGGCAACCTTAAGCTAGCATTACCTAATATATAAGTGCTTGAGCTCTGCAGCTGTAACAATGTGATGGGCTTCTCTTTGTGTCACTAGCTTTTTTAAATAACAGGAAGAAACCTGAAGCTCAGTTATAGGGACCCCTGCTGAATCTGCAGGGGCTGTGGGGCTGGGAGCTCTCTGCCCAAGTGGCCATCAGCATCTGCATGGAGCAGGGTGCTGGAAGCAGGGTGAGCCACGAGATTCCTGGCTCCTATCACACTCTCATCACTCCCATCCCCTTCTTGGGGACCCAGGCATTGCTGCTGTTTCCCCTCCCCACGAGATGATAACATATACTTTGCCTTTTCAGATTTGCTCCATGCTGTGTCTTCCAAATGCCTGACTCACTCCATCCTTGCTTTTCCAATTTCATCCTGTACCCTCCATCTCAGCTTCAGTCTTCTTGCCTATAAATCCTAAACCCTCCTTTTCAAGCAAGATTCTTGTTCCCTGATAACTGGGTAGCTTCAGCAACTCAAGTCCTTTCATCACCTAATTAGTGTTTCATCAGCGGTACATTCACCGATGGTCCCATCTGAGGTTTTCTCTCCCTCCTGAGACATCTTTCAGCCTCAAATCCCCAGTAGCTTGTTCCACAAAAGCAAAGCTGGCTTCCACAATTACCAAAAGCCACTCTTATTTTCACCTGACATTATTTTTCCTTAGTCGTATCTGACCTTCTTTCACTTCTAGTTGATCCAATCCTACTTCATAGCTTCACCCTCCCTTTGTCATTGCTGCTCCTGCCACGGTTCACAGCCCCAGTGTTTTTCCCCTCGCTTCTGGGCTGAGATCAGATTCCTGGTCACACTCACTGAAATTCAAATATTCTGGGAATTTAGCAATTGAATTTTGATTATGTAGGCTTGGGTGCCCAGTGACACATCCTTAGCATAAATTACACCATTTATAGTGTAAAAGAGTAGAGAGCCTTAATACCTATTTATTTATTATGAACTGGTAAATACCTTTAAGGATCAAGCTATCCTTAAAGGACAAACCTTTCCTCATTCTTGAAAATGGTTGAAGTTTTCTCTCAAATACTTCAATAGATGGGAGACATACAGAACAGTAAATGTAACCCCTGGGGCTGAAGGTCATGAAGTTATTTCACCTGCTCACCCGGTATAACAATGTGAAGTGTCAGCTAATCTTAAGTGATGATACTATTGACTGTTTTGATGACATATATTGTTCTGATTGAACACTGCATCTTTTATTAGTTTTAAATGCTCTGAATTAATTCTCTAGGCTTTGATCCATCTTTTAATTTTATGACCAATATCTTGGAAGCCCAGAAACCTAAACAGTATTTTAGCAGATGACAGTAGGGTAAATTTTCTTTTAACACTGCAGTAAGGCTGTTGATTCACTTAGTAATTTGCTTAGCAATGATGGAAATGGCATTTCCGTAAATGATGGATGTGAGTGTTCACTTTAGTTTTGATTTTGCTTGCACGTTCTTTTTCCCCTCTCTCCCTCTCTCCAGTTGTTAAGGCTTGCGTTGGCATTATTAGCCACTAAATAAAACCTGTTTAAGACTAGGGAGCCCTGAACAAAATTAAAGATACACACAGTTCAATGAATTTGAAATCCAAATGAAGCTTCGTGATAGTCCTTCGCGTTGTCTGACCTTCATATTTGAAGTACTGAATATTTATAGCCCTCTGAAAGAATAATATCTTTTAATACTGTAAGAAGTTTTCTTGCAACTGTGTTCTAAGCATGGAGGCAAAGTGAGTTTGTAGAAAGAGGTAATGCCTTTTCCTAGACCAGGAGAAGAACCTCTATTCCCAAAAGTGGATGTAATAAAAGATATTACCTTTCCCAGAAAGCCTTATTACTCTTACAGTACCATGAGAAAAAGGCTGATGTTTGGTTGAAGTCAGCACAGTTTCAGTATTTATAATGAGACAATTGCTACAAATGTCCTGATCAATTTGTGTGCAGAGAAGTTAATTCGTGTGACTTGTTTGCTATGTTGCATATCTCAAAACTATTTTTTAAAAATTTCTACAAAATTCCCAATCCCCATGTTTAGGCATCCAAAATTAACATCTACCAGAGATTTCAACTAATCACAGCTGAAATCTACAGCTGAAATCTGAAAATTGAATTGCTAAAATCTTTATAGTCTATGAAAATATTTGAAATACATCAGGGATATATTTTATCTGAGGGGCAAAGTTATTCTCTGATAACCTTCCAAGACAGATGCTTACTCTGAATATTTCTCCACCTCTCAGGCTCCTTGTAGTATTCTTTAAAATGATGCATCCACTGAGAGTCCCCTAACCTGTTGTCCAAAGTCATCAGGACAGATGGATTCAAAACATAATTGCACCTCTGGACAGATACGTCCCACTTTAAATTTGGTTGTCCTTCACTACAAACATTACAGATCTTTGTCAGAGGATTAACACTAGAATTATGGATGAGGTCTAAGCACAACCAGGAGAGAGAACCCCGGTTTTTGTTTCTTTTTCACCAGAAGTACTAAGAATGAATTTTACCAAAGTAGCTAAAGCAAAACACAATGTCAACTCCAAATAATCTCACAGGACTCATGCCTGATATTCTTCAGATTGGAAGGTGTTTTGATAATGCAGGGGTGGACTTACCAGTGAAGTCAAGAGGGCCCCAATTGCTGCTATCACACATGCATGCTATTTCTTCTCTTGAAAGGAACAGCTGGGGAACTGCACAGCTGTCTATTTCCCAACCTTTGTATTCAGATCCAGACCTTACTTACCCTGACCTCCCTCTCTCCATCATTTTCATCATTTTCACATATTTAAGACAACTATGTAAAAAGTCATGAGAAAGCCTGTTCTTAGGAATTTTCTGGCACAGGTGTAACACCATATGATAAAGTGCTGGTAGCAGGAAGATGCACAAGTATCAAACAGTACCGCCAGAAGTGCAGTTATTAATGGCAATTTTACTGGAAAGTCCAGTATCAAAATGATTTTTCATATCTTAGAAACAAAAATAATAAATACATTTTTTCAGATGGTGAGGAAATATTGGTAAAATCTACTTGAGCTAAATCAGGCATAACACAGAGCCCAGTTAGGAATCTAAACTCCCTATAACCAGAATGGAGACATGCGGGAACTTGAAGTGTCCGTCAAAATGCCAAGTTAGCTGCTAAAAGTTCAAGGAAGGAAGAAAAACAAACAAAAAAAATCCATCATGCTTCATTTTCAGATTAGAAGGGCAGTAGGCTCCTTTTGTTTTGGGGTTATTAACACTGAAAAAAAAACTGCCAGAGTCTGCTGTCACCAAGTATCAAAACTGACACAAGCCAGTGTTTGACAAGAAATGAAAGCATGAGACTGGCAAGGAAAAGGAAGATCAAAATATAAAGGTGCTAGTGTGCAGATGATAGAAAAACACACTTCAGTCTCCTGCATTTCTGATGGAATGACATTATTTGTAGACTGGAATGGGTACGTTAACCTTAAGTAAAAGGTTAGTGCTTTCACATTGCAGTGTTTGAGTTGTTCATTTTGGTTTTGTTGTTTTTTTTTTTTACCACTGCCACTTCACCTGCAGAACAGAAAACTTTTGGAAGAGGCACTCATATGACTCTTGCAAGTAGTTGTCAGAGAATCACTTTTGTTGGAGTGAAAGCAGAGGGATCATTTTTCATAGCCTGTCATCTTTAGGCAGTTCATTATCCGCTGTGATAGCAGAACAACACAAACTTTCAGAGGTCACCAGCACTGCTGGCTGAGCATGGAAACACAGGCAAGCTGCTCTTGTGGCTTAGATAGCTGTGATGCAAAGTCACCAGAGAAACTGGGTTCTTCCACAGGACCAGTTCTCTCTCCACTCAAATTGAGAAGGGTGGCTTTTATCTTCTGTGGTGCTTGAGATAAGTTCACTTTCTTTAATGAAGTTCTAGGTAGATGATTTTTGAAAGTTCTTTCCCTCAGAAAGTGCCCTGCAAGTTAACACTATTGTCCCTGCTGTTCTTGTGTTAGGCAGAAGTTACCAAGCTTCATAAGATATTTGAGCATTTCCTATTATATTAAAGAGAAAAATCTGAAACTTGGGCACGGTCATGCTCATTACTTGTCTAGAGAGTTTTAATGGATGGTAAAATTTAGTTAGCTAATGGTTTCTCAACTATCAGTATTAATTGAAAGTCTCCACACATAAGACGGGCATAATGCAAGACTGCATCATGCACTGCAGGGCATGCACAGCTATGGCTTCCTCAGTGTAATTTTACAAAATGTGCCCAGTGGTGGCAAGCACCAGATTAGAAGCTTTTACAGGCATCTAACAGATGGAACTAGACTTGGTTTGAGAATGTGAACTGTACCAATGCCATTGAGTTTTGGCAAAACTCCTCTACATTCACGGTATTCTTCACAAAATACATATGAAATTTATCATGGAGAAATACCCATTTATTTCAATTCAGACAGAGGGACAGAAGTGCCAAACAAAGAGCTGGGCACTCCTCAGAGCTACAGTGTTATGGAGAAAGATGAGCGGGGAGGGAACAGGTGGGACTTTTGCTTTATCCTCATTGTACCAGCTGGGAGAAGAGATTTGTTAAGACCCAGGTCTGATCCCCTAAGAGATCTTTTTACTCTTATGATAGGCAGAAATAAAGGCAGATTTTGACTATGACCCAAAGAACAGCACAGCATGTATCCTGCCATAGGCAGAAGATAGCTGAAGGCATGGAACCAAGGAGCAGGCTTGCTGAGCCTGTTCCTAAGAGACTTCATTTGATAAGTGCCTGATCCCAAAAGTGAAGCACCAGGATGTCACTGATAAAATGAGATTAACAGCAAATCTGAAGAAAATATAGGTAAAACTTCAGAGGAAATAAAATACAGCTTTCCTACCAGAAAAAAAAATAAAATAAAATAAAAATGGTTGTTTCTGCATATCTCCTCTAGTCCTTTCAAAGCCAACTTTTCTGCAGCAGCTAGCACCTCACAGAAGATGGTTACTGATCATTTTTGCTGCCTCCTCACTGACAGACAGTACAGAGGAGTCTGAATGCCTGACCTTTCTTACAAACAGAAACAACATAATCTGCATGAAAATGATGTTGTCTTATCCTATCCCATAAGCAGTTTTGCCTGCAGGTAGTGCTGCTGAACAAATCAATGTACCACTGAAGCTGATGCATGATGACAAAGATGTAGCAGCACCTGCTGCTGAACCAGAAAGAAGCAAAGTGAGAGAAATTCCACCTCTCATTCAGAACAAGCCTTGCAATGCCTCAGGCAACTCCACTTCTATAATTGCAGTGAATAATATTTTTCTGTGTTTTTCAATGCGTGTGTACTGCCCTCAAGAAATTACCTCAGTTCCATTCCCCCTTGCCAATATGCCATTTTATGGTGATTACGATGGGCAACACATTTAGCCAGGACAGGAGAACTGTGGCACCAGAGCAACAGAGAAATTAGGACTCAATGAATCAAATGTTTAGGAAGCATGCAGGGGAAAGCATGTGGAAGAAGTGGAGCAATGCTTGTGCCAGCTTTGCAGATTTATTACTATAATATCATCACAGTCAATATAATTAAACTTCCCACTATAGGTCTCTCCGTCTAGAGCAGTACAACTGGTATCACTCCCACCACTGACAGCATATTTTCCTGACACAAAACAGCTCTCCACACACCTGCTAGCTCTGGGCTGTGGAGATTCAACTGCTCAAAAAGGTTTCACTGGAAAATTATGGAGTATGATTTGGACTTTAAGAGCTTTTTCCTATTTTTCTTCTGCCCTACAGTTTCTTTTAATATTGCTTGTATTACTCTCTGTGGTAGAGGGAATGGACAAAAGCACTTTATATTAGACTCTAAATGAAATACTTCTTCATTTAGAAACAGAAGATGATAGACTAGACATGAAGTGCTTGAGGTCAATGCTGAAGTTTCACCTAATTAAAAAAGTCTCTCTGTTCTGCCTTGAAAAGGAAAAAAATACTGGAGATTCCAGCAGCGTACTGCCACATTTATAGTCTGGTACCTCTTTCACAGGTAAATTCCATCAGGAGTTACAGGTAGCTGCCTTACAAGAACAGTTTTCTTGTCTTAAAATAAGAGAGTGAACAACTGCTTTCTTGCATGCATTTAATGACTGGTTCTTGTTTTCAGCAGTAGGCTCAGATATTTTGAAGTGTTTTTGCCCTGTGGTTGATACATTTCATTTGTAACTACTCTATTTCAAACCTGCCTTAAAACCTGAACTGTATGTTTCTGAAGAACAAAATCCTTTCCATGAATTTAATGCATGTTTTAAAACACTGCCTCGGGTACAACTTGACTTTTACAGTTAAACAAAAAAATAGAAAAAATCTTTTCAAAATAAAAGGTATCTTAAAAAAATCTGACCTCAAACTATTTGGTAGAAGGAAAATGTTCTGCTACTGAAGAAGGCCGACTCTAAATTTTTGACTGAACTCAGTGCATGTCCTTTGACTTCAGTTCCGTATTTTAAAAGAACATTCAGTAGATAAGAAGTGATGCTTTGGGGAATGGCCTTTCGGTTCCGCAACCATTAAACCACAGCAGCATAAGTGGTTGGAAGAAACAAAGAAATGAACTTTGACCGGTCTTCGGAGGATGCACAGTCTGATTTGCTTCATTAATGGAGACAGTAAAACCTAAGCTTAATATGAAATACCTTGAGTAAAAAGCATGAAATTTGTGCACTGCAGTACAAATCTGTTCCCCAAACAGTCTCATTTCAGGGGAGGATTCATCTGGCACGATGCCTGGGCTGCTGGCCACTGCCTACTTGGCTGCCTTGCCCTGCGCCTAGCCTCTATAGCAGCTGGTGCTGCTTCCAGGCAATGCACTCAATTCCTGCTTCCACAGCTTATCTTATTTTTTTTTCTTAAAAAAAAAATAGATGTTTCTAAATTTAGTTTAGTGACATCAAGTCAGTTGTTTAAATTACAAACATGTTCCTGCTACCAAACAGAAGCAGTCTGTGCATACATTTCCACAGACATTTTCTTTTTTAAGAATTGCCATGTTCTAAGGAATACAATTGAATATATTTTGAAACTGACACTTTGAATTTAAGAGTAATTTGTGACTGTTTAAAGTCTTCTACATCTACTAATTCATAAAGTTAAACCAAAAACACATCACTGTTCTCTTGAAAAATAAGGGTTTGCGCATGCACATGGTGGGTTTGCCCTGATCTCATTAAATTGACTCAAATTCTGTATGACAGCAGGGATTTACTCCCGGAAACTTCATCTCCTCCCAGTGCTGTAAGTGAAGTCATTAGTTAAACATGGGAAAGGAAAGGTGAATTCAGACTTTTACATACTTATCTCCTCTATTCTAGAAACATCTGACAGACTAGAAAAAGCTTCATATTTAATATCTTCTTGTCATGTGTAAGGGAGGGATCATTAAATATCTTTGTATTCCTGGCTTTCAACGTGGGAATGGGAAGAACAAAAGGCCCGATTCCAAAACCTACGTCTTCAGGCCTGAGTCTCCCGAGAACAGTTGTATCTGCATTTCCACCAGCCTTTCCTCTTCTGTCTCCTTGACAGAAGACGAATATTAAAGACACAAGGAAGACAATTGTTTTGGTCTCTGTTCATCTGCATTCCATCTAGAGTAGTGAAGGGAATAAGGTTCTTTTAAATTTGCCGTCCAAAAAACCCCGAGCCTTCAGCTCTATCAACCTCCAGAGTAGAAAACTTACACTGGCATCAATTTTGCTTCACATTCAAGATCTTATTGCAGCTCTGGGTGTTTAAAATGTTCTCTGAAATCAGCAGCCTGAAATTCAGCTATATGAACTCAGCACAAAGAGCCTGGAAAAATAAAGCTTTTTCTAATTTAATGGTCTCTGCGTTGAGGTGAAAAATTACCTGCTCACCTTAAGGCCCCAGCGTAAATCCAAGGCATGAAATTATTTGCAATTGCATGCCTTGCACATTATTCCCATTATTCCTTTCCAATATATGTAGCAGATTTAACGTAGGCTGGGCTGGATTGCGGCAGGAGGGGTTGTCCTGTGTTACTCGGCAGTTCCTTCCAGCTGCATCTGCGAATAGCACAACTCTATCCAGCACTGCTGAAATCAGGAATTTTGCCACTGACTTGAAAGGCAGCAGGATTTAAAATTACAATGCATTCTGCTTATTTTCTTCCCCTTGACAATATGGCCAGTGCATTGTGGGTAGGAAGCTAAGTTTCCCACTACTGGTACATAATTTGATCTCCTGACAATAATCCACATGCAGCTAAATTGTGCCTGCATAACATTTTGTGCCTCAGTGGTTAAAGCATATCATTTGCAATCACAAAAGCAAATCATAGACCAACTCAGAAGTAAAATAACCATTAGGCAGGGAAATGATGGAAGTGTACAAGGCCTGAAATGCAGACTGGCAGGTGGCTATCCAAGGACAGTGCAGTCTCCTTACTGATCATTTTGAACACAGATAAAATAAGTATTGAAATACGGAAATCACTCCAATCCCTATTAAATACCAAATCACAAGGAGGTGCCTGAACACACAAAAACTATCAACTATCATTAATAAAGCTTTCATATGGTAAGAGGCATCAAATTTTGCAAGTTAAAGCAACTTTGCCTTGTGTGGTTTTTAGGATTCCAGTTTCTATTTGGCTGCTTTATATTAAGTGAATTGTCTGTTTCCCTTTGTTCTTTACCAAGGCTCCATAAGCCTCCCATTCTCAAGCAAAAATGACTTTGAGCTGAAATTGTTCAGGTCTATGGAAATACACAGCTATATTCCTCTGCACTGCTGCCACTTCTGGTCAGCACGGGTGAAGCATCTTTTTCCCATCCTCTAGAGCAAATTAGGCTCCCTGAAACTCAAGAGGAAGGGTACCCTCCTCCGCCTCCTACAAGGATGTGGAGCTGATGAGCTCTTCCTGCATACTGAATAGCTGTGGCAAGGACTCAGTCTCCCTGAAATAAGACCACTTCTTTATGCTTGCTGAATTCACAGCTTTCTGTCATAGAAGCACTACATCAAATGGCAGTCTCCAGATCTCCACTGGGAGACATTTTTGCATAACTCCTTTTTATGTAACCAATATTGTCCTAATCTGCCCTGGATATGAAAACAGACAATATAAATAACAGAATTAGGAGAGCATTTAAGAGCCATACTCTTTGTTTCTTCCTTCCTCCTAGGAGCTGCAGTAGTCATTGATCAGGAAGGAGAACACACACTGACAAAAATAAATATTCCTCTTCCTTCTTTCCTACTGTCTGAATTGTAATACAGGAAATAACTGCTCAGTGTCAATATTTAGAAGCTATGAATTAGTGGCATAGATGAAACAAATTCTCTGTCCTCAGATATAAAGGTTTAAAGGTCTTCCCCCCTCACTGCTGAAAACCAGATACAGTGATCCTGAAATGGAGGTATCTCCCTGCAATTCACATTTTTAATCAGTTTCTTCCAAGACAGTTTTACAATTACCTGTAATTTTGTCCACCAATCATTTCTTTCCTTCTAATAGAGACACAAACTATCCCTGGCTTTTTGGTATTTTGTTAATAAAGAAGAATCTTTCTTTAGGCCAACCCCCTTGTTACAGGCAGAGATACAAGACCAGAAAGAACAGAAGTATATCATTAACACCTCCTTACAATTCTCAATTCCTTTAAAAAATGTACATTTAGGAATAGATGTAAATGGAAAGAAACACAGTAGTGGTGATCTCCAAGTGGCAGTACATGTGTGCATTTATTAATATTCAGATGTACTGCGTTTGCACAGAACCTGTATCCAGTCTGCAACTGGCACTTGCTTCAAGCTGCTCTATTCAGGTTGCTGCTATGACAACTATCCAGAGGCAAATGTCAGGTCAGCTCCCAGTATATGCGTCTAGGCCATAACTGCTTTGTCAGAAATCCTAAGAGCAACCTACTCCTACTCCTCTAACACTAAAAGCAATATTATTAAATTACTAAATGTTGCAATATTCCTAACCCTCTATTCATATGCTACTAAAGCACTGAAAAGTTTTGGTTTCCCTTCCTTTTGTCCCCCAAACCAGAATGGGGTAGAAGACTGTGTCTACAGCGTATATTTGCAAATTTATGTTTTGTTTTAGTGTAAACCTGGGGTCACTAAACTTTCTCATCCTTGGGGGCTGGATATTGCCTTTAACTCCACGACGATGATTACTGATATTTAATTTGCCTGGCTACAAATCACAGCATGGGAAAAAAAAAAAAAAACAAAGCTGCCATCTTGATGAGAAGAAACAAAATTCATTCAGTGTTTATCACCTGTTATCAACTACATCATAACGAACCACTTCATAGCATCATGGTTTATCAGAGTGGCTTGTTCTTATCAACTTGAAAAGCTCAAATACTCAAAGATTCTTTTACTGAGTTTAGCTTTTATAATTAAACTGATGGCTTCCATGGGGATTAGAAATACCACCTGTACATTTACCTTACTCTTACTTATTCTAATTTTATATCTTTTAACATAACAATTAAAAAAATCTTTTAATGTATTGTTGAGGGAACATATCTAGTAGGGAGTGAAATAATGAAAGCAGAGATAAAGATGAAGAAAGTAACATTGTTGTAACTGCAAAGTTGTCTCACAGCTATCTCCAACTATGATCTGATGTGAAGAATTAAAGAAAGTCTGCATATAATTGGTTTGTTCAGTGGAAGGGAAATTGTCTCCCATGTGCACATGGAGACGTACACACATCCTAATAGCCTCATTTTATTACCTCTCAATTGCCTTCTAGGTAGTGATAAAGAATAGTTAAATTAAATCAAACTAAACCAATTATGGGTTTTACAAGAAAAGTATTATTCGGATTTCTCTGTGCAGTGAAGGTATGAGACCATCGCCTTTGTCAGGTTGTAAAGTTATCTGACTGTTGTGATTCTCAGCTAGTCTCTGAAATGAAATTAAACTGTACTCCTTAAATTCAGATTTTTAAAAATTATAATGTAGAATCTTTTTTCTTATCATGTATATTCTATAAAATATTGACTGCCAAGAACTCTGAGGAGCGACTACTAATTTAAAAGCTCAAGTTTGGCTGAGAAATGCCTTTGTTAGGATGGGATATATGTAAGATAACTTTCATTCTCCTCTGAGCTTAAGTTCTCTTTTGTCTCAACCTGTCATTTGCTATGTAACTACAAAAGAATCATACATTTCATGTCCTATTACTTAGGGCATAAAGATGAAAGAAGAATATGCAGCTCACTCCTTTAGCTACCCAAAAATCTGTGCATATTATGGTAGCATTTCCATGACACTACTCACTGAAATGGATGTCAAGCTGCTAGAAAAACATGGATTGAATCGAGGAGAGAATTTCATCCACGAACTTCACAGTCATATGGGACTGCCATTCTATCTACAAATATAATAATGAGTTCCTAAGGGTCCAGATTCCTAGCTAGAATAAATCACCATGATGCCACTGAAGCTATCTCAATTTTCTAATGATCTGTCTATCTATATATAACGTCTAGAGACATGATATTCTATAATTCAGTTCTTCTACTTTCTGCTATTTATCCTCCCTCCCAGATGCTCACATATTGTCTTGATATCCAAAATTTTATTTCAATTATAAGGAAAATTCATAAATTCATAAATTCAGCAACGCGACAGCATGCAAAAAAAATGTTATTTTTAAGGAACAAAACAACGAAACATAAAGCAGCTGTTGTAAAAAAGCACTTGTGTCCAAATATAAGTGAAGTCATTTTTTTCCTAATATTATTCTAATTTCCTTTTCCAAAGGATGATTTCAACTTTTCATCTTCCCTAGAAAAAATACAGGAGCAGGTGCTCCAACATGCACATAGTTCATAACCAACAACACACAGTTCATAAACTGTTTTCCCTTAGATTTTCCCCTGAAGAATTTTCCTTGGTCTGTTTGATTTCAGAAACGACAGTAACAGTATTAACGCACATGCGCTTTCCACAGAGTAACCTAGTCCACCTCCGCTCCAGACCGTCTTATGACAAGATTTTGCAAAAACTAAAGTAATACAAAAGTAACTTTTCTGAAGAAGAAGGGACTGACAGTGGTTAAACTCCTAAAACAATACTTTCTGTGACTGACAACAAACGGAGCCAAAGAGCTGAGGTCTCCATAGAAGCAGCACACAGAAGAGGCACCCCAACTTCTGTTCTTTTCCCAGGACAGCAATGGCAGGATGATTTTTTTCAGATTTTTCTATTTATTTAACTACTTTCCTTTTGCCCAGCCAAGACAATATGGTTTGTAAAGTGAGGGACACAATGAAAGAAGTCAACCTGCTCACCGTATGTAACAAATGCATGTAAAGAGGGCTGTACTACAGCTCTATTTAACATTTTTTTCAAAACTCCCTTGATGTTAGTTCAGAAGCTTCACTTCAGCGTAACTGATTCATACGGAATATTGCTAGAGTTGTAATGAGGATCTTGAAAGACTATCCCAGGGAAGCATCCCAAGACATCACTCAGAAGCAGAAGAAACCATAAGAATTCAGATAATACTTCTATCTCTGACTGAAGCATGCAATAAAATGTCAATCCAATGATTGTTTCTACATTTTGATCATCCGTGAAGAAAATGTCCTCAAAATTAAACACTGGAGTTACTCTATTTTAGAATCTGGACTCTGCAGAGATGACCTGGGGAGCAACACAAAAGCTCTTCATTACCTTTGTACCGAATTCCTCATCTGGACTGCAGAAAGATCAACAAACTCAGTCCAGTGTCCGTGGGTATTCCACATTTTGGCAGTACTATCAGTAAATCTATGCAATTTAAATATGTAAATCTATAAAATTTGTGCAGGGGAATAAATTATTTTTAATATGAGTCAGAAACAGACCATGAGAGAACAGAAATGTTCATTCAGGTAAGGTTTCAAATATGTGACATCTCAGTACTTAAGTTACACACCCAATAGAGCTTGATCTCAAGATAATGGAAGTGCACTGAAGCTAAAGAGAGTACTTGAGAAACATCTAACACAATCAGACAGCCAAAGCACTATGCCCAAGTTCCCATGACCTAGTAAACACATTTATAGTCCTTAAAGAGAGGTCTCAGAAACTAAATGTGTTCACTGTTAGTTTCAAAACCTATTGAAAGGTGCTAGTATCCTTACAGACAAGATTACATAGTTTCCAATTATGAAATAAATTATTGTTATGAAAAATACCTAATTCTGAAAATAAGTAACCAATGCCTGTGAGACCAGCTTTCATTAACTTATTTTTAAAACTGGATTCTTGCAGGCAGAAATTTTCAGCTCTTAATAGTTTCCATTGCTTTGGCTTTTCAGCTAGTTATTTTTCCTGAGCAATAATTGAGATATTTTTTCATCAAATCACTAATAATGTAGGCAAAGCCATATTTAGTTTGGAAAGTTTCATTATTTTACTGAAGTACAGACTTACCTCAGGGACCTGCAACATGCTCAGAGCTTCCTGCTTAGGGACCGTGTTGTGCCAGAGAGAGGGAAAATACAGATGGGGAGAGGAAAGAGCAAACAAAGACAGGGAGTTCAGAAAGCTGATGAATTTTTTTCTTAATTTCAGGACTGGATATAGGACTCATTGTGTTCATTATACAAGAACTCTAATCACCCTCACAGTGGCCAGGTACCCTCAAGCTGTTTGAGTAGGGCAAGGAATGTGACAGTGGACTGACAACAGCACTATTTGCAAGTGGAGGTGGCTCTATTCATCAGGGACATTACACCTCTTCAAAACACATACCACTCACTGAAGAAACCCCACAAGACAGAGGCAATGTAACTAAGACAAGCACTTTACAGCAGCATAAAAACATAGACATTTTCTGTAGGGGGGGGGGAGAGAGAATGAGCAAGTGTGAGAACAGGAGAGAGCGCACCAGGTAGTGACCGGGACCTTTTGATACTCATTCTGGTTTGCTGAAGGATTTGACTGATTCAATTATTAGGTTTCCTTGTAAAGTCTTTCATGCATATGCATTATGTTTTCTACCTATATATAGAAATGTACATATGTAATATTCTGAAAAAAATATTTTAGAATATTACCCATAAAATGTGTATATCTGAGAAGATGGTAATTACAGTCTGAGAAGATGGTCAAATTACATCTTGCTCTGAGGCAGACTGGCCCCTCTGGAGACAAAAAGGCAGAGCTTCACTGTGCTGCATGCACAGGGCACATAAAGCATCTTTAATGCAATGCTTCCATCCATGTCTGAGGGGAAGTGCTGAGTGAGTGCTCTTACCATGGCCTCTTAGCAATCTACTTTCCATCGACTGTTTGTCCTCCATTAGAACGTCTCTTGATAAAATTTATGAAGTGGTAATTTTCATTATCTGCAGCTTATTTCCCCATTCCTTCTCCCAGATTTCCACTGAAGGGTCCTATTAAAGCATGAGTCCACCCCATTTGTTTAATGCCTAATTTTGGAAATTTATTATTACAAAGGCAAAGTAGAGCTATGTTAACAAGAAACAAGTATTGTCTTGCTTGGCTTTTTTGTTTGTTTTTGGTTTGTTTTTTAAAATTGACTTTGTCTTCATTTTTAAATTTGTTTTTGTTTTCGAAGATATAGAAAAGTGGAAAAACAAAAAAAGACGTAGGGTAAACAGAACTTTCTCAGCCTTATTCTGTTTAAGAAAAAACGTTCCATTGAAAATGTTTCATTTTGCATATATGTAAGAATGGTGAATAACATTTAAAATAAATAAAAGGTAAAAATGAGGAGAAGGATAGAATCCTTTTACCTATGAACCACTTTTCCCGGATACAGGTTCACTCTCCATCTCAGCATAACAGCACAGGAGTTTGTGTTAAGTTTTCCACTCAGAAATATTCTGGAATACTTTGCTCTCAATCTACTTTGTTATGCATTTGGAATAAATAATTACATTTCAATGAAACTGGGGCTAGAACCAAGGTTTTCTACTTCCCTAACAACTTTTAACTATTCACCTCCGTGGTGTGAATTTCCTCCTGCAGGTTTTATGAAGCTTCCTAACCCATTCCCATAGTGTTTTCCAGACAAAACTATTAAGTAAATTTATCCAAAATTCACGAATAGTTTTGCAAGCACCAAACTTAGATCAAGTGAGCTAATTTACTGTTTATTGAATCAAGTATCTGGCACTATTTGCAGCCATCTTCACTGTTCCCAGAACTCACTGCCAAAGAGTGGAGGCAGCAGAAAGGAGCAGATCCCAACAACTCTTTTTCGTAGGCACCTTTCCTACTTCAACATCACCTTTGGAAGTGAGATGATCAGTTGGGAGCTGTTCTGCCTATAGATTTTGAATTCTGTAATTAAAGGCAAAGAAGTGCCTCACCTCTCAATAAAAATTGTCACTAAACCTTTCAGTAACACCACAATAACAGAAAGAAAAATCCTATTAATAGCTTTCTGACTTCTGTCTACAGCTTTGAAAATGTGTTTATTTCAGCAGCTCTCTGGCTCCTTGGAGAGTACTGTGGGATTTAAATCACTTGAAAACTCTGCCTCACTCTGGATGGATTAAGGAACTGAGCCACTATTTTGCAATTACCGAGGACAAGTTAGTTTCCAGATAGTGCAATGAAAATAGCTGATGTTTGTACAAGACTTTTCTCAGCCTCTTTGGGCAAGCATGTTGATTTTGTAGCTTTTTTTTCTAATCGTTACTGACAAATGAGAGGAAATTGACAGAATAGAAAACCTATGAAGTGTGAATGAAGCCATACTTAACATTACAGTACTTTGACATTCCATGTGATTTATAAATCTTAAGACAAATATGCAGCATTAATGAAAACACTGAACAAAAAATTTCAAGAGCAAAAAGATATAGCACTATCTAGTCACAGATCCCAAGTTATCAGTAATTTAAGAATAGCAGTAAGAATCCTTTATTCAGCTAGGGCTGGATCTGAAAGAAATCAATGGACTATGTATAAAAGCAAAATGTTCTTTTAAGAACTGTGTTCCACAAAAAATTTCATTTACCATGACTGAAGCATATTTCAGAAACAAATGAGATATTACTAGAGATATTGGGCTTTGTCGTAGTTACGAAGAGAAATAAAGACTAAAAGTTTTTGCAATAAAATGTTAGACATTCACTGCATCCTTGGAACAACTAAATAATCACAGTGGTGATTGAATGAGCTATCAGCTTGATTTTAAAATATTGAAGGAAAAGATGCAATTCTCAGCAATTTAAAAATAATGAAATGCTATCACACAATATATTAGGTGAATAATCACATGAAAAAAATTAAATAAATCTTGATATGAGATCAGAAAGCTCACTAAGTCATTTGACAGCATTTTTTATGTGTATCACGATAACTTTTCTGCTTTAAGCAAATACATGTTTTCAGAAACTTACGTAATTTCTCATTGCAATTAGAAATACACACAAAAATTTGAAAGAGATGTGCCCAGCTGAACAGTCTGACTCATGTACACAAGCACTGTTTCTGATATTTATGTAACACACATCCTGCATGTTCTGTCACTTATAACTCCAGCAGGCAGCCTGCACGCTAAGTCCTCAAAATCTACAACTGTTAAAAAGCAAACATGTAGCCTTCTCCAGCAGAATATTATAAATGTACTAGGCACCCTCATACACCTTCTGTAAATATAAACAAAGACATGCTTATGTGTTCAGTTAAAGAGGGACAGCGCTTGCACCACCCTTCTGCATGACAGCCAATTTAAATGAGCTGAGTGCACAGATAAATATGGATGTGGAAGACCCCCCGAACAACACAGTACCTGCTGTCTATCCAACCGCATCCTTTTGGCAGCATTTCTGCTTTCACTCTCACAGGCGGAAGCCAGGATACTCTCTGCAACTGCTGAAGTAAGGTGTGAGGGAATAGGTCGTGACTATGAGAGAAAAAAGAAACACAGAAATTATTTCTAGCATAATCCACGACGTCCTTATCAGAGCACACAATACCGTCACCTAGGCAGGAAGATCGCTCATTGAAATGTAGTTTGTACCAACAAAACGGGGAAATGGAACTTGCAAAGGTGAAAAATGAAAGTAGTTAGATGTCAAAGCTGCAGCTGATCGGCAGATCCATGAGAAGCCCTTTCCCCCCACAGCTCTATTGTCCGGTGTGTTAGTCTGGCTCATTACGCTGTACTTTGAACAGACAGTGGCATAGTCGCTGTGTTCCAGCAGCACTGTGGCCGTCTGATTCTTGTTAAGAAAGCCGAATGGCTTTTTATCCTGTACGGCATGTGACAGAGACGAGTAGTGGTTTTTTATAGTCATACAACCCCAAACAAAACAAAACAAAAAACCTGGAGTGATGGGGCTGAAGCATCACTCAGAACAGAACAGATTGTCAGAACATTTCAGAGCAGTCTCAATCTGTAGTATATGAATATTTGCGTTCCTCGCTGCAACATGACTGATGTGATTAAAATGGCTTTAAAAAACCCACATTTTTATCTTGATAATGCCAGCCTTCCAACTATGTAGATATTTTGTGGCTTAACTAGATACGGTTCATTTTTCACATACAAAACATCTCATTACTATGAGATTACTATTACTATTTACATGCTTTAGCTTAAAGGTGCAATGAATCACACAAAAAAAAAAAGACAAGAAAAGAAAAAACACAAAAGAATGCTGAAATCTGTTTTAGCTCCACTGTAAGTTATGAATTCCAATACGATCTTCCCTAACCCTTCATTAAGAAGACCATTTACACACCTTTTTTCCTAATTACTCACAGAACAATCTGGGAGATGAAGCCCACAAAACCATTTATCTTCTTTGTTAGTATACAAAGATATATTTGAACTATCAAGAAAATAACACCCCAGATACTGTTATATACGAGAGCTGCTCTGAAAGCAGTGCCTCCTATTCTACTATGTTGGCCCACGATGTCAGAGGAGAATGTTGGTGGGATGGCAGCAGATGTTGAACTTTCCCACCAATATCCCATTCCATGTTGTTGCTGTGCAACAGATGGCAGCAGAGGGGCAGCCTGACACAATGGCATCTGACATGGAAGTGTGGATGGAGCAAAGGGGTGGAAGTGAATTCCCCCATGCAGAAAAAAAATGCTGAAGCATTTTTCATTGACATTCACCAACGTTTGAGGAACATTTCTGGAGACCAAACAGTGGATATGAGCACAATGAGGCAGTGAGTGGTGCATTTCAGCAGTGGTGACAGTGACGTGAAAGACAAGTCATGTTCCAGACGGCCATGCACTGCTGTCACACCACAAAATGAAGAGCGTCTCGATCAGCTCATCCACACAAATTGGCTAATGGTGGTGACTGTGTCAAAAAATACTGTTTTGTAGCTGAGAATTTGCTCTAACAAACAGTGTTATTGTGCTCTTTGTATCTGTTGCAGTATCCATGGAAATAAATAGGAGGTATTACTTTCTGAGAGACCTATGTACACATATATATAAGAACATTCTAAAGATTTCAATTCATTGGACCATATTCTGAATGTCTATGAATTTTCAAAGCTTCATTGAACTCAAAAGAATGGTGTGAATTCACAGCTTCAGGGGAATGGGCCGTATGTGAAGTTTGGGGTTTTTTTGGTTTCTTAGTTGCTGTTGTTTTCTTTTTGACTAGGCTGGGATGTGTGTCGTTTTTTGATTTGTTTGCTTGTGTGCTGTTTTTTTTTTCTTTTCTTATTCCCCAAAACATAAATATGAACTTGATGTGAAATGTCACTGAGTTTTAGAAGCAGATTTTGAAATACTCTGTTCAGTTCTTAAAAAGCCGAGAACAGATTCATTACATTGGCTCAATTGATTTTATGGTTTTCATAATATTCCAGAAACTATAAGGAGACCACTACTAATATTAGATTTTTACCTTTAAATTTTTAAATCTATTTATTGATTTTGAATTTGCTCTGCAGAATGTCAATTTATTATCTTATGCTGTACTTTCTCTAATGCATAGAACCACAGTCTGTCTGGGACCAGGGGCTGAACTGGCTTTTAGAAATAGACAGTGATTTGTGAGCCTCAATCTCAAGTGCTCTTGGCCTAATTCTCCACACTCATACAAGAGGAAGCTCTCTGGCATCAATTGTAGGCAGCAGTACTATGCTAAAATATGACATTTGGATTGATTTGACAGAACAAAACATGCTGAACTTGTTAATAGTTCACACAGCAATGCATTCCCATGCACTTTTGAAAATAAATCAGACTAAGAGATGAGGGACACTGATGTTAAACTCAGATGTCATTACAGAAGTTAACATTACAGTACATGCAGATATCTTCCTCAGAGCTCCAGAGGAGAGAGCAAGCCTCTGAGGGAGGTTTTATTTTTTTTCCCCTAGAATGGTGATGTTCTGGTGATGATGATCTGAGTACGTTATTGCATCACTGAGACATGCTAGACACCTCTCTGTATTTGATGGCCAAGTAGACGTGCCAGCTTTTAAAGCATGTTCAAGGTACACTGACTACGTTAGCTGCATGGAAGTGTCACTGTGCTCCTCTAGCAGTTGCCACACAATGATGTTCCTGAACAAATGGTGAGTAAACACCTGGCTAATTCCTCCAGCTACAGTTACAGCTCAGAGCTACATAAACATCAACAGATATTTAAAAGGTGAAGCATGGATCGAAAAAGAAACATTCTGACAAAAAAGTAAAATGAATCCAAGTTCTCCAGATTATTTATAGGAGAGAATAGGTTAACTAGAATTAAAAATGAGACACTATTATAATCAAGCAGTCACATGTTTTTCTCTAAAAATATCTGTAGCAGGTATACTCACCATTGAAACATCAAACTCAAAATCTAGTACCTGCAAAAATGGGGAAATCTCCAAGTAATAGAGTATCTTTCTATTGAAATATGTGTTAACCCGTAATTTCTCACACATCACTGCAGCCAGCTGTTGATATGCTCATGTCAAGAACTATCTAGAAGGAACCTTAGGGAGAACATAATGAATGCATGGCTGAGTCACCTGCAGAGTAAAATACTGTAACACAGCACAGCAGAAAAATCACCTGATTAAGGTTTGGGCTCTATCAACTCAATTCAGGCAGAGCCCTAGTCTGGCATTGATTGAGAAGGTGACTGCCAATAATAGTAGAGCTGTTAAAAAGATTTTCTGTTCCATGAAATGCCATATCTGTGAAATATCAAAAAGATCAATTTAGACAAGCTTTGACGAAGAGGGAAAAAACACTTTGAAATAATCTTCTTTCTTTGTTTTTTTTTCAATTTCTAAATAAACTGAAGCCATTGTCCCATCTTCTAAGCTCAGAGGCCTCTTCCGGCTTAGCTTAACTTCCTCCTCATATACTTTTGATAATTCTTGATCCTTGTCATGACTACCAGCTATAAAGTCTTCTCTGTAAGATGCCGAAGCATCCCACCCCCTGCGGGACTGTCCATTTCTAAACTCTCTATCTGAGGCTGAGACACAAAGACCTAGGGAAACATGACAAAAGCACCATAATTCAATTCTGCCAGCAGATCTCACTATTTTTTTTTGGCTGTCAGGTTCCCTTCTGCAGAGCTGAGTGCTGGTTCCTGAACACCTGGAAGCCAAGCAGTCCTTTTTTCCAAGAGCTCCACTAATAATCCCCAGATCCACAAACTGCCCACTGGACCAGTAGGAAGCTAGGTTTCATTTTACTGGAGTTCGTCAAAACAGACAACATTTGAGGAACTCACATTTCTTAAAAGAAAAAACAAAGCATCAAAAAAAATTCTTGATCAGCTTTAAGTGGCAGAACTTGCCTACTGGTTTTGATGCACAACATTCACAGTGCCTGTCTGATACTTCTATTACTTCTGATGTGAATCAGAAAAAATAGTTGTACTAGAACAATCAATGTGCAAAAAAAAAAAAAAAAAAAAAAAAACAAAAAAAAAAAAAAAAAAACCAGAAAAGAATCAAATCTCTAATCTTTATCAAAACAAGCAACTCACATGGCAAAATTAGAAGGCAGGATAACATTTCTGTCATTTTGAAAAAATGGCAGATGATAGAAAAGAGGCAAGTGACAATTTTATAGTAACATTCAGATGAAGAGATGAATAAAACTTAGAGGGAATCTTAAAAAACAGCTTAATACAGACCTTTGGAGAAGACTAAGTATTTCTATCCAACATACAGCAACAGTATAGAGAACTCTTCTGTATTTACTTGGAAATGCAATACTGCCTGGACTGCACCAAAACAGCAGCCACATTTTGATCACGCATTGTTCTTGGTTTTTGTACTTCCTTCACCTGACACTCAACTTATGTTCAGCATCTAGCATGATGTAGGCAAAGAGTATTTTGACAAAAGAAGGAAGGGAAACCTACTGTTTTTCACCTACATGATGATGTATCTATTTTTAACATCTTTTGAAAAGACTGACATTTGGGAACTGGTTGAAATTCCTTTGGTAGCCCAAGTTACCATCGACCACCTCCCGTTTTCTCACATTTGAAACTGCATTTCAAAGCAGTTTAAATCTTATTCTTGAGGCCACCACAGAGCCTTAAAATAATGATGATGATGACAAAGCAACAAGCACACTTAACCATCATATTGGAAAGGACCTTTTGCATTGTTTTAAGAGAAATCTTTTGTTGTTGTTCAAATTAATATTAAAACTTTATACCATTAGTCCCTTATCTCTTTCTGAAGGATGTAAGGAACTATTGGAAAATACATTTTAGCAGATTTCTTCAAGAAAAATCAAAGTAGCTGATTTTCCTTTGGAGTCAAATAACTGTCGGTCTGCTTTCAAGAACATTAAAGCTAACGAAAATCCTTCAGAGACATTGGTGATGCTTAGGTCTTGCTATCTTAGAATAAACCTTCTGGAGTGAAGGTTTGCTGATTTATTCTACAGCTAAAATCAGAAATCCTTGGCCCAGATTCTCTAAAAAATATCTCTATTAAAATAACCTCTGATTCCCTGATATAACAAAGACTAGTACTTTAATATGGTGTAAAATATCCAGCTGTTTTACACATGAACAATATACAATATTACCCAGTCTTCTGTTTAAAACAACATGTATTTTCACTGCCTTTATGGGAAACATAAAATACCCTTTTTGCCATGTTCACACAATTCCTTTGTTTCTATATGGAATCTCAAAAACTACTATGTTCTAATTTCAAATGTACATTTTTGGTATAAATCTACCAATTACAGATATAGCACAGGGGCTATTTACAGTCTAAACCACTAGGAGCAGTATGTTCACCAGAAAGAATTTTTGATCTTCTGTGTGCACTGCCTGTGGTTAGAGAATTTTTTCCTCTGAAGTTACTGTCTTATCATTTCTGTTAGATCTAGTAATTTCTTGTAAACAAAACCCATGTTTTCATACAGCAGCTTGGTCTAGATACTCTGACACATATTACACATCTGACTCAGTTCTAAAAAAAAAAAATTAGCTACCATGTCAGATAACAGGGACACATGCACACGTGCTAAAATGCCAGACTTTATAACCTGACATAAATATTCTCTTTCAGTTTATATCAGTTAACAAAAAGGAGAATCCTGTGGTATAGGATAGCTGCAATCACATAAGCACACAAGTTACTTTCTTTTGTTCTCAGAGACTCTAACATCTAATACAAATGTGTGAATGAGAACATATTTTAACTTCTACTCAAACATGAAAAAAAATTTTCCAAAGCAGTCAGGCAACCAAAGATGAAGATGAATGTCTAGCAGTAACTGAGTTTTTCCAGTGGTACTACTAAGCCTTTGGGGCTTTTAACACCATGAATCACAGAATCACAGAATTGTAGGGGTTGGAAGGGACCTCTAGAGATCATCGAGTCCAACCCCCCTGCCAAAGCAGGATCCCTACAGCAGGTNTTGAGGCCTGACCAGGGTGGAATAGAGGGGGAGGATCACCTCCCTTGACCTCCCTATTGCTCTCCTGCATGCCAGCTATTTGCTTATGCATTATGTTCATTGCCAACATGAAATATTATGCCACAAACTTTTCATAATAACATATTAAGATCTAACACGTATTAAAACTCCTAACATATATACAATAGCAATATGCAATCCCTAATTATCTGTTTTTCATAGAAAACATCCAAAATACACAGGATATGCATTATCTTCAAAAGAGGTTTTTTTACTCAGTGCAATGTAGATAATTGTATGGCACAGAACTGTCCTACACTGCACAGTCAAAAGGATTCAGAATCCTTTATGCAGAGTGTTTTAAAATTTATATAGTAAAGTATGGTACTGCAGACTGTTGGATGTACATTTATAATTATCTAGAACAGAATAGTGAAATGTGAACAACTGGGCTGGCATTTAAATATCTGCAGCATCTGTGTTTCAGACTGGGTTTTGATGTATTTTACTCAGTCTTTCAGACTGAAGTGAAGCTGTGATAAATATTCAATTTTAACACCTACTAAGAAATTCAAAAAACAACCAGAAATATTTTTCCTAAAATGATCGGTGATGTTCACAGTACATTTGAAAGTTTTTAGCTTTAAAGTACATTCAATTGTATATTGAACATTATGACAGCACTTCAATACATCCATATATATCCTAACATATCCATATTCCTGTCTATATGTTAAGCAATTGACATCTTTCAAGCAACTACTTATTTTCTGCTTCTGAACTTACACATGGGGCCAAGTCCTGGTCCACTTATTCAAGAGAGCACTTTCAGTGAGGCTAGAGAAAATTTTAAATATCTTTTGGGAACAACAGAAATAAGATCCATCTAACTTCATCCACATAAAATTTGGGTATTTTATCTAAACTAGTTATTCTGGCTCCTTTTTCATATCTCTGAAAAGACAAGCATCTCCAGAAGCTGACTCTCAAGATAGCTGGGGATACTCTCCCAGGAGTGTGTCGTCTGGGGGTTTCACTGATTGCTGAGGAATCCCAAGTCACCTAATTTCTCTAGCACCTTAACTTTTAGCTAGCAACTGTGAGATTACCTCTATCTTAAATATATCTGGTATTTGAGAGTGACAGGAAGCCATAGAAATCTCTGGGCTGAACTCTTTTGGATTGGGTAGATTGGATTAGGCACTCCAACAGAAAACTGTTTCCTAGTAAAAGTCCAGAGGACCAGGAACAACTGAGTCTGATTTAACATTATTTTCTAATTCAAATACACTGAGCTGGGTCACCTACTCTTAAGCACAGGTCAGTTCATTAAGTAACACTGTAGAAGAGGTTGTAATATATCAGCATCATAGTACAAGAAAAACTGAAATATTTAGTACTTTTTTTTTCTAATTTTAATCTTAAAAATAATCAGGCCGAACATTCTTTTATCTCAGATTATTTTCTTTTCATAAAATAGTGGGCTTTCTTCTATATCAGAACTTACTGCAATTTTTCAGTTAGAAAGTGAAACAAATGTCAAAGTTGTGTTGCTACCTTTTCCTCTCTCACAGAATGTAAAAGCACAATTAATATCTGGTCGCAAGGTATTTTTCACTTTTTATTTTTTGTCCTTTTTTCCACACATGCCTTTTTCCTATTTTCAAAGCTAACTTCTTCACGTACTCCAAAGTTAGTGGAAACAGAGTAATTTCTGCTTTCCTCAAATTGTCTATATGTGCATAAGTTACTAAAAAGCAAAACATATTTGAGACAGACTTAAAATGTAGTTTCTGAAAAATTACTTCAGTATTCACTCAATTGTTCAGAGACGGGAAGAATTTCAAACTTAACAAATCTGTTTCCAGAAATTTTTAATGGTATGGAAGACCTAGTGCTAAAAGTCAGTTTGTCAGAGAATAGTTTTGCCCTTATTCTCTTAACCAGCTTATCCATCAGAATTGCATAAGCTAACCACTGTTTCACAAGGGAAAAGTGCTTAGAATGGAACAGAACAAATCAAGAATTTGGGGTACAGTACAAAATACAATTCTGTTACTATTTGTAGATCATCATGCAACTGTTTTTGCGACAATTTTCTTAATGCTTCCCTGCTTAATCAATCAAAAGTAGGCTTGCATCTCTGGAGCCACAGGCTCTCATCTTCCTGAAAATGCTTATAATCTTTCCAGCCAGCAGAGGTCTGCAGGACTGAAAGCAGCTGCAAGGACAGCTGGACCACTCAACACTAAATTCACTAAGTCACGGAAACTTCCCCTTTATAAAGCTAAAACTTAACAACAGAGACATTTTAAGAAATGATTTCATTTCTTAATGATTTATTTCGGGTCTCTGATTTCAGAAAACCTTGTGAAAACCAGTCCCCTTAGACGTTGCTCAGTTACAGTATTGTAACTTCAACTCAATAGATGCATTGAAAACATCTCCATCCACACGTGCAAAGTTGCAAGCTGTAGAAACACCTCTTACAGCCAATTGGCACAAACAAAAGACAGAAGCAGCAAAAGACACTGAGCTTGCTTCTTTGTTATTGATGCTGGCAATAGGATAGAAGGAGTCGGGAAGAACAATAATAAGATCTAACTCAAGAACAGTATTTACACAAAGAGTGATTCCTTTCACAGAATCCTTGTCTCTGACACATCCAAACATCTTCAGACAACGAAAGGCAATTGTAACTAGTCATTTTTCCCCAATATATTACAGTAGTAACACTTCACTATTTGATAACATTTCTTTGTATTACAGTAGTGCCTACCAAGGAGGGTTTCCTCTTGCTTAAATAATAACAAAAAGAATCTTTTGGTGACTAAAAGTTTAAAGCCTTGATCTTATCCTGTGATGCACATGGAAAAAAATGCATGTCTGTGCAAAAAATACTGTAAGGTGCAGTTTCAAATGAAATGCAGCAAGTGGGATTGATGATAGGAGATCTTGTAGTTGAGATGGAGCAGATAGCAGAAAGAAAATATGATTATTAAGCTAATTCAATCCCATTTGATCATTTCTAACATTAAAATTTTTTGGACTAAGCAAGTACATATCTTCAGCAGATGTCACCTATCTTTTTTTAATTGCCATTTTTCTGCAGATACATAGGCAGGGACAACTCTAAAGTAGATATTTTTAAAAGATGAGTGAAATAGGTCATTTGACTATTTCAGGGAGAAAACCACTCTTGTATAGTGTATAGGTCAGAAAATAGTATATAGACAGGAATTATCAGTAACATCAGTAAAGAAGTAATAATTTACTTCTTCTTTTGATTATGGGCTAGTGAAGACTAAAATATTTTCTCTAACAACTTTTCAAAATTCACAAACTGCTACAGTATAGCACAAGTGGAAACATAACCCAGAGGAACCATCAGAAAGCCAGTGATTTCAGGACTAGACAAACTTCCATCTCAATGGAAAATAGGAGCAAGACCACAGAATTTATTAAGAGAACATTCTCAATAGACCATAAGCAAGAGAGAACAGGAAGAGCAAAATGATCTTACAATTCTTGAGAAAAACTTTGACAGTGCTTTTTTGAGGGATACACTTGTGTCAGAATGAAAACGGACATGGCACAATTACAAGCTGAAGAATCAAATAAAGAAAGCATTTTATATTCCTCGAAAGAGTAATTGTAACAAGAAGCTGTTCAAGCTGCCTTGGAGTCCGCAGACTCCAAGCTGTCGTAAGTAGGAGCAGAATACATATAAGTATCTCTTAAAAATATTAATACTAAGAAACATTAACTAACAACATTAACACTCGTGAGACTGAACCTTTCCCACTGCCTCAGAGCTAGAACTGGCCTGTTAGACAGTGAGAACTGTCATTTGGATTACAGATGGCAAATAACTGACAGAAGCAGGCTTCAGGCATGCTTTTTTATCTTTACTATGCAGCCTTACTCTAATTAAACTTAGTGTTTACATTTTCTCTTCACTTTGCAATATGACGCTGTAGGTAGCTTTACCACTCCTCACATACTCTGAACTGTCATATGTCACCTAAGAGATTAATTCTCTTTTTCTCTTACAACTAGATGCTCAAAACATAGCATTCTGGTACGAAACAAAAAGAAAACCTTGTGTTTAATATGTCTAAAGCAAAAGACACCACCTGTGGAGATTATTATCTGACATCCTATTTAATATAACAATGGTAACACTGTTGCTCCTGAGGAGATCATTATTCTGTTTCGCTGTAGTTGAGGGTAGTAACTGATTCAAATCAACACCGACATGTACTTTCATGATTGTTTTGAAAATGTTGTTATCCAGACAAAATGATTCTTTTCCACTGTCAAAATGGTGAGTGCACTCAAAATAATCATACGGTCAAGTGCCTCTGTCCATGGTAGTACATTTTGAAACTGCTTGTAGTCATGAGGTACTAATATAGTAATTTAGAAATCAGAGAATGATTAAAAAAAAGAAATGGATATGTATTCTATTTTAGAATTATTCAAGACATAAGCATAAAACAACATTTATTCTCTCAGTAAGATAATGGGAGGCTCTCCAAAGACTTTGGATAGTCTTTGGCTCATGTTCCTACCTGCAGATTTCCCTTCCAGCCCTTGATCTTTGGCGTGAAGACCAGTGCCTTGTCACTTCCATTCATGGGCAGCAAATTTAATATTTTAGAAGGTAACTTGTTTGTTTGGAAAGAAATAAAGCCAATCATGAAATCTGATGTAATATTACAAATATACGAAATAGTTCTGAAGTATAAAGATTGCCTACTTGAATCATGTTCCTGGTAATCTCTGTTCCTTTTCCCCTCACAGGAATAAATTTGATCCTACAACCTTCATTCCTACAAAAGTAACCTTTGCACATATGCATAACCATATAATGTCAAGCTTTTACGGGTCTGACTGTAAACCTCTTATTCATACTGAAAAGTAGTTGCACAAATCTTTCAGATAACAAAAAAAGAGTCAGTTTACATAGCTGCTCATCAGTGTGAATAATGACGGCAATGAAGCCATATACCAGAACAGTGAGGAGACTTGCTAGCATTGGCTAATTTTGTAAGTATTTTCATCTGAAAGTACAGCAAAACAAAAGTATTTGGCACTGTGAAAGGTGAACTCGATGTTGCTGAATTATTTTCAGTCAGAGGGAATAGATGCAATTTGATGCTACTTACTGTATCAAATAAAATATTTACTTTCTGTTTTGCTTCTTTTACATTGGAAGGCTATACAATTTGACATGTACACCACCAGTCAATCTTTGGCACTTTTATTAGTACAGATGTCCTTAATTCTACCTGTCTCTTTCCATCTGTGTTTCCATTGTTCAGAAGCAGCATTATTCCAGTGTTTCAATAATAAAGCAATGCAGTCATTTAGAACCACAAACACACACAAAAATTTAGTTTCTATCTCCGCTGTTTGTGATACCCAATAGTGGTCTTACCCTACAAAAAACTGTCAGCTAACATCTTAAAACAGCACATGGACATAAGTATTCTGCAGAGACTGCAGGAAAGAGAAAGACAGAAAAAGAGAAACAGTAAAATTCAGTCATCCCCAGTAATGTTTTTATGCAATCAATGGGTTTGCAGATGATTCATTAAAATAAAAAATGGTATGTTTGATCACTAAATGGTATCTATTTGTAATGATGAGGTGATTTTATTGTCATCTAAAGGGAGATAGCTAAGACACGTCAAGCATAAGGTATGTAGTTACCTAATTTCTTGTAGCTTTCCTGGGTTTTGGAAATACAAGATTATTTGAGAAACAGTAAAGTTGCCAATTGGTGACAGGAGCTATTCTTTACCCATTCTCAGGCTACTGGGTGATGTTAAAATACTAATGTCTGAAAACGATGTAATTTGTACATTAATATACTTCTCATGGTCTTTGGTTCAATTACAATTTACTAAACGATTGAAACGCTCAAGGTGCAAACTTGATATCTATGTATTGAAACCAGTGAATGTGTTCTGCACATCCATATATCAACTGAAAGATTTCAAAGGAATAACTTTTACTTATATCTCATAGAATAAAATGTGCAAGGAAAAAAAAATGCCATTGCCAAAGCAATGTCACTACACTGGACATGTGCTTGGATATACCATTTTTCTAGCAGGATATATTTTTCACAGAGATCACAGAAATATGATTAGCAAAAGCATTTTAAAAAAAAATCTGTTTTACTGTAAGTCTTCACCAGGCGAGAATCTCTAACTGTAACCCTGAGTAGGAAACAAGTCACTAATGTAAGCCATAATTAGGTTTCTCTTCCCTAAACCTCGCTTTGTTTTTCCTTTCCTATGGATCCATACTAGTTCATCTTGTGAATTCTAGTGTCTCAAAGCATTTTTAAACCAGTGAAAGGGAATAAATTCAGGAAGAATGAAGGAGCGAAAAAGAAACCTCTGATCTGATATTACAAAAAAATAAATAAACAAATGAAAAAAAAGACACTAAGATGAAAACAAAATAGTGTCATGGATTTACATATGGGTTTTTGATGAAAACTAGGGCTGGGTTTTAAGTCAAAACTCACCATCTCAAAACCACTTCTTTTCATCCGCCTGCAGGACTTGAGGTAAGTACGTATGCGCTTTCTGGCACGCTCTTGATACTCAGGGAATTGTCGCCTGCATGAGTCAATGATAGCCTGGATCTTTTCTTTGGGCTGCTTAGAGATTGGGACCATTCGGTCCAAGTTTTCATCTACAAACAGCCTGACAAACATCTGTTGGCAAGAGGGAGACAGAGGAGACGGGTTTGGAGGGCTGCTCTCTTCTCTTCCTAGCTTTCTGTCTTGATTACTGATAGGAAGACATTTTTTTCTATCCACGGAATAGCTTTGTAATGGGAAGCCAGAAATATTAAGGAAACAGTTCTTTAAAGGATTATTTAGAGGGTGGGAAGGAGCTAATTAAAAAAAAAGGGGGGGAAGAAAAGAGTAATCTATAGGATACAGAACTTGTGAGATAAACCAGAACAGATTGTGAAAATAGGCACCACTTAAGTTTCATCATTAACAATAAGCTGTGATTGCTACATCGTTTTATTGAAGTGAATTTCACTTTTCTTTGTTTGAACAACTGCTTGTGTTTTCATGCATAATTACATACACTGGGAAAGCAATAGAAACAGCTGACCACTGGAATGGTCTTCTGATAAACTAGCTACAGCCCCTCTCCATTCACTGACTGAACATGCACATACACACAATCACACACACAGGCACACATACACACACACAAAACAAGGCTTTGTTTTCTTCACTTGTAAAGATGGCACTCTGCCTTAAATTCTAAACAAAACACAGTAAATCTGTCATCTGTTGGCGAGCGTTTAATATGCATTAATATAATAATTGAAAGAGATCAAGCAGATTAATGTGCCTTTAATATTGTCAAACTTACCTATGAATAACAATGTAAAAAGAGATAGTAGAGGTAAACAAAGCAAGAAGTACAGGAGGACTTACATTAAAAGCTTTCAGTCGCTCAGCTTCTACCCCATCTGACTCATTAACCTTCTCAGGATCTTCCTGCTCATCATGGTCATCCTCATCCTCATCGCCACGATTCAAAGACAGATCTTCAGCACCTCTGTCTACACTCTCATTCTTGCCAGAGTCATAGCTTGAATAGCTATGCGCAGGGGACTAAGAAAAAAAAAATTAAATTATGTTTGTAAAAAATCACCATAGAATTTAGGTCTATTCACTAAAAATGCTTTGTAAACACTTAAATAATTCCATTATTTTGTTTTATTCTTTGTTCAACAAAATGTGCTCATGATTCTTGTAACAGTGAACAATTCACAATAATATTCATTTCAGTACTTTAAAAAATTGTGACCGAATGTAAATTCAGTAAATCAATTACCAAATAGACTGTCTATGATAATTACAGTTAAGATGGGGCATTTGCCATACAGCCTTGTTTAAGTATTACACACAGAACAAATACAGACTTATTTATATTTGCCACAATGTAAATAAGGGGCAGTAGAATTGCATAAAATTCCAAAGGATTAAAAATTACACATTTTAAAGCAAAGCAGATTTAAGTAGGAAAAATTTACATTCATTCCATCAGTATGAAATATCAAAAGCTGCAATAAGTTCAAAACATTCAAAACGTGGAGGCGATCATATTCCAGTTTTCACGTGCAAAACATACACACTAGAAGCATGTGTGTTTGTTAACACTATGAATGCTCTGCTGAGAAATGGATACTAGAACTGTTTATTTTCACATATCAGCATTCAGAATTTTCCTCTGAGCAGAACAGTCAGCTTATTGTATAAATCAGATGACCATCTCATTAAAGTGCTATCCAGTTGTAGGACAAAAGGTTTTCAGCTACAAAAAGTGTGTTTTTCCTTGTAATATCAAGACTTCAGTTACTTGTTTCCTCTGCATATGCTTCAGACTGAAAACCACAAAAAGACAACAGTAATGAAAAGCCTTCTACAACTTAATCCTCTAAGATCAAATCTTTACCCCAGCCACACCAAAGTATCACAGAAAATCTTCACCAGAGCCATCACGTTCACTTTTAGGTAATTCAGAGCTCAATTTTACTTGAATAATATTTTAATCCTGTAATATTTCAAGATATTTCTCTATTGCTTCAAAGCCTACTGTATTCTAATAACTTGAGAGAGTCCTAAATCAGTTGTTACATGTTGAATTTCACATCTCCGTTTTTAATGCCTCTTGTCTAAATGACACCAAAAAATTCAAGAGCACAATGCCTCTATCAAAAATTTATTCCAAATACACATGCATAAAATCGCATCTTGATTTACACTCTGAGCCACCTAGAATTCTCTTTTCTTTCAGAGGTGTTTCCATCAATCACAGAATGTAGCTAGGCAATGAGGTAGGAAGGAAAGTCCAACAAAACTGCATTCATCTTTAAGGCAAACTTTTTGCTTTATATTCTTACACCAACAACTATTTTTTTCCCTCTTTTAATTTCCATCTCATCTTGGTCCTCTGTACATCATTGAGTTTGCAGTCACTCCCATTCATTGCCTTGCCTTGCCTTTCCAGCACTCACTGTCCAAACCTCCCTTATCTATCCTCCCCAGGCTATATCCCAGCACAAATCCCCTTGAGTTCCGCTTTTTAATCTCCAGTGTTCCTAACAGCAGATCTTGCAGCCTCTCTCTCAGCCCTTTTCTTAAGAGTCTCTTCACTCCCTAGACTCTTCTAATAGACATAGGAAGAATGAAGAAATATCAGAAGAAAACAGAAAACTAGCCACAGGATACAAGTATCTTCAACAAGCAGTGAGCTCAACATCACCTCTTCTCTTCCTCCAGCCTGGAACTGCACAGTTACACGGCAAGAAATTGCTACCAATCCCAGGGTTCAGGGTGGCAGACATGAGGTAGAGAGGGAAGATAAGACTTGAGAGCAGCAAAAACCCTCTTCTCTTCTTTGGCAGATTGATGTTTTGTTTTGGAAAGACGACGAATATCTGCAATGCCGCCCATTCAGATAACTCTACCTTGCAGGAGGTGTTGAATTCATTAAACAATCAGACTTGGGAAGAATACAGTTCCATCCTGATAGGAGATGATGGTTACAACATATCAGAGAATCTAGCAAATATAAACAGCAGTATTTAACTTCACCAATGGCGACCAGAAGGCCAACAGCAGCAGCCTGGTAGCCTGTTACAAAGGAATGAGAAGAGTGATTTCACTTAATGCTAAAGAGATTCCCAGAAGAAGACAAAGAAAACTAAGCAGAAAGTTATTTCAACTGCAAGAATTGTTCTTTTGCACTTCTTCATTTCACCTCTTACTACAGCTATACAGCTTGCAGAGAGATCCTAGATGATCTAGATACAATTTCCTGTGCTAGGCACCACATAAAGTTTCATATGCAGAATCTACTGCCCTGAAGTACCCTGCTGTCTGAAACTCTTGTTCCACAAACACTTAGTTTCATATGAGTCTTTTCATCAGGCTAAATCCAATTAGACAACTCATGTGCATAAAATTAAACAGATGCAAAACTGATTTCAACATGTACATATGTTTGGGCTAGATGCCAAGATCATAAATTATGCACTAGGATTGAGATTTGCTTTTGTGAAAGAAAGAAATTCAGGCCAAAATGTATTAGCTGGGTCTGTAAAAAACACAATAGTTCTATTTACTAGCATTTTTTAAGAAAGCATTGACGAGAGCCTTGCCTAATATTTTCTGCAAAGCATTTATTTCAAGAACAATTGTAGCAGAATATACTCTGTGAAAGATGCATGGCAGAAATTTTTATTCACTGGGGATTCAATAACAGTACAGCAGTAGGAAAAAAAAAAAGGGTAAGCTGTTTTCCTCTCTGAGGAGTCAATAAATTGATGTTACAAAAGCTCAGTTAAGAATACATTCTCTACATTTTTATATTTCTACACAGATGAATATTTAGGCAGAGAAGGAAGAGACTGAAGAAACAGTTCCTCTCATTTGTTTTGACTCCACAGTCACGCAAAAACTGATAACTATTTTCTTTTGCTACTTTATTAAGCAGTTGTAAAGATAAATGAACATGAAGTAAGACAGCAGATGCAGAGGACAACATTGTTTTAGCATCTTCAGCTGTAAGTTTTACACCATAGAAACCTAATGACTTAAGGCTGGCGTAGTCTTTTGAAAAGGCTGCTACCACCTTCGTCAGGCAGGAACCTGCTCATTTATACCTGTGCACCCCTTGACACAAACATTTTTATGGTCCTGGAGCGAAATAGACTAGAGAAGTGATCCTTGTTAAACAGTCCCTTTTTCTTTTTTTTTTTTTTTCCTCATTCTGTTTAAAACCAGTTCTTTGTTCCAGTTCACCACCTGAAAGCACAAACCTTCGGGCTTGGCAGGAGAGTGTGAGCCTCATACCAAGGGGATAGAGGGAGCACACACATCTCTCGACTGTGATGCAAGATTAAAGTGATCATGCAGTGGATGCGTTAGACAGACAATAGATGCACATGTGAAACATTTGTGTTTGACAAAACAAAAGAAAATGACAAAAAATGTAAAAAGAGAATTTATTCAAGGAGAACAAATGAGGCCAAGAATACTGCCTACTCCAAAATCGTTGTCTTAAAAATACTGAGACTGACAAATATACTCCGTCCATTTTGTCTTTCTTCTTTTCTGAAGGCTCTGAATTACTAGTTTTAATCTCTTCCTTGCAATAATAAGTATCATGCTCTTCTCCACTACAGAAAAGGAAAGGTTATTATTGCCTAATAACTTTGTTTCAGGAGCTTATCATGAAATACCAATATCTTTCCAATAAATGACAAGTCAGTAACTAAAGTAACCCGAAGGAAAGCATCACATCATAAAATCAAAAGCTGTAAGGACATCACAGTCTCAACTAGTACATCTTGCTGCCACAAAACAAGGTCAGAATGTCATTCCTGACCACTGTTTGTATGGAAGTTACCCTAAGACTTTCAGTGATGAAGATGACATGCATCTCCTACATATTCAACACGAGCATTTCACTGTATTCAGAATTATTAAGATTATTCTTAACACATTCCTCAAACATTCATAAATGATGCTAAGCTTTTGTCTTTTTCATCTGTCTACCACATATGACAACAGATGACAGATGTACCTGGAGAAGACAGCATTCTCTTTCCTCCTTACAAAAATCTTTCAGATGTTTGAAGATTCTCATCATGTCCCTCCCCTCAATCTTCATTTCCCAATAAATGCATTCATTCTCTGAAACATGTTTTCCAGATTCTTGATCATTCCCTTTGGTCTGCTCTAGAAGCTCTTTTTTTCATATGAAACTTTCTCAAAAAGTCCAAAACCTCCAAATGTATAAGGCATTCTATGGAAAATATATTCATTTATTGCTTGACTGATTTACTGATTTCTTTGTGCTTATGGCAGAAAGTGCATCTCACCTGATTTCCAAGAAAAAAAGAATAGTCATATATGAAGAAGATATTAATGTAGAAAAATAAACAGTGCCAACAGAAGTTGTGCTGTTAGTTTCTGAGAAATAACACAGAAATGAACCAAAACATGATCAAAAACAAAGTCTGCCATAGTACCCCAGTGCCTAGTAGGCTCAGATGCTGGTGTATGGCCATCAGACATGATTTGCTGGATGACACCACATGAACTCATTGCAGGAGGCTTTTCCCAGCAATTGACATCAAGGGACTTGGCTACTCTCAACTATCTCAGTGAGTGTACAGAAAAGGTTACTGATGACTGACAACATGTTACTCAGAGTCAAAAAGTTAATCAATGAAGCTGGATACTTCCCATGATCACAAATCGGGAAAATCATGGTTTTGTGATTTTTAATGCCAAAAGGGAGTGAAAGACCTCGCCTTTTCAGGGGAAAAGGTTTCTGAAGGAAGCCTCATTTGACTTTTTTGAAAACTAGGCTTCATTTTTCACTTTTGCATTATATTTTTTACACTTAGTTGTATAGTATATAATTTCCATTGCTACATTAGACACTCACAAATCACAGAAATTTGAAGAGCTGGCAGACGTTAACTCAGGTTTCCATCCTGCGTGGAAAGGAAAGGAAGTGTAAAACAGTATTTATCAGCAGGTAGAGATGAAAACTGGCTACATCCGATTCCCGCCTAGAAATCTGTCTCCAAATCTTTAAGAGTTACTAAATAAAAAACAAAAAACAAAATTCATGAGTAAATAAAACCATAATATAAAGCTGATAAAGTTCTGCTCATCCCCTCAGCTGGAGTCATACCTCCAACTTTTTCTTCCTTCTCTTTTACACCTCAGTCTTTTCTTCTGTTCTACTGAATGCACAAGCCTATAGTTTGAGCAAATATTTCTGCAAATTAGGTGTGCTTCTGCACATACATTTTCATATACGTTACTGTGTACATATATTTTCAAAGAAATTATTATTGTGATACAGAAAGAATTTAGAACATTCTGATGACACCACGTTTGATTTCTTTCAAGACATTTTTCCAAATTAAATTAGAACGTGACTTTAACTTTTTATTTCACTTCAACATTTTTAACAGATTCTACGTATGACAGGATTTTTGAAGGAAGTAATATACCAGTTTTCAGTGAAATGACAGTAAGTCTGAATCATGCATTTTATTTCTTATTTAAACAAAATAAAAATGTTAATTTTGCAAGGTTAAGGGTGAACTTATATCTTTCTTACATCTTCCTCTTAGAATTGCATTTGATGTGAGCATTGTTTTTTTTGAGCTCAACTTCCCATATTATGCAAACTGAATTTTCCATACTGCACAGAACTTCACTACAGGAGGTTTTTTTATTGTTTTAACATTAAATCTGTAGCATAAGTAGCATAAATAACACATTAGAAAACATTAAATACTTCTGGCACATATGGGCTTTTTTTGTATTGAAAGAGATGGAATTATGAATTCAAACTTTCCTATCCTTTTATCCTTAGTTCAAACAGTAAACTAAGAGGAAGAATTGAAAAACTAATGTTCAGCTATTATCCTAAGCAATCCTCATTCAGTCTTTATAGATAGAAGTCCAGTTCTCTGTGATTTTTAATTAGAAAGCCATTTCTCCCCATAATTTAAAACCTATGCCTTCCTCTCTTCCAGACTTTACTGTAATTATCCTTTTTACATATTTCCCTTAAGCATTCATATTATCACGTATGTGGAACTTTACTACACGTCTTTTTTTCTCATTATAGAAAAGACTAAGAAGTCTCCAACAGAATTCCAGCATCTCATATTTATTTCAAGATCCAATTAATCTCATTTTCATGTTATCATACATTTGCTCATGTTACCCATATCTTCATATCTGACTGTGACCATTTTGTTCCCCTTGTTATATGACAATTGGCCTTTTCAGTTTCTTCATAAAATTTCACCCTTGATAATGGAAAGGCATCATCATGTACATTTCTGCTACTTTCTTCCATTTTAATGGAGGAAAGGAGAGCTGAAATCTAGAGTTTATAGGTTTGACTCTATAAAATTGTTATTTAACATGTAAAGTGTTTTGGAGTACATTGTATAAGTATTTTTACACAAAACCTGTATTATACTGAAATATTAAAGATTTTTCTGTTTGCTCTGTGTTAACAATGTCAGCTCTAGAAAGACAACTGTTCATTTATTTACAATAGAAACTAATAGATTATTTTTTTCTCCTGGACTAACTTTGACATGGCCTTTTCTTCAGAATCATGGTTTTTACAGTAGTCACAAACAGAATAGTGGCTATTCCTAAGATCTATTTGTTCTTTCTCTGTAATTAGCCAGTCTATATCATATTAGCTGTTTGCTATAACAAGCCTTTCACCAGAGGCATATTTATTAGCAATAAGTATAGTAAACTGCCAATTATCCAGACACTTTCATTCCAGCAGGATATATATGGATAGATAGAAGTTTGGATAATTGAAAGATAAGAAATAATTCAAAGACTATGAAACATAGATTTTCCTGTGGTGTATTTTCTCCATTTAGCTAAAATATAGTCCATCCTAAGTCTATCTGCACTTGTATTGATCAACATTATTGAAATATATCCCTCTGCTCTAGCAGAAATAAGCTCAAAAATTAAGTAGAGAGTAAAAACAGAGGCAACTGAGAATTCTCAGACAAGCAGTATAATGAAGTATACTTAGAGGCAATAGGTAAAGGAGTATTCTTCTAATTCATCCATAACCAATCTCTTCCTATCGGACTAAACACCCTGAGAAAGGCTCTTGCTTGGCAAAAAGGTGCTTCCCCAGACATTCTGGAGGAGCAGAATTCTTGAATGATCAGAATAAGCACGTCCAAACCTCCTCAGCCCACCAATGTCGAGCATACAATGCCAGAGGTGATTTAACAGAGCAAGAGGCTTGCCTACTTCCCACAGTTTTTGTTTTACAAACTTGTTTTATTAATGACCCCTAGAGCTCCTGTCATTGATGTTGGAAGATAGGTATTTTCAACAAAACACTGAAAAAAAAAAAAAAAAAAAAAAAAAAA